>JAWWEV010000316.1:0-14163 GCA_035583235.1 Hafferia zeledoni
ATGGGAGACCCTACTGGTGGCACAAACCACCGCCAGCATAGCTCTCAACCTCATGAGGGCACGCAAGCTTCTCCCCCCGCGACAAGGGGGTGTTCCTGGAGAAGGATATTACTGTAGATTCTTTGAATTAGGGAGAAGTGAAACTGTAATAATTTTATTTCCAGTAATTGAATCAGTTAGAGGGCATTTGGATGCCTGTTGTGGGCCCTTTTTTTTTAGTTCATTCCAAGCCCATAGGAGCAGACACACCCATCCCAAGAGTGTGAATCTGCCGGAGCAAAACTCAAAACTACATTTATAGGTAAGTAAACCTTTCCTCTTACCTTTTAAGCTCTTATTCAGCTCCTTTCCCTTTCTCCTCATTACACATCTTCCCCCAAAAGTCCCCTAAAGAAGAGACAGAAGAGCACTATTTAGAATTAATTGTTTGTTTACCTCTAATTTTATGGAGCCAATGAATGAAATCACAGTGTGTAATTATAACCAGTATATTACTATTGGTTTTCAAAAATATGTTATAGGGAGTTTATTTACTTAAAAATAAAGATAGGAGTGTAGTCATTTGTATAATAATCTTGCAGAAGATTGCAGTTACTAATACCAGAAAATGAAATGAGACAGTATAAAATTTAAATGATTCTCTATGTAGTAGAACAGTGTGGGAATTGGGTACCATGTATTTTGTGTATACAAATTTTCATTAGGTCTGCATTTTGTGGTGCGGCGTTCTCTAATGGATGAAACTGGTGCCTGATATTGCTTTCCCAAGAAAAAGCAACATCCAGTTCCTATAGATGACAGACTTTTTTTGTTTTGTGTTCAGACATGTTTTAAGAAAAGAAATTTCTCTTCTATCTAGAGGACCTGAAATAAAGTGTTGCAATGTATCCAACTATCTAGGAAAAATTACTTTCTTTTATATTTTTAAAAGAATGAAATACTGAAAAGCACATTTTTAAAAAAAGAAAAGTAGAGGCATATTTTTTTGAATAGTGTTTACTTTCCTTTGGTGCTCTTGTATAACATGAAAGCAAATTCCCACATTTATCCCAGGTTGTGCTTTACATAGAGTAGTGTAGAAACCTACTCTTGTAAGGAGATGTAGAAAATAACTAAAACCCAGAAGTTTAGTAAGAAGTGTATTTTAATTTATAGCATGAACTAAGATTAGAAAATTAAATATACTATGTATGTAATGTATGCCCTTGATTTTACCTGTTAAATGTATGGGAGGATTTATAATATTACTTACCCAGTAATGACTTTATTTTGTTCTGAGACAGTCACTTCTCTATAGTGGATTTAAATTTAGATAAAGAAATGGCATGTATAATTAATAAAGCTTTTTAACAGTTTAAGCCCAGCATTTCTATAGTACATAGTCACTAAATTCAACATCAGCCTAAGATGACACATTCATTTTTTCAATATCATCCTGTATAAATATAACTGGATCTAATTAATTGAAGATATTTTTGAATGCAAGGTATGATGTCAGAATAAAATCGACATCTGCAAGGAAGATTAAAAGTATTCATCAATAAATTTTAAAGTAATTTGCTTATTTCTAAAGTTTTTTGTTCCTATAAATGAATTTGAACCTAATTAGATATGTTAATCTGTAAGTGATACATGAAATAAGTTTGCTGTTAGTGTGTTGTCTTTTGCTTGTGAAGTTAGGTACTTCATTGTATATTTCAAAAGTATTCGAACTTCAGGTTTTGCTCAGATTTTTTTAACAATTGAGTTTACAAAACTATAATTCTTCACAAAGCAATCACATGGATAAAACCCAGGATTTGTTTCAGAAAAATCTATCTCTCAGATAAATTGAAATCATATTGTTTATAAAAACAATTCAGGGAGGATAAATTATAGCTTCCATTCTCTAAACAAGTCGAGATGCTTGATTATAATTTGCTATAGTTCAATTCTTGTTATTATCTAGTGTAATATTTCTTTTGTGTATTGCTATAGTTTACGGGGAATAATGAGTTACCAAACATTCTTAAGCAGAACAATTCATAAGATTATATTTCATCCTCCAGTTATTCTGATAACATTATTGTCATATTTAGGAAAACAAACAGAGCTTTATGAAAATGAAGATTCTGAATTGTGCTACACCCTAAGGCATGTCAGAGACTCCTGTAGTCCTTTTAGGGATTTTGTTTTTTGTTTGGTTTGTGGTTGTTTTTTTTCCTGAATGAGTTTAGACATCCCTCCTGATGGACTTTCTTTTTTGCATAGAGACCAGAAGTTTGATAAAGTCTCTTGACAGATTGCTAAAAATTTGCAGCTGTTTCTGTTCAGATTCTTGGAAATACCTTCCTCTGAACTGCAGCAGCTGGAAGCCCTCTGGTCTCTACTTTGGAGCCTTTGTAATTCTGTTCTATAAAGCTTCCTATACCAGGTTCATGACTTTACTTTCTTAGTTTCTTCTGTAAGAGAACAAGCAGTGAGACTAAAATTTTTGACTTATGTTTGCTGAGTCTCTCCTTCAAGGGGAGGAGCTAGTGCTATGGGAATCTCTTCTAGTGGCACAAGGGATCTCTTTAGTTCTTTATTTGCTTGTTGGAATAGGGTTTGGGGGGGAGGTCAGGTGAGAGCAAGCTCTCGTGGCCAGTAATGCTAAATGTTAACAAAAGAGTAGAAGGATAAGAATGCATATTTTCCCTCACTCCATTGATATGTCATCTATCAGTACCATTAAAGTAATTTTAAATCTTACTTATATTCAGATTATATTGATTGGTTTAGATTCTTGTGGTCTACACAACAGTTTGAAGAGATCGTGTTTGAAGAGATCTGTGAAAAATAACTAGGAAAAGAAAACAGTTGTCAGTAAACAGATTTTGGCATATGGTTATGTG
Organism: Hafferia zeledoni; assembly: GCA_035583235.1. Lineage (NCBI taxonomy): Eukaryota > Metazoa > Chordata > Aves > Passeriformes > Thamnophilidae > Hafferia > Hafferia zeledoni. The sequence continues at coordinate 2,874 of JAWWEV010000316.1, forward strand.
TTATTTGTTGAAAATTCCTAGTCTTGACTGTTAGGTTAAATAAGATAAGCTTGTTATTAGCCTCTGGCTGACTTGTCTTTGATGTTCAAAAATGGAAGGTTTGACAATAAGTAATAACTGCTTAGGACTGGTATATTTGATATAAATTTATTCACTGCTGGCTCATTGCATCTGGTGATAAGGCATCGCAAATCTAAACACAAAATAAATTATTTTTCTTATATTGCATTTGTGGTCTAGACATTTTGATCTGTGTTTGGTCATTACTTAGACTTAAAATCATATTCCCTGATTACAGAGAAAATATTTTTTTATTGGCAAGTTGCAAAATGATAGTTGAGAACTGAGAATATAAGCCTTAGTGCAGGTAGGGCTTTTGAAATTCATGGCAGAAATGAATTTTAGCTTAGAGTATCATGTTAGTAATATAAATAAGTTGTACTTAAATGAATATTTTTGATATTTTCATGTGCTTCTCATTTCTATGATTTCTAACAAATAACAGGGAGGGTGGTTAGCTCACTTTCTATTTTTCTGTATTCTACTCTTAATGATTTAAAAAAATGTAAACTGAATGGATTATTGTAGAGTCAAGCTTTTGACACTACACAAAATTATCTCTGAACTTTTTATTTCATATATGAAAAGCATTGCAGTTGCAAGGGGAAAATACTCAAGCTTTTAAGTGTGTAGTGGCCCCCCATTTAATACATGTGATATGGTATAGACTCAAACTCTTGATATAATCCTTGTTTCAAAGAGAAGCATGGAGTGTTGGAATTATTTTAATTATTTTTGTTCATTGTTTGTGTGTTCCCTAGCTACAATATGTGTGAAGTCCAACTGAATCAAGTAGGGAGAAGCTCTGTCTTATTCATTGCAGATCCTTGCTTAGTTCATGTATAATGAAGCAGGATGAATCTGCAAAAGAGAATCTTTTATAGTAGTATTCCTCAAAACTTGCTTCAACTGTAAATTGGTATTTTTTTGGCCATTATTGCAGCTTCTTTATTAGATGGTTCTCTTGGGAATTTCATAGGGACTGATATCATATGTTTTGAAGGTATTTCTTAATGATTAATTGGCACATATGGTAGATTGACAACAAATGATAGTCTGAATATATTAAAAAGTATTAAAAAAGTTCTGTTCTTGCTTTTAAATTTTGTTCTGTTGTTTGTGTGCACTACATGTGGAGGAGGATTAATTGGTGGGGATGGAGGGGTATGGACATTTTTGCTTGGACATTTACCTGTTTCTAATATATAGCATTTGTGGTTTTTCTCTTTTAATTTGTAGATAAGCCTCTGAAGAAGCGTAAACAAGAAAACAAACCACAGGAGGTTGGAGGTGCTACTGGAGGAAATAGAGCAGCTTCTCAGGAGACAGGTTCTGTAGGAAATGGGGCAAGGCCAGCATTGATGGTTAGTATTGATCTGCAGCAAGCAGGAAGAGCAGACTCTCAGGCAACAGTAACTCAGGATTTGGACATCATCAAAAAACCTGAAGAAATCAAGCAATATAATGATGGGTTTGTGTGTGTTCCCCAAGAAGATGCCATTGGAGTTCTTAAATTTAAACCTGAAAACCATCCTGAGATTTTTAGGAAAATGTCAGACTTTGGAGGTCAAAAGACAGATATCCAGCAAAATGAAAACAGGCAAATGGAGTTTCAGCAAAATGTGAACAAGCAGTTGGAAAGTAAACAGAATGAGAAGAAACAGGTAGAAGCTAAAAGTGAAAGCAAGCATGAAAGCAGACAAATGGAAGTTAAACACAATGAGAACAGACAAACAGAATCAAAACAAAACCAGAGCAGGCAAATGGAGATGAAACAAAATGAGGGAAAACAAAATAATGGCAAACAGGAAATAAGGCAGATGCCTGAAACGCTGAAACAGAAGAATGAAGGCAGGCCCGAAACGCCAAAACATAGACATGATAACAGGAGGGACTCTAGTAAACAATTATCAGACAAGAAAATAGAAATATCTAGGCATAAAATAGATGTGAAATCTGATTCTTCAAGGATAAAATCTGAAAGTAGGTCTGATCCGACAAAACAAAGGCCTGATGGGCATTCAGTTTCTGATACACTGAGACGTGACCATGATAGCCTTAAACAAAGATCTGAGGACAGGGAGGAGTCAGAGAGATACAAAGGAGATCCAGCCAAGATCAGAAAGCCTGAATATTTGAGATCCTCAAACAAAAATGAACATGATTCTAAACATGGTATTAAATCTGATGCTTCAAAACATGAGAAATTTGCAAGGAAACATAGACATGAGTCTGGTGAATCAAGGGAAAGGTTTTCTTCTGGGGATCAGAAATCAAGACCTGACAGTCCTCGCATTAAACAGGAAGGTAGAGGAGATTCTAGTAAATCAAGACCTGATAGACCTGGTTTTAAATCACCCAACAGCAAAGATGAACGAAAGACAGATGGTAATAAGAGTAAAGTAGATAGTAATAAAGCACATGCTGACAACAAAGCAGAGTTTCCCAGTTATTTGTTGGGGGCAAGATCTGGCACATTGAAACATTTTGTCATTCCAAAAATCAAGCGTGATAAAGATGTCAATGTCACTCAGGAATCAAGGAAAACCGAATTTAAAGGTGAACAGGACAAAGTAGAGAAGATTGGACTAGTTGAAGATCTAAATAAAGGAGCTAAGCCTGTAGTTGTCCTTCAAAAGCTTTCATTGGATGATGTGCAGAAATTTATTAAGGATAGAGAAGATAAATCAAGGAGCTCTTGTTTTAAACCTAACAAGAACAAGTCATCCAAATCTAATAAAGGTAAGATTTCTTAAATGTTAATGGCGTTGTATCTTGTATACTCCTGTTCCTTTAGATTTGCTACTCCTGTGGTTATAAATTAAACACAAACATTTGATAGTTTATATGCTTGCTTATATGGTGATTTTGGGGAACAAACTGAAATTTGTCTATGGGATTGTGGTTACTGGAAATCTTGCTACAGTGTAACTAAAGTGATTTGTTTATTCCAATGCAAGTTCCTAATGTGGGAACACTTAAATAGTCTTGAGCTGTACTTCCATTACATTAGTTTAATCTGATAATTTATGCAGTTAAACATAACTGCTATAGGAGTGATTAGGTTTGCCTGTATAAGGGGATGGTACTACTGTAACTAAATCATTGTAGCTGAAGTGGTGTGAAATACTATGTAAACAAGCCCTAAGATTCTTTTATATTTTTATTTAGAAATGAAATGTGGTTTTTCCAAGGGATATTTTGACATGATTAAATAAAAAGGCAGTTACGAAGTCCCATCTGCCTCTTTTGCACTATAAATACAACTCTGTTGCAAAGCCTCCACACTTTAGGCTGTGTGATGATAAACTTATTAAAAAGTTTTATCTTTAGGAAAACTCAGATAGTGTTGTCTCTATGGTCCAGTGTATGCAGAAAGAGGAAAGGAACTGGTAAGCAATGGACTGTCATTTTCAAATGAATAATATGAACAGAAATTTATTCATAATGGATTGTATGTTTGATATTTGATTGTCTCTTCTGCAGATTTAACAGTTTTTTATTCTTGGTGCTATTATTCTGGTTTCTTTGATTTCAGACTGTAGTAGATAATTTCACATTGTGAAATCAATGTTGCTAACTGGTCAGGGTTCTTTTCTTTTTTATTCTTTAGCATTTTAAGCATTTAGATTTGTTATGTAGTTATGTTTATAGAGCTGCCCTGTCTCAAAAATAGACAGATAAAGTGGCAGTGGAGAGGATTTCGGCTGTATACAGGATTATACAGGATTGTCTATGAATGCAGTTCTAGGTATATCATTGCTCATTAATTTGAGATTGAGATGTTTTCTTACAAAGTTGATCTGATAAGAAATGATGTAGACATTATCTTTGTGAAGGTATAGCTATGTTTATGTACATGTGTACGGAGTTGATATCTTTATGATGAATTTATTTTGCCATGTCTGTTCTCTATCTACTAACTTGATTGTATTGATCCTTAAAGACTTAATAACTCAGCATGAGTATTGCTTATTTGTAACTTATTAGCCTCCTTGTTAAATATTTTCTCTTTATCCTGGAATTATGAACATTTCCCCTCTCCCTTTTTGATATTCAGAACAGGCAAAATTTCCATTCCTAACAATAATAGCTATCTAGAGTCAGGCATAAAATTGTCACATCCTTGCTGTCAGATTAGTCTAAAGATTTCAGATGAAACTTTTATGTTCTTCATAAGGAATACTGAAAACTTTGATGGAGTTCAGCTCATAAGGATAGACTTTGAAGTAACACAATTCTATGTGCAGAAAATTGGTAATTTTTAGAGCCCTCTGAGCCATATACAGTGCATATATGCTTACTAAAATGTTTCTAAAATAGGCTTTTTTGTAGTCTGTATTGTATGTGGCTATTTATATAGTATATTTTAGTAGCGTGTAAAGGTTTTAATGACTTATCCAATTGATATGACTCTAATAGCAGTGTCACACATGAGCAATGCATTAATTTTAAATTCATGTTTATAACTTTTCTGCAGTGTTTTTGTGTATTTTGCATTTTATGAAGCCATATATTTCTCATATATTCTGAAATATCTTGGGACATATTTTCTAGAGGGAAAAAAAAGTTTGAATCTAATACCAGTCTCTTTGCTATTGCATCTAGAATAAGATTCTTACAATGATTTTAGAAATAAGTTTAGTGGGAAAAATAACTATGTTTCTCTTATAAATCAAGTTTTGTGTGTTCATCCAGGCAGATTTTGAAAAAGTGTCTTTGAAATTGTTCTGGTTTAAAGGTAAACCGTCAGGAGAAATGAACCCAACTCAAAAGAGATTATAAGTCAGAGTTACAATTTACTAAAAAAATTACAATAAATACAGTGATACAAAGAAAAAATGGCTTTAACCCACAAAGAACACATGTATAACCTGGCACCCTGGGGCATGAACCAAATGGTGTTCATTAGCTCCTGTGCTGAGCACCACATGGTCCCACTGAGTACAAAGTAAAAGGAGAGGAAAATCTGTTGATGAGGATGATGATCACAGTCTTGTTGAGAGTGGCAGTCGCAGTCCTGTCGAGGTTCTGGCCCTCCTCTGAATCTGGCGAGTGGTACCAGAAGTCCCCAAACCCCAAGATTATATATGCTCAGGTTCAGGTGGGAATGTCCAGTACCTCCCCCCAGGGCAGGGAGTTTCACAATGGGTGATTTAACTCTGGGAGTCATGGTTGTATATTTGGAATCTTTGATGGTCTAGGTCATTGCAACTGCCTATTGTACCAGTCCCTAACAACCCATTAGCAGACATGCCCCCTCAGGCTGGGTGTGAGGGTGTTAATGCCTCCTTGGAGGGGAGTTAGCACACCTGAGTCACTGGTGTGAAGACGGGAACATTCCTGTGCCTTGCAGGGTTCTCTAACACCCAGCTTGTAGCCTGAGGTGTCAAGTGTGCCCTGGACAGCTTCTGCAAATGATTCGTTATTAACAGTTCATGAGAAATGGCATAGAGGGTGTAGAATACACAGTTTTGGTTACACCCACACAGTGATAAACTGGTCCTGGCCACTGTAACTAGGAAAGAACTTCAGATTTTTCATGTGTATTTTTAGTCTTACATTTTTCTGCCCAACTTCCTGGTAGCCTACTTTCTAGGATATAATTAAGTGAACTCCAGTGTTCATAATTCAGGGTTCATAATTTATAATGATATCTCTTAATAAGCCAAGGTCTATTTGTCAATAACTGATTGATATAGAAAATATTCATGTCATTTCCACAATGTCCTCGCTCCAACTGAGAGTTTTACTCCATGCCATTTTTAGTTATAACCATTTTAATACACTAGAAGATGTAATTTTCATAAACATTCCTTTTTACTTCATCATACATTTCTTAATAGATTGTAGCAATGCTTTTCTAGGGTTGCCTTTTAGCATCATTATTCCATTTTGTCTTACATCACTCCTATTCCATGTAGCTTAATGTATTTTGCATTATCTTTCCTTCTTTTGCTTCCTCGTATTTCTTGTCCTTTGTTTTTCCTTTCTCATCCTCCCCCCAGAAAATGTGCTCTCCGGACTTTGTCATGTACAATATCATTGTTGTGATTTATCTGAAATCCAGTTTAAAATAAGATTAGTTCAGCTAGTTTAAAAAACCATTTAGATAGTCATTCTGTCTTAAGGGACGTATTTGGTCTGGCTGAGAGGGAGTTCATTTGCCCATAGCAGCTTTCCCAGTGCTGTGCTTTGCATTGGGAGCTAGAAGGGTGTTGAGAACACACCAGTGTTTTGACTACTGCTGAGCAGTGCTGGCACAGCATCAGCGCTGTCTCTCAACATTCCTCCCCCTCATTGAGGGCAATATCCTTGGAGGAGACAGAATCAGGCCAGTTGACCCAAACTACCCAAAAGGGATATCCCATACCATATGACATCATCTCAGATATAAAAGCTAAGGAAAGGAGGAGGAAGGTGGGGGGCATTTATTGTTTACAGTTGTTGCCTGCTGAGCAGCCACTCTGTGTGCTAAAGCCCTGCTTCCCGGGAAGTGGCTGGACATTGCTGCTGATGGGAAGTAGAGAACAAACTTTGTTATTTTCTTCTTCACTTGTGCACGCACAAACTTTCACTTTTGCTTTAGTAAACTGCTTTATCTTGATGCCTTAAGATGCATACTATATAGATTTTTAATATAGCTTTTAACACTTTAGAATAGTGTTAGCCAATCACCCTTTGTACCAAATTTTTGAAATGCTATTTAATGTTCCTCATCAAGGATTTCAATGGATAAAGATTTTGGCAACAACATCTAGTTTGTATACAATGTACCTAGAAAAACATAACAGGCACATTCTTTGATATGTCCTAGTCAGAACTACCCAAAAGGGACCCAGAAACCTTGAAATTTTTCCAAGGAGAGCAGAAGATGCTGAGGAAGATGAAGATAAGGGGTCTTTGAGACCACTGAGTGAAATCCGGGAGGTGTGCCTGAGGGAGGACCAAGTGGACAATTTTTGGGCTGAGCGTAACCATGATGTAATGGTTGGATATTATAATTAGCTAGTGTTATAAAATTGTAAATCCTATGTTGTGTGTGCGATGCACAATATGCATATTGTGCACCTAAGGCCTTAATTAAAGAACCACTCTTTATCTTTCTATACTAAAAATTGTCCAGAGAATTTTTTCTTCATTTTAGGCAAAAATCTCAACCTATGAGTAATTTTCCATCTTATTCTCTCTCCCCGTCCAGCTGGAAGGGGAGTGATAGAGCCGCTGGGTGGGCACCTGCCCATTGATTATAAAACTCAGTAAAATTGCCTTGGTTTAAGCTAAAATTAATGCTACATGTACTGAAAGTCTATACAACTTTTTACATTGTTTCAGTAAACTTTAAATTTTAAAATCATATCTTTATTGTGCACATGGATAAGCCTTGCATTGTACTGTAAAAAACCCAAAGTAACATTTAAAGCAAATTTTACATATAGGTTTGAAATTTCATTAAGCTGGAATAACTGTAGTATGTGATCATTAAGACTGAACCATCCAAACAGTCCCTTTTGGCATTTAAAAGGAAGAAACAACATTTTTCACTTTCTCCTGATCTTTGAGCATTTTTCTGAAAGATGCACTCTGGCTCAAAGGAAAGTTATGGAAGTTTTTTTCATACAATTTTTGTTAAGGGGTCTTAGGCTAAAATTTTAGGGCCTGTTTTGTCCAGGTCAGAAGGAATTGTAACACTTTTTTTTTTCTTCTGGTTTTAACATCTGTGAATGCCTTTTATCCTGTTTTAATGCAAATATATGTTGTGGGGAATCCATTAAACTTTTCCCTTTGAGTTTCTGCCTGCAGTGAAGAGGTGATGTTTGCTATTCTTTCTTTTCAGAGCTTCAACAAATACCATCTCTGCTGCTGCTTATAGCTATACTATTGTGAGATTAAATGTGTTACCATAGACTCATGGAATTATTTGGGTTGGAAAAGACCTCTAAGATCATCAAGTCCAACCATTAACCTAACACTGCCAGGTCCACCACTAAACTGTGTCCTTAAGATCCACATCTACATGTCTTTTTAAATACCTCCACGGATGGTGACTCCATCACTGCCCTAGGCAGCCTGTTCCAATGCTTGATAATACTTTTGGTGAACAATTTTGTTTTAATATCCAGTCTAAACCTTCCCTGGACATATTGCTTGTTAACTTGGAGAAGAGACTGACCTCCACCTCGCCACAACCTCTTTCAGGTAATTACAGAGAGTGAGAAGGTCCCCCCTGAACCTCCTTTTCTCCTGGCTAAACACCCCCAGCTCTGTCAGCTGGTCCTCACGAGACTTTTGCTCCAGACCCTTCCCCAGCTCTCTTGCACTATTCTGGACTTGCAGTGTCTTTCTTGTTGTGAGGGGCCCAGAACTGGACACAGCACTCAAGACGGGGCCTTGCCAGTGCCAAGTACAGGGGGACAATCATTTCCCTGGTCCTGCTGGTCACACTAATTCTGATCCAAGCCAGGATGCCATTGGCCTTCTTGCCCACCTGAGCACACCTGGCTCATGTTCAGCTGGATGTTGACCAGCAACCTCAGGTTCTTCTCTGCTGGGCATCTTTCCAGCCACTCTGCCCCCAGCCTGTGCAAGATCCGGCACTTGGTCTTGTTGAACCTCATACAATTGACCTTGGCCCATTGATCCAGCCTGTCCAGATTCCTCTGCAGAGCCCTCCTGCCCTTCAGCAGATCAACACGCCCACCCAACTTGGTGTTGTCCATGAACTTACTGAGAGTGTATTTAATCCCCTTGTCCAGATCACCAATAAAGATATTAAACAGGACTGGCCCTAATACTGGGCCCTGGGGAACCCCACTGGTGAGAGGCCACCAACTGGATGTAACTCCATTCCCCACCACTCCCTCTTGACTTGGCTATCCAGACAGTTTTTTACCCAGCAAACAGTGCACCTGTCCAAGCCATGAGCAGCCAGTTTCTCAAGGAGAATGCTGTGAGATGCTTTACTAAAGTCCAGGTAGACACATCCACAGAATGAGAGAAATAAGAGAATGAGAGAAAAATCTAATTGTGTTAAGAAGATGTCTGAATTGGTTTATAATCTATTTAAAGGATTAGCTTTCTAAAATAAGCACCACATATGTAATTGCAAATTTTAGTTCTAGGACAAATGAGTGCATGTTTTTTAATACTTGTACAGGAACAGCTTCTGGGTCTTCAAATATCACCTAAAAAGACTGTTGTTTTTAAAAAAAAGGTGATAATTTTACTGCAGAATCTAATGTCAAATGCTACTCCTTCGTTGCGTAGATTGTTATTCCATGATTTAATTATCTGTACAGTGCAGAACTTTGAACACAGGTTTTTGTTGCTCACTACAAGTCTCTGTGTTCTCTGATGCTATGATCTGAAATTTGAGTGAAGATTTTCTGTTTCTTCAAAGGTCCTCTTCATATTTTTACAAGTGCAGCTAAAAAATTTACTGCTACTTAATCATCTTTATGTCATAGGGCTAAAACAGTGCTTTTAGACTTTTCTCTGTGCTATGCTTGTGTTTGGTTGGGGTTTTTTTAAGTTTCCAGTTACTTTTTCAGAGTCTATAATAACTATAATTTGTAGTCAGTGGCAGGCTGTAGCAGTGCAAAATTCCATGGCAGCTGTGTAATGTGATGGTCCATCTTTGAGGTCTAATACTGCTGAAAAGTCTCACTTCTGAAGCAGAGTAATTAGTTAGGTCTCATCTTTTAGACAGGAGTGACAAGAAAGGGAGTATTCCAGGATGAAAAGCTATATCCAGATTGTGTTGGCTCAGTGAGCAAACTTCTGATGATTCTCACAGTCTTCTGGGCAGCACAGCTGAGCTACTCACTAATATCTTTTGGTGCAGCTGAAAACTAGACAAAAAAGGAATATAAAGTTTTTGCTTAAATCCTTCATGTATAGAGCTTATACAAAGACAAAATTGACAAACCTTTGAAAAAAATAGGTTATGGCTATTAACTCATCAAGAAAACTTTGGATTTCAACTCAAATTTATTTCCAAAATAACAATCTCTTGATGCTGAAACAGGCATACTGTTGTACTCACTGAAATCAGTGGGGCAAGCAGCTGTGCAAGGAAATAACTGGAGCAAAAGCATATTTCCTGGAACCCAGCTTGTTTACTACATATTTTCCTTTTGTAAAGATAACCATATTTATAGAAAAGAGAGAAAATTAAAAACAGAATATGATATAACACATATATATACAAATGTAGAAAAACAACAACAACCACCGAGTCGCCCACCCAAACAATACAGACCTCCACCACCTCAGCCCACAAAAACACCCCAAAAAATTCCCCCCAAAGGATACCCGGCAAGAGAGGATAAAACCAATGACAAAAGTAAAAAGAAAGTACTTCCCAAACTAAACAGCTGTGAAGTGGTGACCAGGCTTAACACTTTCAGCATTGGTGATAGCAAGTCTGCTCAGCACCTGGCTATGAAGGGACTTTCTTTTATACTTGATTTGACATCAAAAGATATGAAATACCTCTTTGATTACTTAAGTAAGGTGATGCTTGTCCCTTTCAATCCATGTCACACTCTCTGGGCCTGCTAAACTGAGGCCTAGTTAAAACTCAAGCCAAAACTACCGCAACTACTTACTCGCTCTTCTGAGTCTTCTAAGCTTTATGCTATGCTGTTATGATTTAGCTTGGCAAAATGCCAATTGCCTGTCAGAGGTGCGCCCCCCCCTCCAAGGGAAAGGGAGGGAGGAAAAAAAACTAGAAAGGGAACTTTGAAATGGCAAGGTTTTTATATTTACTAAGAAGAAAAAAAATTTAAAACAGAATATGATATAACAAATATATATACAAATGTGAAAAGAAATAATAACACTTTCACCGAGTTGCCCAACCTAATAATACAGATTCCAACCATCCAAACCCCCAGAAAACCTCCCACAAACTCTTCCAGAGAAACCTCCCAGCAAGAGAAGAGAAAAATTTACAAGAAAATGTTCACCTCCCTAGATAACACAGTGCGGATGGCGGCAAGGCCTAATCTCGGGAGAGTCAGGGCAGAGCGTCATCACAGGGCTGAGGCAAAGGCCAAAAGAGACAAAAGCTCCTCCTCTCTTTTTATACCTCTTGACACTTCTTGATGATGTCAAATGATATCATAGAATCATAGAATTGCTTGGGTTGGAAAAGACCTCCGAGATCATCGAGTCCAACCCTTGGTCCATCTCGAGTCCATTTACTAGATCATGGCACTCAGTGCCA
>JAWWEV010000317.1:0-14155 GCA_035583235.1 Hafferia zeledoni
TCACCCCCCCCCCCCCCCCCCCCCCCCCCACCTCATAGTTAATAAAAACCATAGGATCTACAGGAAACCTGCAATTTATGCAATAAACTTTAATCACATAGAAAACAAATTTATGCAAGAAATTGTTTATGCAACAAACTTTAATCATATAGAAAACAAACTCTAAAAGTAGGATTCTTCCATAGTTTTTTTCTAACACAGAAGGCTTTTGTCCTTCATTAAATAAGCCTTGTCACACCTCCCTAAATTAAACCATATTCCTGTTTTGCAGACTTGCCCAGAGGTCCTAAGACAATACCCCATTAAAGAAAACATTTCTACTGGGAAAGCTCTTGCACACATGATTATTAATAAAGTTAGAATCGCTATCCATTTGCAGTGAGGCCAATGGTTGCTTCTGCCCTCAACAGGGGCCTTCCCAGTGAGAGAATTACCTATAAAACTCTGTATTACAGTGAACAGAAGCTCATTACCTTTTGCCAAGTTACTGGAGCTGGAAATTTCAAATGAACCTACTGGAATCTGACATCCAAGTCCTACTGAATTCCAGCCTTCCAATCCTTTAGTGACCTTTGAAAACCCTACCTTAAGGAAAGAGTTGTCCCTATGCTTTCACAAAACGGACTAAATCTTGCTAGTATGTTCTTCCCTCATAAAACATCCCTCGGATAAAGCTTGCTACAGGTCAGATGCCATACAGTGTAACTTCTGGTAACTTCAGAAAATACAGACATTAAATGGCAACCACTCTAGAAACCAACAAATGTCAGTGGCCTTGCTCGTCAGTAACACATTGTAACATTGTTCCATTGCATGGTGTGTACATCAGTCATCACAGCAGCTTCCAAATTACACAAACAGTTCAGGAGAGGGAGCTGACAGCTACCTTAATGTTCCCTCACCCACGAGCCTCACACTGCATCCATCACACTAATAAAGCAGTCCACGAGCTGCAAAGAATAACCCTACAGAACAGCACCAAATAACACGCTATTGATCCGTGCAGCTGAGATCTGGCAAAACCCCAGAAGTCTTGTTCTCCTCACAAATCCAAGAGAGCAGCCACAGGCTCACAACAATTTCCTATATGAAGACAGAGAGGCCATAAAGTCCAAGACTCCTTCAAAAGTGACTGAAACTAAGCTTTCACTCTGTTAGATTTATAACTTGGAAAGTCATTAGAAAAGTCCTTTCTCACCAATAAATTAGACATCCTCTTTTAACTTTCAGATTGACCCATAAGAAGAATCCACAATTTCTGAATGCTGTGCCTGAGTTCAAAAGCTTTTTTTAAAACATGATGTGAACCAGTGGACAGCTGTGGCAAATGCCCATTGAAAAACAGCCTATGAAATTTTACGTAGATGAGATAGATGGCAAAGAAATCCATAGACTTCATAGAATCATAGAATGGTTTGCATTGGTAGGAACCTTAAAGATCATCTAGTTGCAATCCCCCTGCCACAGGGAGGGGCACCTTCCAGTAGACCAAGTTGCTCAGAGCTCCATCCAGCCTGGCCTTCTGAACACTACCAGAGGTGGGACATCCCCAGCTTCTCTGGCAACTTGTTCCAGTGCCTCACCACCCTCACAGGAAGGATTTGTTTCTAGTATCTAATCTAAATTTATTCTGTCAGTTTGGAGCCATTCCCTCTTGTCTTTACGTGCTCTTTTGGATAGTTTCTCTCCAACTTTCCTGTGGGATCCCTTGAGATACTGGAAGACTCCAATTATGTCACCCTGAAGCCTTCTCTTCTCCAAGCTGCTCCAGCATTCCTTGCTAGCAAATGCTGTCATGGACCCCAACACAAAGTCAGGATGCCAGATCTGAAACACGTCCAATGAAGGCATGGTATTTGCAACACATGGTCCTGTTTGGCTTCCTGGGTGACACTGGTGCATTTTCTCTGAGTCTAAAGGGAAGGATGATCTGTGATGCTGCTTTGTGATCCTCAGCCCCAATCTGCCTCCCTCTCTGTGCTGTCACCACTCCACTGGGACATGAAGCTGAAGAGATGGATGTGCCTACTAACAGGCAGGCAGAAGCCAGGCTGCACTTTGGACATATGGAACCCATTAGCTTTTAAATCTCCCCCAGGGATTGTCCATATTTATGATGCCCACAAAAGAAAACCCATGTGCTTGGACATATTGAGTGAAATTGAGACTACCAAATGTGTTTACACAACAGTGAAAGAAATCAATTGAGAAAAATATTTCGATAGACATTTATTGCTCTGACAATTATCACCAACATTTTTGCACAGAAACCTAGTTTTTTGTCAATATGATTAATACTTTTGCTTGTCATTTTAACCAAAGGGTTAAGCAGAGGGCATTTATTTTGTATGGCTTTTAAATAAGATTCTGAGCAATGCTGGAGGATGGATGACCAGTAGGTAAAATAATGTTGCCCAGTATAACCCTTAAATAACTCAAACTCAAGAGTTCATAGTCTGAGACACAGTGGCTCACTAACCTCCAATAAATATCTTGTGAGACTGCAACCTGTGTCTTACTATTACAGAGCAACACCAAGAGGGTTCTGTGTCCTACTTTCAGCTGGGATAGAGACAGTTTTCTTCCTGATAGCTGGTGCAGTGCTGGGTTTTGGATAGAGGATGAGAAAAGCATTGAGAATACACTGATGTTTTGGTTGTTGCTGAGTAGTGCTTAGCCTAAATCAAAGGCTTCTCAGTTTCCCATGGTCTTCTAGAGAGCAGGTGTACAAAAAGCCGGGATAAATGAGCCAAACTGGCCAAAGGGATACTCTGTACCAGCACATAAACTGTGAGAAGTTAGCCATGAGATGCTGATGGCTGCCTGGGAATGGGCTGGGCATCAGTCAGCGAGCGGGGAGTGGGCAAGTGTGTTATGTCATCATTTGTTTTTCTTTGGGTTTATTTCTGTTTTTTTCTCCTTTTCCTTACACTATTATAGTAATAATTATAATATTTTATTTTGTTTCAGCTATTAAACTGTTCTTATCTCAAGTCTCAATGATTTTTTTCTGTTTTCCTGATTCTGCTTCCCATTTCGTTGGGTCAGTGAGGGGGAAGTAAGTGAGCCTCTATGTGGTACTTAGTTGCTGACTGGACTTAAAGCACAACAATCTGCTAAACGCTTTTACTAATTGTGCCTTTCCCTTTTGCATGTTTGAAAGGACCAGAGTAGAAGCTGGTGCCAGATAAGACCTGCACCCAAACATGTTGTCATTTCAGTTTTGTTTTGTCATTTAATAAAATAATAGCTGCACTCAGGATATAATTGTGACACTCAGAATTCCCTTTGCACCAGTCTTGTGTTTCTCTCCCATGACATGCCTCATGTGGAAAATCCTGGAGTATGGATAACCATTTGAAGCCCTGGCTCTGATTTACACATTGCTTCCAAGGTACTGATGAATGCTCTTCTCTGCTGCAGCCTCTTGGTGGCAACAGCATAAGGCAACATTTCTGAAAGCGTACCAAAGGCTACATCTTCCTGTGTTTTGTGGCAGCGAAGACTCCTCACTGGCAGGTCTAGAAGAAGAGGCAGTATTAAAATTCTAACTCCTTGTGTTTTACCACAATGACATGTTCTAGTTTTGCCAAACTTCCTTATTTCAGAAGTAGGAGCTTTAATGTTTGCAAGAAATGAGATCTTGGAGGGGAGGTGGGGACCGATTAGTGGATCCTCATTAATTCTGAAGACTTGTCAGTTATGCTGTTGATTAACATCCTTCAGATGAGCAAAGAGTTTTCTATTTAGTAACTAGGCCCCCTTTCCTTGTGCTTCCACCTTCACATCACTGACACCAGTGACCATACAGGCACCATTCCAAGGCAGTTCTGAGTGTGACTGAGGGAATCCCAAATCCTCACCCACACATCCTGGGCAGCTGTGTCAGACCAGGACCAGTGTCCAAGCCAGAAAAAGCAACCATTTTGCTTACTGAAGCAGAAGCTCTCAGCCCATGTAGGAGAGTGACACCAGTGTTAAATGCTAATGTACAACTGTGCTGACAAAGGGTGTGTTCAAACACCAAAGGACACTTATCAATATTTCAGGACTGGATTGTTAGTTCCAGTGACCCCTGTCTGAGAACTTGGAGAGCCATCTAAGATGCTGCAGCAATTACTGAATCTCATGTACATTACAAAGCAGCAACTATCTTCTCCCCTTTAATGATGGAGGTAATTACACCTAAAACTCCAATAACATGCCCTGTCAAGCTAAAAGAACCTGAGATTGCCCTACTGGTACCAAAATATTCCAGTTGTGAGACATGACCATTTCACTCTGCCACCCCCCTGCAGCAAGTGCCATCACAAGCTGAATGTGCTGCATGGGCAGGGCTGGGATATGTAAGAGCAGAGCTGACAAGGACCTTTTATTTGACAAGTGGTCTTGGCTTGAGAAATAATTTTACAGCACAGCATGAGATTAAAATCCGTGGCCGGTCTCATCTCCTACACCATTTTGCTTGTGGTTGTAGAGGCTCATTCACAACTCTTTTTCCTGCACCTTTGAGGGAAAGTGCATTCGTGGAAAGTGGCAACTTAGGAACTTAAACTCCTCACAGGGTTTACCAGCCTATTTTAGGTTTTACACTTAGTTGAAACAGTGAATGGCCATTGATCAGGAAGCATTACCAGCTTTTCCAAAGTGGAATGAACATTCCACTTTGTACATTCTTACCTCTGTGTTCCAGGGTGTTACACACTGACATATAAATTGACGGCAAACTCTAAAAAGAAGCTTAACAGAAAATATGAACTGCACTTTTTTCTTTAAATTTCTTTTCTAGAAAGACATTAAGATCATCATTTGGTTAGGATTTAGCAGCTGAGACTTTTTTATTGGCATGTCTCTAGTGACTTAGAACGTATTTTCATGTTATTCGATTAAACTGCATGCAGAAATACTGAGTGCTTAGTGAGGATAAAATAATATTTAAAACTTATGGCCTTTTTTTCTTACTTTTCTAGCACCATTTAGGTTTTAAAAGCAGAAAAATACATTTTACTTTTGATTGCACTGACTTCTATCTGTGCATGAGGACACCAAAGTAAAGCTCAATAGTTTCAACTTGTTACGTTGCCAAATTGGCACAATTTCTAATTAACATATTTCACATGGAAAACCAGGCACCCATGAAACCTTCTGTAGATTTACAGTCATCAGTGAAATTACTTAAAGTCATTGACAATTAAATTATTTGCCATTACTTCAATAGCTTTTTTCCCCAACAGCTCTCCTATTTGTAGAAACATGTATTGCCACAGTCTTCAGGTGAATTTAAAAATAAAACTTTTCACAGTATCAGGCTTGAATTTTCCTTTTGGGGGCAATGGGAGTGTTTTGGTGTGTACCATTGTCCAGCAAGGAGTGGGCAGCAAAAGAAACCCCATATTTAAGTGACTGGGCTTACCAGTCAGTGAGGAAATCAGCTGTGATACTCTAAATAGCAATTTACCTTGTTGAGGTTTGGTTGGCCTCTTCCTCTTAATGCATTGAGTCATTACTGACTTCAGTTTATCCCTGCCAGGCACTAAAGATGGGGCTTTGGCTCCCCATCTTTCAATCAGCTTCCAGATGGTTGGATTTGGGTTGTGTCATACCCAGATAAGATCTTCGATGTGCCAAAAGCTTCTGGTTATTCACACCATCACTTAATAGCAAAGCCAAGGGCATCAAACCCTTTCAGGGTGAAGTTTTGACATAGCAGAAACACTGTGCTACAGTACAAGAACTTCTCAGGATTCTTCATTATTCTGCATTTGCAGCAACACCAATATTTTCAGTCAGACAGGACTGTAATGGTCACAACTATGTGTCACCATCCAAGGTATCCTACCTAATAACTTGAATTCCAAGCTCTGGTTGAGAAAGACCATATATTTCAAAAAAAGCACCTGATCTTGATTTAAAGACAGCAAATGGTATAAAACCCCACCTCCTTCCCTTTGCAAGTTGTTCCAGTTCACAGTGACCCAAACAATTTTAAAATATATGCTGTAAGCAGAACTTTTCTCTGTCAGTTCTAGACACCTACACCTGAGCTAGGCACTTTTTATAGACAGTGGAAAAAAAGAGTCATTGCCAAAGCACAGTTCATCTGACCTGTTCTAAATCAGCTGAATAGTGACCTAGACAAGGCACTTCTTTTCCTCCCACTGGCTAAAAAGAGGTCTAGTTCAGGTGTATCTACTAGATGTTTATTTACCAGACATATATCATCTCTATACCTGAGGTGTATTTTCGTGCTGTGTAAGTCTACACCTGGAAAGTGGAATCCCTCTGTCACCTGTGCCTGGACTCTAATTTTGACATGATTTTAGCTAAAAAAAATTAATTTTGTTTCAGACTTCAACAACCTTATGTCCTCATGCTCTCTCCAATGAGCTAAACCAAAGGAATTTCTAAATCTCCCAGTATAGTGCAGATTTTCAAGTCTTGAAGTCACTCATTATTAAGTGTTTTATGAAGCCCTCTCCAGTTTTTGAGCATTTGGGGGGATGATGGATGATATGTGATGGCACTTTGCAAGCCTGATCTCAGTGTATTTGGGTACAGAGACACCAGCAAGAGGCACCTTACTGTGGTGCTGTGCCTCAGCTAATTAGTCAGGTGACTCAGCCACTTCGTTCAGGAAAACTGTCGTGCTGGTGTGACTGTAATCATTCCCAAGTGACACTGTTATCTCTGCACTGCTTTGTTTTGCATAGCTTAGAGAGAAGTGGATTTTGAAAAATGTCCTTCTGATTTGGATATCACCAAGATGCAGGACAGCAATGAATTCAGCTTAATACAGCAAATGATGAATAAAAGGAAAATTACATTAGGGAAACAAAATACTGAGCCCTTAGCAAACCTTATAATGTACATTTTTCAATTTGGAGTATTCTTTAAAGATCAAGTGAAGGAGAACAGCTTACTAGTTGTAGTTCAAATATTACCTGTAGTGATATTACCTGGAATACATTTTATATAGGAAAACGTTTAAATAATTAATCTGGAAACCTATCAATGCCAATTGAGCAACCTGGACCAGTGGCAGATATTCCTACCCATGGCAGGGAGTTGAAATGAGATGCTCTTTAAGGTCCTTTCCAACCAGAACCATTCCATGATTCTATGACTCTATGATCAATAAAACTGCAATTACATGGTCTGTGTTTGTGCAGCAGCTGGAATTTCAGCCCTGTACAGTAATTACTTATTTGCCTTAAGCAGAATGAATCACATACACAATTAAGGTTTAGCAGAATGTGAAGGTAAAAGCGTTTTTTTGGCTTAGACGGGTATGTTTTATATGTTTATTTATGGCTTTTAGCATCAGAGGGAGCACATTCACACCCTGGTAAACTTGATGACTCGGGAATTTGCAGCTCTCCAAACCCACACATGCCACTAGCAGGTGAAATTACATGGAGGGTTGCAGCTGCTCCTTAATTAGCAGGATGTTAAAGCTCAGGGAAATGTTTGCCCTCTGTACAAAACAGCAGAAGCTGAGGTGGCTGGAGAGGGGAAAGTCAAACCATTCTGTTAATACTTAAATCCTCACTGTCTTCCCAAACTCCCACTAATGACACCTGACCTGGAGCCTCAGAGGCTTCATTGAGAGATGATGGGGAAAATGGGAAACACTGCAGAATGCTTGAAAAGTCTTGTTTTGAGCAGAATTGGACTAAGAGGATTCTTCCCCCCCTCTTTAAATCGACATAACTTTCCTTTACAGATATATTTTATTGTGCAATTAAGAGAGAGAAATGAGTGCTCCAGACCTCCTACTCAAATTAGCTCAAACCTGTGTGATTAGATTCCATCCTGCAGAGGCCTGGCAGCTACAGGAAAGGCAGGACAGGGAAACACTCAGAAGGGTTTCACTGCAGTATTTACACTGGAGTCACCATCAGTATTTCTTCTTCTGATTCATATATTTTGCTATGCATTAACAATATGGGGTTTTCCTTGCTTTATTTCTTTATAAACTGTGTTACCTATACAATCATTTCCCTCCTTTTAACTGTTCTGTATCATTGGGCAAGATTTGTATTCCATCTCTGCAGAAAGAATGGCATTTCGTTGCGAAGAAATTTTGCCTCATCATAATAAGGATGCCCTTGTCAGCACAATTCACTCCTTGGTGACAACCTGAAACAGAGAGGTACAGAGAGAGACAGATGAGCTGAGAGACTCATAATTAGTGGCCCCTGCACTCAGTCCAGTTGTTTCTCAGGAAACGCTGCACTGTAACAGTTTAGATGTTTGTGTGGGAAGAAATCAGTCTAATCTCATTGTCTAGCTGAGTTTCAGTGGGAAAAAATTAGGGTGGGGCTAAATGATTTCAGAAAGGGCCTTAACTAGTATCTTTACTCTTTCATGCTTGGTATCTGGAATTCTTGAAGAAAACAACTCAGATAAGTAAATTTTTTTTGGTTTTGACACTGAGGCCATAAAATGGACTCTATACAATAGATTTTTTCCCCCATTATGGTTTCTCTTTTTGCTTTTTGACCTTCAGCTCCTTTGAAAGTCAAAGATAGATAAACTGTTTCACAACATGAGATTAGTACCACTGTGGCTGAAAGCTGGAGGTAACACCCTTTCTATTACTTTTCTCAAAGGTACCACACCATACAGACTTTTTCTTTTATTCCCCAGCCATCAGCAATAAAGAAATATGTTACACTAGCAGAAGCAGTCACTCATTTTTATATCTGTAGAACAGGGAGACAACATAATATATAACATCCTACACATGTCTTCCTGCTGAGGATAATCTTGGCTCGCTCCTGAACAAATTGATGCGAGGGTTATGTAGCCCTTTTCAGAGATTAACTAATCTAGAGATGGAGGGAGAGCTGAGTGAGCACCTTAGAACTCATAATTTATTTGACAAACAGCAGCTCTGTTTCCATTTCTGCTACTCTGTTCCCCTGTTGGTCTAAGGGTCAACTGGTATTGCAAGAATGAACTGGGAAAAGAGTCCCTCCCCTGCTTGGTTTTCTTCACAGAAGAGGAAGAGAGGAGTAATACAGTAAGAGTAAAACAAGAAGTGTGTTGTCATGACAGCTTGGCTCTCCTATCCACTTAGTAGGTATTTTCATTATTGTCATCAGTTGATGACATCATCAGCCTGATCCCATATTTTGGGGGTCACAGAAAGCTCTAAGAGAAGAGATCACCATCTTTGCACTGGTGTCTAATCCACATCACGTCCTTTAGCCCTTTCTTACTTTTTGCTGAGGTGCTGAGACGTTTCATTTCACAGCCATGCAACATCCAAACCAGAATTCCAACCAACACAGCAAGCTGGCCATGTTGGTGGCTCCCTAAAAATGCCAGAAAACACCTAATGCAACAGCAGCCTTACTTACTTCTCAGTAACGTCACTGGAAATTTTGGCTGAGAAGAGAATGAAACTACCAACCTATGGATCAGTGATTTTTAAAACTGAGTTTTTGTTAGAAGTGGTGATGCTTCCTTGGCTTATGTATGAGCTAAGACAACTGGAGGGGGCCATGGAGATGTGAATAGCTGCTACTGATTGAAAATGAGTGAGTGACAAATCAATGAGATGAGCTAAGGTAAAGCCAGAGAGCTGCAAGGGACCACTTCATGAATAATGTAATTTCATCCCTCCACATACACAGTTAAAATGCTTCTAATTGTTACTGCACAGATTGGGACCAAGATCCTCTGTGGTTGGTTTGCTGCTCCCTGGAGAGGCAGAGCTCCATTAGACAGGGATGTAAGCCTAATAAAAAAAAAAAAAAAAAAAAAAAAGAATTCATAGCTATTAGAAGAAAATATGTTTTTTCCTTTCCTTATATTGTAATCACTCGAATGATGGGTTGGGTAGCAAAAAATTTAGGGTAATGAAGTAACATTTACCAGAAATGTGCTGCAGTATTTCTAAAGACACCAGCAGGTGCTGCTGAATAATTAATTTTGAATGCATTCATCCTGTTTTACAGCTAACATTGACAGCCATTAGCAACATAAATAACAGCAGATACTCTTTTGTGGACCAGCCCCTTGTCAGTGTTCATTTTAAAAAGAGTAGGACAGAATATTCTCCATAAAAAAAAAGGAAATGCATATATTTCATATTCAAATGTAAGTACACAGAGAGTGGCTTTTTCTTCAGGGAGTGATTTTGTACTGGCAGAGAAAATCAGACTCGATAGCTTAACACCTCTTTGCCCTCTCTGACCTCTGTTTTTAGTTTGCATTTAAAAGGCATATCTTCCTCTTTAGCCTCTCTGGAGATTCGGGATTGTGACATGTATTGTGCAGTGCAGATTAACATGCCAAGTGAGTTTGTCGAAACAAAATTATTAAGGCTCTTTAGAGAAAATCAGTGTGTGAGACAGGGATTGACGTATTGACAGAGCTATCAGTACATGTACAATAACACAGAGCAGTTAAATGAGAAAATCAACCAGTAAATAGCAGGTTATTTACAGATGTCAGGAAAGCAATCTTGTTTTGTTCCACTGATAAATCACAGATATTTTTCCTTCTGGTTAACTGAAGCCCACTATAAACAAAGAGGGGAAATGTGTGACCTCAGCAGCATGCAGTGATGTATCTCTAAACAGAAACCAAGGTCACCCCCCTTGATTACTGCCCCTTATTAACATGCTGTGGGGTGCAAGAATTTACCCTGAAGCCTCTGAGGCTGTTTCAGCACAAGGTGAAAGGAGGAGTGCAAATACTGCTACCCATGTGACATAAGGAGTGTTTGTTGTTTGGCTCCGATGGACACTCTTGGAGGTTTCTGTGCAGGTGTGCTCAGCACCTTGAGACTTATTTTAGGCCATTTTGTTGTATCTTCACAGAATCACAGAAACAGAGAAGGGGTGAAGTTGGAAAGGACCACTATGGGTCATCTGGTCCATCTTCCCTGCTCAAGCAGGGAGATCCCAGAGCACATTGCATGGGATTGTGTCCAGATAGTTCTGGAATATCTCCAGTGAGGGAGATTCCATGTCTGGGCAATCTGTTCCAGTGCATGGTCACCCACACGGTAGAGAAGTTTTTCCTCATGTTCAGATGGAACTCCTGTGCATCACTTTCTGCCCATTGCCTCATGTCCTATTGCTTGGATAGAGACTCTCACATTTCCTCTAGAGTGGCTACACTCCCCTCAATTCAAATCTGTCGACATAAAATCTGTAAATGTGCATTTAAGCTTTTAGTGAATGTGTATTTACACAAGATCACAAGATGTCCAGGTCTAACCTTTGAGTATGAATTGACTACACACAGACCTCTTTTACATGGATTGTTGCTTAGCAAAAGCATTAGCTATTCTTAAGGACAGCTAAGCCCCAGTTTATCTTTCTAACAAAGATATGCACAATTTTATGTATTCTTCAATTCAGAATAGAGACTGGACTTCACAGGAGAGCAGCAGTGATGTGAATTTGCAGCAGTTCAGCTGCCCACAAGGCTAACGCACCAGGTCCTGGATTTGCCTTGCTATTTCCTGGCAGAAAATATATGAAATAGCCTATAGTGCAGAGAAGAATAAAGGTTTTTTGGGCAGGCCAATACATTTGACCTTTATTTTATCAAAGCCTCCAGTCCTCAAACATCCATTGACCTGTTACAGAAGAATATGGTCACAGAACCAAATTCCAGATGTGAGCACGGTCTGTGTTTGAGGTTTCTCTCCTCACCTCCTATAAAAGATCTCAGCTCTCTGCCGAGATCCAGTTAGCAACTGTCTGATTGATTCTTTCTTATAACTCTTATGCTTTTCAAGAGAACTGCCAGGGGTGTTTTGCTGGTGTGATTAAGTGGTATTTCCTAGCATTATCTTCTGCTTTCTTCCAAGAGAAAGCACAACATAAAACGTTTGGTTTCAATTGAGAAAAATCTTGTGAGTCAAAATAAAACACATTTATACAAACCCCTTGGGAAGCCACCAGCTTTCATGAATTCTTTGTGTCAGTAAACTCTGCAGAAACAAAAGCTTGTAGAATGTTTTCTTAAATATTTTGGGCATTTCTTCTTTTATTAAATACACTGAATGTGGCCTAAATTACTTACACAAAGGCCTCACAATAAAAGCTCCAGAAAGTTTTAAACAAAACTGCAAAAGATTACAAGAGAGAACACTACAAGCCTTTGCACCACAAACTAACTACTAGACAAAAAGAACTCAGAAAAGATATGAGGGAACATTAGGAAAGAGAAAAGAAGCCATTATCAGACCCAATTGAAATGGTTAACTGCACAATATTCAGGGGAAAGCACTCCCACTAAAGGGGCTGCAGATTAATGTTCACCTCTGCAGTGCTGTGAAATTAAAAGAGCTATTAATCAAACTTTAGAGGACATTTATTCAGTTTTCTGGCAATAATGCAGTCAAAGGAGTGCTAAGTTCTTCAGAAGCAAAGTTCTGCCATGTTTAAAATCATTCAAAATGCTCTTTGCAATCTGGTGGGCCATCTTCTGTTCCAGTGAACAAAGAAGGTGAGATGTAGAGATCTTCCACCTAGAATTTTAAGATGATCTTGAAAGCAGGGCTTGGTCCAGTGATGCCGGAAATGACTCCTACAGCAGATTTCCAGTAGCAGGAGTATTTTCTGTAGCAGGAATATCTCTGGAGTAAGAAAAGAGGAAAATGTCAAATTTGCAGCAAGGTTTGTGTTTGGTTTTGTGTAGGCAAACACGTACCCACCAGGAGGGGTTCCCACACTGGGAACTGGCAGAGTGGCAAACTGAGGCACTCAGTGAGCACCTGCTGCTGTTTATGCTCCAGATGATTATTTCTCAAAAAAGTTTGGACTGTGAGGAGCAGGCAGGCTTTGTGGGAAGCTGGAAAACGTGGACAAAGGTACAGGGAATAAGATGATTGAGCTGAAAATTAAGTTCTAGAAACAGGGCTCATGGGGCTGATAAACTAGTTTTAAGATAGAGGCTGCACAGGGAAAGGTGAATCCATTGCCATCTGTGCCACACCACATGGACAAGGAAGAGACCAGACAAAGATGAGTCAGCCAAAGAACAAGTCACTGTGAACATCAGGTCCCAGCCCCCAACCAGGGCAGCTTCCACTTCAGATGTGTTCCTCCCTCAAAAGAAACAGCAGTAAACCTGTTGAGAGATCTTGTGACAGACAAGAACAATTCACTGATGTAAAAATTCCCTTTTTGAGTCTTTCCTTATTGATAATGCAGGGACTATTTGTGATGCTCCACAATCCTGGGGAAAAGTCTGCAAGATATTTGGCAGAATTGCTTCAGGTGCAGGTACAGCTGATCTCACAAACACCTTTAGCCAAGAGGGACTTTCTTCTGGAGGAATGGGCATGGGTAGAAGATAAAAAGGAGTAAAAAATTCAATGTTTCTATTTTCAGACTTCTTGACAATTTATATAAGTTTCGAC
This sequence comes from Hafferia zeledoni, assembly GCA_035583235.1. Classification (NCBI taxonomy): domain Eukaryota; kingdom Metazoa; phylum Chordata; class Aves; order Passeriformes; family Thamnophilidae; genus Hafferia; species Hafferia zeledoni. Next base: position 13,391 of record JAWWEV010000317.1, read on the forward strand.
TTTGAAAGATCTTGGTAAAGATAATTAAAATACCAGGAGATAGAAAATATTTGGGCCAACCAAACCCAGTATTTTTTAAATTATTCTTTTTCTTTTATGAAGAAGATAATACCATTCCAGCTGGAGGAAGAGACTGGGCTTTGTTTAGGCTCCATAGACAAAGTAAAACCTCAGTTTTTTATGCTTTTTTACTCTCAGTGTGTTATCGGTTTTAGGATACAAAATTCTAGTATCCTGCCCTACTTGTATTCAGAGTACAGTATTGTAGAATCATTTGGGTAGGAAAAGACCTCTAGGATCATTGAGTCCAACTGTTAATTTAGCACAGCCAAGCCCATCACTAAACCCTGAGATCTGCTCTTATAAAAGAGAACAGAATCATAAATTAAAATTTGTAGGCAGGACTTTCTTCCCATTTTATAATTTCAAATGGAAACACGTAAATGGAGTAAAAGGGCAAAAAGAATGAAAACAGCTGTGAAACACTGTTAGAGAAAGAGCCAGTATAGTTAGAAAGGTCTTGCAGCCAGATTTATCTGAAAAACTCATCCAGGATGCTGCTTCCAATTTCCGTTTATCTTCTGAGACAGATTTTAACAGTATTTACTTACATAACTGTCCTCCCTTAGGGCTCCAGCTGCACTGCTGACTCATGTCAGGCCAAGGTTCACCGAGCATTAGATAGACCCTGTTAAAGTTTTAGCTGGCAGAATGCCAACTGCCTGGTACCCACTCAAAAAGTCCACTCCCAGAGCAGGAGAGTAA
>JAWWEV010000318.1:0-14148 GCA_035583235.1 Hafferia zeledoni
ACTTTGTATATGCTGTCTAGGGCAAATTCATTCATATTCCACACCGTTTATCTCAGATTTGCTGGATTAATTGACTTTTCATTTAATATAGTGTTGCAGTAAAAAAGCTTATGGGAATTGAATAGCTTAAAGTAAAAAAAATGATCATTGAAACTGAATTCTAAATTTTAGTTTTCTTAATTTTAAAAATGTCTAAAAATTTGAAAAAAGAAAAAACTAAAAAAATCAGGTCCTCTTTGCCTATTCTGTTCAAAGTACACAGAGATTTGAAGCACATGAGAATAGAATGTATACTTTATTTTTTTGTAAAAACCACAGCTAGCCATATAGCCAGTGAGGGAGAATCCATGCCTGCCATAACATTGCTGTGCAGCTATAAGATACTTACTTCCAAGTTGATTCAATTTTGGATGACAAGGAAGATAGAAAATGAGATGCTAAGCATCTTCACTTTATAACTGGCAAGTAGAGAACACATGGAAATTTTGTTACAAAAGCTAAGATAGGTGTCTGAGACCATTAGACATAATAAAGTATCAAATGGATGATATTTAGATTGTCATGGCAGGCCCAAGATGACAGTCTCAGTAGGCAACAAGAAAAGGAAAAAAGTAACCCAATAAATTTCTATCATATCTGTACAGGCTGGAACTACATAAAAGGTGTCTTCAATATTAATTATACTAATTTTAAGTAATGGAAGCTGAGAATAACATTCATATAATTCTTTTGCATTTAAAATCTCAATACAAGATTTGAACATCCTTCAAATCTTGTAACTTCTACCTACACAGAACTCTCAACAATTTCTTATCCCACAAAGATTTCTCCTGCCAAAAGGGATAATAAGCAAATATACAAGGAATCATTTATTAATGAAAAATGCTACTGTGGCCTCTGAATTCCTTTACACTCTTTTAACTGAACTAGGACAAACACATTTGCCATCAGTTCATTTTTTCTTTTTATGTTACTTGTCAGGAAACCAAGCCCTGGGAGGTGATCAGCCTGTTGAGCAGAGCACTGCATCCACAGAGCCCATCCACATCCCCCTATACAGGAGGATGCAACATGTGCATGGTGCCTTCATCACTTTGGCAGCCTGTTTTAGTCTGCCTCTGCATCAGAAGGCTGCCTGTGCTCAGCACTGATAACAAAGCCCTATCGCTTTTCTGAGTGACAGGGCACAGTGACATATCAACACTGGAACTTAAGTGAAAACTCCTTCTAATTTAACTGCTAATCTGCTGAAGCTGTGTTCAAACCTGGCACTTTTGTTTTCAATTAAAACTTTCTTGTAGCTAGAAAAAAGTTTGGTGTATTTCTTTGCCTTTTTGGGTTGTAGTCAAGTCAGGAAGAAGCTGAAAGGCTAGGAAATGGAGTGGAGTGTTTTTCACATAGCTAAATGTCAGATTTCTCTTTGTCAGATGGAAATAGCACAGAATACATTTTCTGGAAGATGTTTTATAGGAGACTCATGGAAAGTTTGCTGTCAAACTGGGAATTTTCCTATAAATAAAAATGTAGAGTGATTAACTTACTCATATTGACAAAAGGCTATTATTCAGTGTTGATTTAAAGCTTGTATCTAGAATTATTAACAGTAGAATGAAAAAGGTTTAAAACAAATCCTAGTGCATTTAGTGCTTTGAGCAATGGGAGCAACCATTTCAGTAGATTTTTATGGCCATACTGGCAAGTAATCAGTCTCTGTTTCTAAGTATCTTCTTTAGCTTACACTGATGTCTCAACAAACTAACGTCAGCATTAGGTTTTTGACTATTTGTAATAGGAGAGTGTATTTTACTTCAGATGATAAAAAGCCAGTATTGTTGTTTGTCCTGGTTACATCTGAGACAGAGTTCATATTCTTCTCAGTGTCTGGTAAAGAACTGTGTGTTTCAGATTTAGGATGAGAAAAATATTGTTAACACACTGGTGTTTTGGCTGTTGCTGTTTAGTGCTTACCCTAAGTCAAGGGTCTATTAGGGTATTGTGGTCTACAAGTGAGGAGCGGCACAAAAAGCTGAGAGGGAGTATGACCAGAACAGGTGACCTGAACTGGTCAACAGGATATTCTATAACACAGAGCATCATACCCAGTAAATAAACTGGGGGGAAGCTGGCCAGTAAGGAATGATAACTGCTCAGGGATGTGATGGAGATCTGTTCACAGTGTTGTACATCACTTTTTTCTCTTTGATTTTGTTAATCTCTCTCTCTTTCCTTATTATTGTTGCTCTTATTATTGTTGTTGTTGCTACTGCCATTGTTATTGTTTTCATACTTAGTATTATCAGGATATTCCTATAATTATTATTTATTGTTATTATTAGATTTGTTTCAATTATTAATTTATTCTTACCTCAACCCATGAGGTTTACTTTTTCATTCTGATTCTCCTCCCAATGGGTGGCTATGATGGCAGAACTGGGAGAGCAGCTTCATAATACTTAGTTTCTAGGTTGGGGTTAAACCATGACACAGTTTTAAAGAACATTTAAAACAATTTCCACATGAAGATGTTAAAAACATTGGAAGGAGCACTTCCCTTTGGGCAGAAAACAATTTTTCTGGCAGTTTGTCTCTTGGACAACTAATAAGTACAAAAAGTGATTATATTTTAATTCGATTTTTCAAAGTAGCTTCTATTTTTCTTGGTTCATTTCAGCACATTTTTCTTTGGCATATTGTTTCAGTGTATTGGCTTCATATCAAAATACTGTCTTCTATGTAATAGCATAAATCAACCTACCATTACTTGATTGATCAAGACTTTGGCCTATGAATAATAAAACATACAGCCTATATCTCAATAAAACTATGTGGATAAATACAAACTCAAAATCAATTGCAGCCAGGACCAGGAGGTTACTTTAGTTTGAGGGATTTTTTTTTTTGTTTTTTTTTTCTTTGTGTTTGTTTCTTTAATTCAGGTGACTTAAAAAGCACATAAAAATGTAAATATTATATAGTTTATCATAGTTATGCATTGTTATGTAGTGTTTGTTCCTTATCTACAGTATAATACTACAATGTTTACAAACTAAAGGCAAATAAAAAGAGACAAGTAAAAGATGCAAATTTTTATTTTAGTGTTTAATAACTAACCAGATACAAAAAAGAACTCAAACTCCTAAAATAGCTAATACCTATGATAGCATGTGCGACATACTGTATACTTTTCATCTGAAAATATTCTTACTTACATGTAATTTTAAAATACAGAAATAAAACTTTGCAGTTATTAATTAATGAATTAATTAGAACTCTGTTTCTAATGTTCTATGCTAATCCAAATAGTATACTTTCCTTAAAAGTCCCTTTGAATAAGTAAATTCATCATTCTTATGAGCAAGATACAATAAAGCTTCATTAATGAATTATTTTGCCCCAACTTTTCAGATGGAAGTTGCATAGAATTAAGTACAGACTGCCACTCCTTGAATAATATTTTCATTTTGCATATTTGATCTTGAAGAAAGTTTTACCATGCAAATGTCAAATTCTGTGCTCAATAAGCTGTTCCAAATTTGTTAAATCAATTTTAATATGTTCTCTGGAAGAAAATTTATCTTAGCCATTGTCTAATCTAGACAAAATACAGTGTTTTTTCTTAGGATTATTTCAAAGATGAAACTGTGGATATATGCAAAAACCTTCACTGATACTATTTTTCACAGTTCTTTTCCCTGGATTCTACAAAGTTTCTCCTTCTTTTCTTCCCAAGCTGTTTTTCAATATTCCCCTATTTTCTTAGAAAATTAGTAAAAGATGGTTTTTTAGCAGTTCTTGGAAGTAGTTGAGTGTCAATTATTTATTTCTAACTATAAATATTATCTTCACGTGTGTAAACACATGCATGCATGTATAACAATATAAAATAAGGATATGTATTTTAAATGCCTTGAATTAACTATCAGCTGTGTTTGAGTGATAATTCTAAAGGTGGTGACGTAGGATATCAAGAAATATCCTAAACTCCACTTGAGCAAAGGAGAGGCTGTACAAATCACACTTGAAAGTTAAAGAGATTCCCCAGATTTTATGTGTTCTCAGAAGAGGAAACACTTTGCAATATGTAAGAAAAACCTTTAAGTATTTTGACACAAAATTATTTTAGTCAGGTGCATAAAGAGCTGATAAAGAAGTGGAAGATGACTTTGGTCTTACCACATGTATCCTTTCTACAGTATTCTTAAATCTATATTGCATAGTTATGAGGACCACAACTACTGTAAAAGTACCTGTGACAACTCTGTGCTAAGAACTGACCTTATGCTATTTTCCTATGAGCCAACATGGCTGGGTCACACTGAACTACAGAAAGAAGAAATTATGCTGGTGACTGTGTTTGCCTTCCTGTGTGATGCTAATCTGAATGTTTTTACAGACAGACGCCCTCTCACTTGGTCTTAGCCATTGAAGGCCCAGTTTGTGTATTGTATCTCAGAGGCTGCCCATATTTCACGATCCCTGTGATAGGTTTTGTTAGGTCAAACTTTAGTTTCTCATAGTAGGCCCTGTGCTTCTTTATGAGTAGATATAGAAGGGATACAGGTTGTCACCTGACTTTAACTAACCGAAGAGAGTATTTCATACCATATGACACCAAACCAGATATAAAAGAAAGGCAGGAGCTGTTGCTTGCTCTCTTACTACGGTGGCAGTCCTTGAGAACAGACGTTGCTGCCTTGGGCTGGAGATCAGAGACCCCTCATCACTGCTTTTGTGGGGAAGTAGATATTTTTCTTTTAGCTTTATTCTTGTATGTGTGTGTGTATATTGCTTTATTTTAATTTTTGTTTCTTCTCTGCTGAGTAAATATAATCTGCCTTATTGTAAATTGCAATTTTGCAGTTTTTTTTATTTTCCTTCCTCCTCTGGGAAAAGGGGGAGTTGCTGTCGACTAGGTGAATACTTGGCATTTTGTCAAGGTCAAAACTACCAAAATCCTCTACAGATTCTATAATCCAGGAGGGGTAAATTTCTATGGAAAGTTCTAATGACCAGCTACAGAACCGGCTTTCTACAAGGGAGTCTGGTTTTTGCTTTTGGGTGTTCAGTGTTTGCCTTGCGTTAAGCTGGCAAAATGACAACTGCCCAATACCAAATGTCAGCCTCCCTCCCCCTCCTTCTGAGAAAAGGGAGAAAAGAAAAAAAAACCTGGAAACTCAAGACAGGTTTAAACTTAAACTAATTATATATATTCATACAGAAAGGAGAAAATTAAAACTGCAACATAACACACACTTACACAAGTTAAATACAACAATTTTCTACCTCCCATTGAAAACAGATTCTATTTGTCTAGATCAATAAAGTACCTCCAAAGACACCCAGCAAGGCATGGAAAGAAAGAATAACAATAAAATGTTTACTTCTCCAAATTAAAACAAAATGCGATGTAGCAGCAACAGCAGTAAGACCCAAGACAGCAGGACAGCGGCAGCGCGTCCTGCCTCTACTGCAGACATCATACCAACTAACTAAGCCACTCCTACATCAGCTTTTATATTTTGAGATGATGTCAGAATATGGTATGGAATACCATTGGCCAGTAGCAGTCAGCTGTCAGCTAGCCCAGCCCAGCTCAAGTCAGCTGATAGTCTCAGGCCCGCTCTGAAATCTAAAGCCTAAACTTAGGCCTACAGCTAGCTAAACCATAAGATTGTTAAACAAGAACTTGCCAGTGTCCTAGTTACAGTGGCTAGGACCAGTTTATCACTGTGTGGGTGTAACCAAAACTATGGATTCTACACTCTCTATGTCATTTCTCATGAACTATTAATAATGGACCATTTGCAGAAGCTGCCCAGGGCACATCTGACCCCTCAGACTACAAGCTGGGTGTTAAAGAACCCTGTGAGATAGGAGGATGTTGCTTTGACCCAGCCACGATAGCTCCCCTCCAGGGAGGCATTACCACCTTCACATCCAGCCTGAGGGGTCATATCTGCTTATGGGCCATCAACAATTCCAAAAATATCCCATGACTCACGGAGTTAAATCAACCATTGTGGAATTCCCGTCTAAACATGAGCATATATAATCGTGGGCTTTTGAGACTTCTGGTACCATTTGTTGGATCCAGAAAAAGACCAGAACCTTGACAGGACTGTGACTGCCACTCTCAACAGGACTGCAACCATCATCCTCACCAACAGGTTTTCCTTTCCTTTTACTTTATACTCAAGGGGACCAACATGGGGTCCGCACAGGAGCTAATGAACACCAATCTGTTTGTGCCCCAGGGTGCTGGGTTATATATCTGGTTGTTGTGGGTAAAACCCAATTTTTCCTCCGTATCATTGTAATTATTGTAACCTTTTTAGTAAATGGTAACTCTGACTTGTAATCTTTCTTGAGTCAGGTTCATTTCTTCCTCCAGTTTACCTTTAAACCAGCACAGCCAGTAAAACTGACGTAAAAATGAATCTTTTTTATATTTAGTAAGATACAAGTCTGCTTGTGCTTAGTGAAACACAAGTCTTGGCTAGTTATTGAGTTTTTCCTAATCAGTTATAACCCAACAAAGTGAACAATTGTCTGCATCCACCATCCTCTGCTGTTTCTATTACAACTATAACACTACTTCTAAAGAATGAGTTTCAAAAATTCCCAAATACGTAAAGCATGGAGGTCATGCCTTAAGCGGATAGTCAGTAGACTCTCTGCAAATGAAGTGCTCAGACATTCTATCAAGAGTTACATGTTTTTCAGTGTACAGTTCTGTTTGCATACAAGCACAGACAAATTCACATAATTCAAAATCACTGTGGTACGTTAGAAGAAAGTGTGAATAGTAAAATATGCTGAATGAAATTATATGCATATAAACAAAAGAGGACTAGAAATTGCTTAAGGCCTTATGAAGTCCCATGACAACATTCAAATACAATAGGCACATTTATTGCATGGTTTTAGAAACTGTTTTATAAAATAAAAACTAAATGTAAAAACCAAACAAAAACAAACATTCTCCCTCCAAAACTAGTCCCTAAAGCAGAGGAAGGGAAAAAGAAACCCCCATGCAAAATGGTGTTCTTTTTAAGATATAAGCATCAGGTGGCTTGCTCATTGTACAGTCTTACATAACCAACAATTGCTGTTTGCTTTAAACCATGAAACCTCCCACTAGCTGGTAGACCAGATGAAGATCTTATCATTCATTTGGGATAATACAGTTCAAGTCTTATAACTTGTGATTCCATATTGAATGTGCTATACCTCAGCTCCTGCTCCGAATCTTAAAAAAAAAAAAACAAAAAAAAAATCACATCATTTAGAGATCTGTTCTCTGTAGAGGATGTCAGATTAGAACCTTCTACCAGAAACTGTAGTTCATATGAGACAGAGTGTGAAATAACTAGAATGTCAACACTAACTCTTTAGCTGTTCAATGTATTTCAATATACATAAATGTATCTCCCTTCAGAATGCTGGTCTACTGATCAATCTTATACCCATCCTAATTTGAATAACAATGACCCATAGATTTCTCTTGCTTCCAGAATTGCTTGAAGGCAAAAAGTGTTTGAAACCTATGGTCATTTCTCAGATAGTCATTCCACCTCTGCAGTCTCAACAGCCTGCAGGTGTTGTGGAATTCTTAGCAGCTTCATTTGTTCTATTGAACAACATTCTGAAATATATCTCCATTATTATGTTGAAGCAAAACTGTTTTAATGTGTGACTTTACAGACTCAAAGTTATATCCATGTAAGCTTTCTTAAACCTGTTGATCTATGGATTGTGACTCTGGAATATGTTACAATGTTCATGATGAGACCAAAATTTTGTTGCAATTTACAGCTTTTCCTAATAAAACTGGAAAATAATTTGCTGACAGCAAACTGGTGGCAGGTGTGCTTTAGTGTTGACAGCTGTGTTTCTGACATGGATCACAGAGAAACTGTAGTGTTCATGCTAGAACATCTGGAACATTTGATCAGATTTCAATATCTAATTCAGATGGGTTGTCTATTATAATTTCACAAAATAAAGGAAAAACAGTATTATGGTGCAGTGTTCATATTAGCACAAGAAAATCATGAAATTATTCACTGAAAAATGTTGTATTTTTATAAGAAAAGAAAAAAAAAGATCAACTATTTAGTGGAGTACCAGTAGATAAAGGTATTTATTTACATTTGTGTAATGCTCAGAAGTATTTTGCAAGACTTACATTAAAGAATCCAGATAAATAAAAAAACCCCAGTATGTCATATATGGTATATAATATAGAAAGTCCTTCATACAGTATATGGCTTTCTAAACTTCAGATTTTTAAGAAGGCTGAGAGTGTCTTTCATTAAAACAGTCAACAAAATGATAGGATCTGAATTTCTTGAGGCATGTTTGTTTAAGAAAATTAAACACCAGATCACACTGAAAGAAATAAACATCATAAGCATCAACAAGTGGTTAGGTTTGTTACATGATATGTCATGTAAAAGTCCAGACCTTCTCAGGTGCAAAACTACTGTCCACATATGCGTAGTTTTTGCAAGATCCATTCTAATCAAAGTTGTCATGTGTATATATTGCAACAGTCAGTACTTGGTCAAGGATGAAGTCTTTGGCTGTCTACATAAATGGGCTCCAAAATATCTATCCAGTCCACTGGTAAGCTTTGAGAGAGTTTTCCTGCTTCACATCAGAAGTCTACAGAAGTTTTCACTTTACTTGTACATCACAAATCAGTTAGGTGCACAAATATGGCACCACACCTGCCACACACAACTCCTGGTAGAGTTCAAATCACAGCAAGAGTTTCTGAGTACCACATTGTGGTTGCCTTTCTCTCTCTCCTCCTCCAGGCACAATCTCTTTTGAGCTGCTGCCATTTCTTGTTCACTTTTGTTCATTCTACTGCTATGAAGTTACAATGGCACCCACCCTTGATAGCCGCAATAGTTGGCAGGGTTTTACCACATTTGTCGTCACTACATACCTCTCTCATCTTACCCTTGCTCTAGCTCTGCAAGACAAAGTTCAGTGGTGGGCCTTTCATCTACCTATAGGATTTAATTTCAGACTTCAGCACGTTTTGGCACTCTTCTATAGCCATAACAGCAATCTGGGCTCCAGAGCACTAGCTTGTCTGCTTTTCTGTAGTTGAAAAATCAGACCAGTTTTGAAAGTAGACTAGTAATCACCTAGCTAAGGAGAATAAAGTTTAAAAAAAGGCACAAAAATCACTTAGCCTTAGGAATACTAGTGCAAAAGTAAATGGCTAGAAAAACAAAACAATATGCCATTTTCTTTATAAGAGTTATATAGACAATTTCTATTTAATCTGTATTTATAGAACACATTCAATATTTTAAGATGTGCTTTTAAAATCATTTATATAAAAGCCATTAAATCTGTAATGCTGCACATATATCTCATAATAACTCTCACCGAGTGAAGTATCAATCATCAAATAAAGTAGCTTCACTGACTGCTTAGAATATTCTCTGGTCATTTTTACCAGTGAAATAGGATAGAACAGTACCATGAGGATCTTTAAATATTTAATCTGTTTTGTGTTCAACTGATTTTGTTATAAAGGCTTGCAGTAGGTGCCAGTGCAAAGAAAACTAGGTCATCTGTAAACCCAGGACCAGGAAAATGATAAGCAAGAGCAGATGAATGTGGTTAAACTGAAAGTAAATAATTCACTTATACTATATAACTGAATATTTTAGTTACAGTACAAGTGACTAGGATGGTGTAACCTTGATGTATCTCTGACATTTTAAAGGCTTGAAGTCTAAATTAAATTTTGACCTAAATATTTGTTATATGTTTTTTGGAGTTTTTTTGTTTTGTTGTTTTGGTTTTCTTTTTTTAAGGATCTCTGCTTCCTGGCTTCCTGGCTTATTGAATAATAAATAGAATATAAAAGGTTTTTAATTTATTTATAAGAAAAATATGGTGACCTGCTGGTATATGTTAGTCTGCCAAAGTTGAGCCAAGTCACATAGAAATTGTGGTAAGTCTGAGTAGAACTGCAACTTTTCAGATGAAGCAATAATTAGCAGTGAGTTACAGCTTCCTGACTTAGTTATTCAATGACATTACTCTGACTTTGAAGTTATTCATTTCAATACTACTCTTTTCAAGGCTGGTCTGTAAAGAAGCTACAGATGCAGTCTTTTTTAGAAAAAAACTACATCTTGATTGGAAGTCAAAGTAGCAGTTTAAAGGTTAAAACTCTGATTCTATCTAGACTTTTCCTTCATAGTTATCAACTTACGCGTCTGCAAGGTACCATTCATAAGAAAACATAAAATCAATCTTAAGTAATGGCTGTTAAAAGGCTGTCTAAAGAAAGTATCACTAAAAGACATAAGACAGGAGGAAAGATGAAAGAACATCGATGAAGAAATAATGCTACCTAAATGCATTGTCAATTTTCTCTTTAATGCATTCCGTTTGAACTGGCCAGGTGTACTGCAGCTTGTTCTCAGATGCACCTTTGACTTAATGTCAGGTGCTACACAAAAGTTCCAATATCTATGCTTTCTTTTCTCTTTTCCCCAAAAACACCTACTAGTTTGGGCTGTGACAAGAATCTGAGATAAGGATGGTATTGTTATCCTAGCAGATATCTACCCTTTCTTTTCTCCAAATATGCCTATTTGGACTGTGACAGGAATCTGAGATAAGGATGGTATTATTATCCTAGGAGAAGAATCTATCTACAAGTGTGAAGGATTGGAATGTTGATAACTATGGCAATCAAGCTGCAAAGTAACCACCCAAGAGCTGAGGGTGTGCTGCCCCACCACCTCAAGCTATAAACTGGGCATTGAATAAGATAAGAAGAGAGGTCAACCCTGCTAGGCAGGGTAGTGTTTTGGTTTTTTTGTCTTTACACAAAGGACTCAGCTGTGATAATTCCCTTACAGGGAAGTATCGGGACTAGGGACAATTCACACATAGCCAGAAAGTATTCATCTCTGTTGATGGGCCATAATGGAATCTCCTGTGCTGACATAACAGGAAGCTATAACACCTTAAGAGGTGTCAAAGACTTCTGAAATGTCCTGTGATCCAGTATTACATCATCCAGTGTAGTACTACCTGTCCCAACAGAGGTACTGGGGAATGTACCTGCCTAGTGGAAGTCCAATAAAAGACCTAACTCAAACTTCACTTAACACAGGATTTTCTTCCCTCACCACAGGGGACTTTTCTTATCACCTGGGGCTTCTATCACCATCTCAATGGATCCATACTTTGATCACCATAACAGGACTACAACCACCATTTTGACCAATGGACAACAAAATTGAAATAATCAAGTCTCATTTCTGCATCCAGTGGTGGGCTTGCAGGTCTTTCCAGTCACCTGGGGCCTCTGCAGCCCTGCTGTGACTTGCTGTATACCAGCACCACAGCCTCACTCTAGCTACTAATTCTGGCCAGTTCCACTGTCCTTTCCCAGGTGATCTCAGCCATGAAATTGTTAAAAAAGCTGGAATTTCATTATTCTAAAATTAGACTCCTCACTTCCTCTTTTACAGGTTCATGTTCCTTGAGATCACTAACTCAACCAGGATAGCCCTAGGCTGTCTCCAATATTAACTTCTGATTAATTCATCTACGTTGGAGAGCACAGGATCCAGTAAAGTTTCTTCGCTGGTAGGTTTATCTAATTCCTGAACCAGGAAGCTGTCCTTGATGTACTCTGAGAGTCTCCTGGATGGCCTGCAGTCAGCTGTACTGCTTTCCCATGGACTTGTCAGAATGGGTCCAGAGGAGAGCCTTGAAGATCATCAGAGGGCTGGAGCACTTCTACAAAGACAGGCTGAGAGAGTTGGGGTGCTTCAGCCCAAAGAAAAGATGGCTCCAGTGACACCTCATTGAAGCCTTTCAGTACTTAAAGGGGGCTTATAAATGAAAGGGAGATTGACTTTATATATGGGCAGATAGTGATAAGAAAAGTGGAAATAATTTTAAACTAATAAGAGATTCAGGTTAGATATTTAAAAGAAATTCTTCAAGGGTGGTGAAGCACAGGAAAAGGTTGTCCAGAGCAGTACTGGATGCCCCATCCCTGAAAGTGTTCAAGGCCAGGTTGGATAGGGTTTCAGGCAAAATGGTCTAGTGCCCCTGCCTGCGACAGTAAGGTTTGAACTAGTTCATCTTTGAAGGACCCTTACAATCCAAACCATCCTATGACTCTAGTATATATGTGGCACCATGATTAAGCAGGGCACTCATGCAGGATGTGATACTTGTTCGTTGTCAGCTGTTTCCCCCAACAGCATTCCTTTCTAGTTTGTCACGTCAATGATATCAGTGTTGTCCATAATTAGAGACACTGGCACACGTAAGCCAGGAAGAGTGAAAGAAACATGCTGCTGCATTTGCTACAGTGCTCCTGTTTATGCTTAAAGAACTGCAGAAAGGTGGAGGAATGAAAAGGGATTCACATTGTTCTTTGGGTAGTAAAATTGACCACGCATCTTAAAGAAGAAATACGTATATTCTGATGTAGACTTGACAAATATTCTGTGATATATCACACATCTCAGTAGATTCCTCATGGTTTATAACAAGGAGAATGCCATACATCCACTGTTACTGAGCTGAAGGGGTTGTTTTATTGTCTTTCACCCTGTGCATGGCCATTTGTACCCAACAGACTTTGTGCACAAGGCACCATGTCAAATCCTCTGCTATCATTCTTCCCTGATCAATAACTGCAGCCATGTGGCACTGTGGTTATGACAGAATCAGATATTGAAGAGCTGTACTTAAAAAGATTTAGATTATTGTGTTGCCTCACCAGTGAATTGGCTCCCCAAATCCACAGACAGCAACTAGTATGGGCCTATAAAGTTGAAGCGTCACCCTTGCATCCATAGATTGTAGTTGGGGCATCAGTTTTCTGTTCTATTTGGCTTGTTAGACTGAAAAAAAAGTGAGATAGTATCCTCCAGCAGGAGAGGTACTTCTTGAGGCCCATCACTACAGCACTGAGGTGTCAATTCTTTCTTAATGAAAAAGAGCTGCCTGAGAGCAATAATTGGTCACAACAGATTGAGCAACTGGAGCAAGAAAACAGCTTGAAGTTATTAATTATCAGTGTCTCTTCTATTTCCTCTATGAATGAGTAGATTACTTTGGTTGGAAAGTTGGAGGTGGCATAACATAGCATCATCATGGTTTGATATATTTTTACACACACACGCAATTAAAAAGCCAAACCAGGAAATTATAACAGAAAATCAGGCAAGCTATCTTTCATCTCTGTTCTGGTAAAATGTCAGTCGCTTAGGGCTATGCTGTTGAAACACAGGTCAACAGGAAAGGAGTTGCTCAGCTTTGCCAGGTTCAAACTGTTAGTGCCTAAATCCCTTTGGCAGCATACGTTAGATATCTGGTGCTGGTCTGGAAAGGAGACTCTATCATAGAGTTGAGATGGAGCTCAAAGAAGGACAAGTACCTTGACTTCAGCCTTTATCATGTGTTGCACAGAATGGATATTTCTTTCAAATTTAAAATCCTTATAGTGAACAGTTTTCGTTATTCTACTCCTCCCAGGATTTTTTTCCTTTAGAATTGTAGAGCGATGCCTGGTTGCAAGTATTTTATTTTTTGCAGGTCACCTGAAATTAAGAAATTCATAGAGACCAGCTGCAGCATTGAGTGGTTTCTGGGACAAAGGTTCCAAGTGGGAAAGAGCTGAGGATTAGGACAACCTAAGGTTCAGGAACCTCATCATGGGTCAGTCTATAATCAAGAGATGGCTAAAGTTTCACCTTATATCTTCTACATCCAGAGTAGAATGCAATGGCATGCAGCTGACTTTTTCAGATTTCATGAGACCTACATGCTAAAGCATGGTTAAATTCCATTGGAACAACCCATAGAAAGCTGAGTTGGGAAAGAAGGAAAGGTATGCCAGGCTTCAGACTTTGATATATAGTCTAGGAAGTAGTGTTTAGACCTAAATCTATAGACTTCAAAAGGACAGAAAGGTAGCAAAGAAGGGAGCCTTGATCCACAGCTTAGCAAAACACAACAAGAAAAAATGGTTGAGGGAACTCTGACTGGCCTTGGGTAGAAAATGTAGTGTGATGCTGGTAAATACATCAGCCCCATGGCAAAACATTCCTTGCATTTGGCTTCTTCCTTTAATTTCAC
>JAWWEV010000319.1:0-14117 GCA_035583235.1 Hafferia zeledoni
TCACATTTTATAGATTTTAGGAACACAGTAGCTGTAGCAAAGTAGATTTAGTGTGTTAATATTTCCAGCAGCTTGAGGTTAATGTCTTTCTATCACTACCCCCTGTCCCAGAACAAGGAGCTCAAATTCCACAGCTGTTTAGTCTCTTTTTCAAGGTACAAGATTGAAGGGTATCAAAAGAAGACATAAACACAAAGCAGAGTGACCCAGAAGAAAGAACATTGGAAGAACTCCAGGAGCCCGAGGAAGAGGACTGATGAAGAGAGAGTCTCACCGACCCCAGACCCAATTCCTGGGGGGTGGAACAGGGGTGGGACAGAGGCGGGACAGAGGTGGAACTGGAAATGTGTAAAGTGATGATTGGATAAATCATATTATAAAAGCTATGAAAATTAAAGCTTGCCCATGCCCGCGTCGATGTATTCCTGGGTGAGCCTGGGTGCTCATTAAAGTCACTACCCTTTTATCTTATCTCTTACCAAAATTTGGCTTGGAGTCTTTTTTACAGACTTTTAAGGCATCAGTTTGGCACCCAAAAGGCGGAAACTGCAGGACCTGAAACCACATCAATTACTGGTCCGAACTACGGAGATGAGATAACTGCGTAGTTATTTTGGGTTTCTGTAGCAGTTGGCTACAGATAAGGGGGGTTTTGCCCCTGGTGGGAATACGGAGGGCCAGGAGGGAGAACTGGCTTTAGGCCTAGCCAGTTTCTCGGCCTGGGGAGGGCGAGGGATTTTGCCTGGGAGGGAAGGATTAGTCCCTTGGAGCCTCAGGATGGGCAAAGCACACAGCATTTGCAGGAGTCTAGCCGGCTGAAAACAGCCAACCACAAGGGGGACGCCTATTGTATCTCCAGGGTCAAAGCTGTCTGGCTTAGCCTGAGGCAGTGGTGGTGCTACTAGAAAGAATTTCTCTGTGCACCTCAAGTCTTGTTTTTGCCTGTTGTAGTCACTATGGGCTGCATTCAGAGTTCGGAGGAAGCGATCCCAAAAGGTTCCCCTTTGGCCTTGGTTTTACATCATTGGAATCATCTTAAAGGTTCTGAAACATCCTTGAAAAAACATGAACTGTGTAGGCTCTGTCTTACTATGCGGCCACTGCATTTTAAGCATGGGGGAAAGGTCTGGCCAAAGTTTGGGTCTTTTGTGTTAGAAGATGTGTTACAGCTTATTTCAGTTTTGCATAGAGAGGAAAGATGAAATGAAGTGATGTATGCTGAGTTGTTTTTGGCTTTTTTGTCCCGTCCAGAATGGATGCGAGAGTATGAGAAGGCTAATTCCAAGGATAAGTCCCCAGGCGGAGAGGCGGGGGATTCTGTGCTGGTTCTGGGAAAGGCAAAGAGAAAACAGTGTGAAAAATCTGAGAAACAAGACATTGGCCAGACTTACATCCTTAGGGATGAGGATTGGGATCTCCTGATGGATCCAAATTTAAGGGCTGGAGCAGCTGGAGTTTCTGGCGCAGGGGTGGCTGCAGGATCTGGTCCCGGGATGGAAGCAGGGGCTGCCGCAGCAGCACCCAGCTCAGGGATGGCAGAGGGACATGGGGGTGCAGTAGCAGTGGCAGCAGCGGGAGACGGGGGGCACCGGGCCCCATGCCAGGACCAGGGTGGCTAACGGAGCCGACTGGGCAGGCAGGCGGGGGCAGAGCTGATGCTCTGCAAGTGACCGGCGAGTCTGCAACACTGCAGCCAGGCACGGTGGGAGGAGCCAGAGCTATCGATCAGGTGGGCACGGTTGCCGCAGCAACAGGAGCCATAGAAACGGCGGGGGCATGGCAGCATGCAAGCGCTCAGATAATTCAATCTGCTGGGACTGATCTCATAGCTAAAACAGTACAGCCTACAGGAATCGGAGATCGAGGACCGGGAGGGGCTGTGACTGACCCTCCAGTGGCAGTGGCAGGTGGAGATGCAGGAACTGAAGACCTAATAGATTTCAGTGCGGATGATGGGGTGATAGGAGGAGCCACAGGAGGGGCCGGGGCAGCACCTAAAATGGAGAAACCCACCCCATGCAACGAGGGAACCTTTGGTCCCGCTTTTAGATGTAGGGCCAGACCCACTTCCTTTCCCCTAACACCTCCCATTCCTTATTGCCCATATCTGTACCCAGATGGGTACACTGGAGGCGTGGTTGTTCCAACTGCTCCACCTTGGTATGCAGGACTTCCGAGCGAGAGCGGGAGGGCAGCAGAGGAATTCCCTGCTTCAAGCCCATATCAACAGGGAACAGGAACACAGAGAAGGGGAAGCCTTCCCCTCTTTGACTCTACAGGCTAAGAACTCAGAAGCAGGGGCAGTGAATCAAACATGGAGCCTTCAGGTGATGAATCGGATAGCTCGGGAGAGGAGGAATCTCCCGTGGTAAAACCAAAAGTGAAAGCTTCTGTAGCAACCACCAAGAAAAAGGGGAAGAGAGTGCTGGAAGTGTTATCAGACCCAGATCCCGTAGCTAGAAGGACAATGAAAAGAAAAGAAAAACCTGTAGTAGAAGCTCCTTTAAGGCAGGCTATGGGCAACCAAAGTCCTGTGTATATAAAGATCCCTTTCTCTCTGGTGGAGCTGCAGCAGTGGAAAGCTTCAGTGAGGTCATATAGGGATAACCCAGATAAGGTTGCTAACTATGTAGAAAGAGCAATAAAGGCACAGGATCCTGACTGGTATGACTTAGAAGTTATGATGGATACGTTACTAGATAGCACAGAGAAAGAAATAGTCAAGAGAGCAGTGAAAGCTGGAATTCAGCTGCTGAGAGCAGCTGGGCAAATTACAGGGGAAGTTATGGAAATATTCCCCCCCGAGGATCCAAAATGGGATCTCAATGTACCAGCACAGAGGGAAGCACTGACACGATACCAGGAGTATGTGGTTTATGGTTTCAGACATGCAATTCCAAAAGCAGTGAACTGGGTTAAGATGTATGAGGTAAAACAAGACAAGAATGAGTCTCCAACTGATTTCTTGAATAGGCTGAAAGATGTCATAAGAAAATACACAGATATAGACTCAGAATCAGACATGGGGAAAAAGAATCTAGTCAATCTGTTCATAGGCCAGTCTGCAGATGATATAAGGAGGAAGCTGCAGAAGGCAAGGGACAAAAAAGGATATTGGTGAATTGCTTCTGACTTCAGTCCCCTTGAACAGGATGGCAACAGCTTGCTTCTAGCAGAGATGCCAGGCTTCTGCAGAAGACACTGAGCATAACTCAGGTCTGAGATCTTCTGTTCATATGGAAACAGCATTGAAAGGGTCTCATGCACGGACATGGAAACCTCTCAAATTAAATGCTGCTGCTGAAAAACCTGTCTAATCCTTCACCAGCATACTCCAGATCTTTTATTTACATATCATACTGATTTTAGGTTTCTGCTATGTAGAAAGAAGCTTAACTCCTCTCATGTCCTTTCTACTTTCACATCTCATGACTTCTCTGACTCACCACATCTGGTGCTGAAGAAGCCACCAGCCTCAGTCACCCAGCATGCACATGCAAAGAGCTTGTGTCTACAGCTGAGCGGGACATATTTCTATTTCATATAAAAATACTCACGATTTCAAAAACATTCCTTTTATGCTTTTGGACTGAACTGAGACCTTTAGGAAATCACAGTGGGAATGGAGCCAGAGTGAGAGGAAGAGAGCCAGAAAGATGCCTCCAAGAACAGCCACTATCTCCCCAGGCATTGCCCTGCTCACAGCAGCTGCTGGGATAAAGCCTTCAACATCCCTGTAAGTGCTGCAAATTTTGAGCTTCCTGCTCTTTAAAAGTGGGTTATCGTCCATTTTACCCTGTTTATTATTTACTACTTATTACAATATCCAGAAATTCCATCTGGGAGCCATGAAATCTTTCCCAGTGAAAATCAAAACGAGGAATATTTCCTTAAAAGTATTTGACTTAACAACTTGTTATTTTCCATATAGCTCTGGGTGGGAGCCTTCTTCCCCTCAGGCCATTAGGGTTATGATATGATGTGCATCACAGCAGTTACTGAGCATCTCCCTGGATGACTAGTGTGAAGTAAGATAACACATGAAAACCCCCAAAATGCCAGGCAGTGGAAGGATTGCAAGAAAATCTATTTTTGAAGTTGAGAACACTAGACTTGGAAAAATTCTTAATGGCATTTCAAACACTGGGCCTGAGAAAGACATTCCCCCTGTTCTCTCCAGGGCTTTATCTTTGCTGGCCTCCCC
This sequence comes from Hafferia zeledoni, assembly GCA_035583235.1. Classification (NCBI taxonomy): domain Eukaryota; kingdom Metazoa; phylum Chordata; class Aves; order Passeriformes; family Thamnophilidae; genus Hafferia; species Hafferia zeledoni. The sequence continues at coordinate 4,205 of JAWWEV010000319.1, forward strand.
AGCCCTCCCCAGCAGCCACAGAGGCCCATAACGTGTCTGTGAGTGTTATCTCTCTCCTCACACCAGAGAGAGCCTGGGCCAAACTGTCTTTGAGAAAGATGTTTCTTTTAGGCAGGAAAGCTTTCTTAAGTGAATAATTCTATCTCCTTATAGTGAAATCTTCCGGAAGAATATTCTATCCTCACACTAGGGAAGTGATTGTCCCCCTGTACTTGGCACTGGTGAGGCCGCACCTCAAGTACTGTGTCCAGTTCTGGGCCCCTCACTACAAGAAAGACATTGAGGTGCTGGAGCGAGTCCAGAGAAGGGCAATGGAGCTGGTGAAGGGTCTAGAGAGTAAGTCATATGAAAAGTGGCTGAGGGAGCTGGGAATATTTAGTCTGGTGTGAGAGTATGCAGTAGATGGTGGTGGCCAAGAAGATTAATGAGGGCACAGTTCACAGGTATCACACACAAAAGATAGTTTATTAAATCACTCCATAAAGAAAGGAAAAAAATAGGTAAAGGTAAAAGCTAAGCTCTAACTTCAAATTACACAATATATATTCTTTAATCCCACCTATTGCCCAGTCTTATAGGTTGAATCACAGTGTCCATAAACCTCATTATAGCTTTTAATTGGATGACACTTTCTGGACAGATGTTCACTTTTGCCGTGAGAAAACTTATCTCTTAACATTCCTTCTCATGGGCAGCTCGACCCAAAACCTCCTTATCTTACTTTTTTTTCATTAGCTTGTAGGTCTTTCTCACAGGACTAATTGGATTGTCAGTGTTCACATCCCTGCACCAAAGTACCAGCTACTAGGCCTCTGACAGTGTCAAAGGCCTTTTCTCAACTCAAAACCCTTCTTTATCCTCCACAGTCTGGAGAAGAGAAGGCTCAGGGGAGACCTTCTTACTCTCTACAACTATCTGAAAGGAGACTGTAGCAAGATGGGGGTTGGCCTCTTCTCCCAGAAAAGTAGCAACAGGATAGGAGGAAACGGCCTCAAGCTGTGCCAGGGGAGGTTCAGGTTGGACATGAGGAAGAATTTTTTCCCTGAAAGAGTTGTTAAGCATTGGAATGGACTGCCCAGGGAGGTGGTGGAGTCACCATTCATAGAAGTGCTCAAGAAACAACTGGACATGGCCCTTAGTGCTATGGTTTAGTTGGCATGGTGGTATTTGGTCAAAGGTTGGACTCTATCTTGGAGGTCTTTTCCAACCTTAACAATTCTATGATTCTATGACCACCACCTTTTGGCTGAAGCAGCCAAGAATTATTTTGCTGCACATCTTCCTTGCTGTTACTAGGCTATTCTTACTGCTACTGTCATTCTTGGAAGCCAAAGAGCAGGACTCCCCTCCTGGAGCCTGGACAAAAGGAGGATGTGCTCTCATCCATCACAGCTTTACAATGGAAAGAGGCAATAGCTGAATGCAAAAGCACAAGAAGAAGAATGAGACAACTTCACAGTTAAACCACAATATTGTCACAGTGGATGACAGTCTGACAGGGTTTTGTTGGTGCCAGGAATTTTTAAAAAATTAAGTCCAGTCATAGGCCAGCAGCTAAGAAACCTCTGTCCTTTCTTTTTTAGGGCACTGCTTTCAGGATGCTGCTCCTCGAGAGGGACCATGCAGCTGCAGGAGAGGCTGTGTTCTCATGAGAAACTAATTTCTTACCACATTAAATCTTTTTCCTGGCAGCAAAAGTTTCCTTGAGTGGGCATTAAGCTCTCTCCCTCCTTGTTATTTCTTCTGAAGGTTTTCTACACCTACAATGCAGATTGTTGGAAAAAGCATAGGGAGGCTGCTTGAGTAGTTACAGGTAATGTGAGTTAACAATAGTCTCTGTTGTAATTCTCCATGAAGGACTGTTGCACAAGAGAACAAAGTATTCACCAGCTCCAATACTCACGACTTGAGAAGGCTCCGGTGTAATCCCAATCCCAAGGCTTGGTGGGGCAATGGCTCATAGCTAAGGTGCTGCACTCAGCCCTTGCATATGCAAGTGCTACCCTGGTTTCCTTGGAGATACTGCTTTGCAGCGAGTTCAGATCAGTGATGTTGAAGTGGACTTCAGATTTAGGAGTCCTGCCTGAGCAATGCAAACTCAGGAGTTCAGCATTCAAAGTCAGCATTGGCTTGGCAAGAGGGTGGGAAAGGAGAAGGAAAGGTCCACGGTGATGCACTTGGCACTTGAGGCCCTGGGCAGTACTGAGATCTGCTGGCAGCTCCTTGAGGGAAGGCTGCTCCAAATGATAACTAAACAAAGAATATCGTAATTAGGATTGGAATCTGGGTAAATCACAAATGCCATCCAAACCATTTAATTTATCTTGATGAAATAAAGAATGAAGCATGCCTGTCTGTCCCCTCCCTCCAATCTCTTCTTGGAATTGGACTGTAGAGTCCTGAAGACAGGAGCAGTGCCAGATGCCCTGAAAGACAGGGGGACAAATTATCATCTTTTTTTTCCTTGCGGTAAAACCCCCTCTTCCAGCTTGAGAATGTCCACCTGCTCAGGTACAGCCTGGGTGTCCATGTTGCCAGCTTTGTTGGTAACCATTTCCGTGGAACAAAAGGCAGAATTACAGGCAAGTGGCTTTATAAGCAGTCTCTTACCTTTCCTTTCTGACAGTGAGTTTCCCCAGAGGCTCATTTCCTGTGTTGTTGCAATGTTGTTTTGGGCTTGCTCATTCAGAAATGAATAGTTTTCCACCTTGTACTAGTTCAGCAGCCAGGACCAGTTTATCACTGTGTGGGTGTACCCAAAGCTGTGTATTCTAAACCCTCTATGTCATTTCTCATGAACTGTTAACAATGGGCCATTTGCAGCAGCTGCCCAGGGCGCACCTGACCCCTCAGGCTGCAAGCTGGGTGTTAATGAAGCCTGTGAGATAGGAGATGTGATAACTACCCTCTGGGGAGTCATTAGCACTTTCATACCCCGCCTGAGGGGTCATGTCTGCTAATGGGCCATCAAAGATTCCAAAAATACCCCATGACTCACACAGTTAGTTAAATCACCTATTGTGGAACTCCCTGCCCTGGGGGACGTACTGGGTGTTCCTGCCTGAACCTGAGGGTATATAATCTTGGGGTTTGGGGACTTCTGGTACTGCTCATCGGATCCAGAGGAGGACCAGAACCTCGACTGGACTGCGACTATCATCTGCACCAATAGGTTTTCTCCTTTCCTTTTACTTTGGACTCAGGGGGACCACGTGGTGCTCAGCACAGGGGCTAACAAACACCATTCTGTTCATGCCCCAGGGTGCTGGGTTATACATCTGTTTTTTGTGTGTTAAAACAAATTTCTCTTTGTACCCTTGCATTTATTGTAATATTTTTATTAAATTGTAACTCTGATTTATAATTCCTCTTTGAGTTGCGTTCATTTCTCCTGCCCGTTTACTTTTAAACCAGCACACACCTGTGGCAGCAATGGGGAGCACAGGTCTCTTCAAATGAGAAAGGATCTTAATTTTTAACCCCAAATGTAGGGGTATCTTGGTTTATTGAGAATGTGTCCCAGAAGGCAGGACCTCTGATAGAATAGAAACCCCTCCCCTTAAATTATGAAAATTTTTGAAATTATGAGGCGTTCGAGTGGAGTATGAAAATGAATTACAATTTCACTAAAAACAAAGGACAAAACAGAATAAAGCAACAACCAAGCAGTAACAAAAAAAAAGTAACCTGAGAAGGAGAAAGGCCTGAAAGACCCCATAAAATTCCAGTTCTGTAAAACTACCTTATTCTGCCTTGCAAAATTGCTGCTTGTGTGGCAATAAGGAAACATAGCATAAAGTGTTGAATCATCTTGTTATTGCTTACTGCGCCCGGGCCTAAGCTATTGTTAGAGACCATTGTAGCATGTATCAGAAATTATAAATTAAGGTAACTTAGACACATGAATAGAAGAAAATGGTAGTGGGCCAAGATTTTTGAGCTGGATTCTGGCAGGGTCACTTATGAATGAAAGTAGAGGAGGTCAATCTGAGGAAGAAGAGGAAAATCCCCCTAAACTGAGGCTGAAGACCAGATCAACCCACCCAAAAGGCTTGCCAGAAGCAGCTCCACCTCTAGCCACGCCTATGCTCCACCCAAGCATGAATCTGTTAGTCAAACATAAGAATAAATTAATGTGTATGTTAAGATGTTGCAATCACGTACTGAAACTATAAATTCATCTGCTTTGACATTATTGCTTGGAAGTGATTCTAGGTGGTATGAACCCCTCACTTCCCTGTGCAGAAATAGATCCCTTGCTGCTAATTGACCAAAACCTCTCTTAGCAATTCTTTATCTCCAAGCTTTTTTGGCTTCATATTTGGCACCCCCAGATTGGGACATCTCTGCTCTGTGGAAGATCCCTGGGATTGTGGGACCCTCCAGGGCCCACAGGTGCGCATTCATCTGGTGAGGCTCCCCTTTCCCCACTTGGATCCTTGAGACGGTGGACAAAGCCCTCTGCATCTTGACAAAAGATATTTATGTAGCAGTTCTTTATCTCTGAGCTTTTTTGGCTTCATACCCAAAACCACTTTTTCAGCTCTGTTCCACCGAGATGGCAACGCAGACCCAATGCAGTCACATGATCACGATATAGCCGAGGCAGAGTTGCGACTGCACGAGTGGCAGCAATGGCAGCGGCACTGTCAGCCATGCAGGTGGAAAGGAGGCAGAGGCTCACCAAGCACACAAAGGGAGCTTCCCTGGCCAGCGGCGGCAAAGCAGCTACAGCGGGTGAGCTGCAGCAGCCAGTAAGCGCAGCCCCAAAGAGGTGCGGGATCTGAGAAACTGGAGTGTGAAGCAGGTTCCCCTGTGGTAGCTGGCAGCAGGCAGGCAGTGGCAGCTAAGCAGGTCCCCCCACGGTGGCTACAGTGGGTGGGCAGTGAACTGCTCCAAGCCACAGCCCCAGGACAGCTTCTGCTGTGCCAGCAGTTATGTTCTCTTAAGTTCTTGCCGGAGTTTACCCTGAGGGACCCCTCCTCCCTCCCTGCTCCCTGCCCTGGGGGTCCCCCGTGCTTCTCCCAAACCACATGATGGTATGAAGAAATTTAGCTAAACCATAGCATTATCCACCCCGAATACTTTCATACCATGGGGCGGTCCCGTGGTGTAAAGGAGAGCACTCTCGACTCTGAATCCCAAGGACTTGAGTTCGAGTCTCAGTGGGGACAATCCCCTGGCAGTTAAATGCCTTCCTGCCATCTGATCCCATCAGATCTTGGATGCTAAGCAGGGTCAGCCCTGGTTAGTACCGGGTGCTGTAGACAGTCACGAGGACTTCACTGTCCAAGCTCGCTCAGCCGTGGCAAATGGACCTTAGGACTTAAACGGTGGGGCCAGTTCTGTGCACGCTGTGCCTCACCTAAAAAATCCACTGCACAGGCTGGAAGGGCACACCCACGTGGGGAGAGCCCTTCCCAAATCTTCGTTCGCGAAGTCTGGCCATACACTTTCATACCAACATGCTATGTTGGATTTGAACTTTCCAACTATACACATACATGAAATTATACAATTATATACACATTTACAAATATATACATACAGGCACAATATTATGGACAGTTTACCCAAAAGGGTATACATCATGTTTCTCCATCTTTCTGCAATACCCACCATGTGCTACCTGGTTGTTAAACAAAAACAAACAAACAAATGGATTTGCCTTTGCTTGAGGTGGGACTAATCCAAACCGTTTTCCCTAACATACCTCTCAGGTGCATTACAGGGACTTTATCTCCATCTACGGTGTGAAGGGGCTTTGATTGGGCAGGGCTGGCTCAGTTGACAGAGCCTCTAGTGTTGACTAACCAAGTAGCCTTTTCTAAATGCCGATCCCAATGCTTCAAAGTCCTCTTGCCCAATGCCTCCAAAGTAGTTTCCCACAGACCATTATATGATTCAAACTTCCCAGCAGTTGGTGCACGATAGGGATATGATATATCCACTCAATACCATGCTCTTTAGCCCAGGTGGTAACTATTTTTGAAATGAGTCCCTATGTCTGACTCAATTCTTTCGGGGGTGCCATGTTGTCACAGGACTTGCTTTTCAAGGCCCAGCATGGTGTTCGAGGCAGTGGCGTGATGCACAGAGTGCGTTTCCAGCCATCCAGCTTCCACCATGATGAGTGCATAGCGCTTACCTTGGTGGGTTTGCGGGAGTGTGATGTAATCCATCTGCCAGGCCTCTCCATATCTATACTTAGTCCATTACCCACCATACCACAGGGGCTTCACTATCTTAACCTGTTTGACTGCACAATCATGAATAACCTGGGAGATAGTACCCATGGTTAAGTCCACCTGTCTATCTCATGCCCACCTATAGGTGGCATCTCTTTCCTGATGACCTGAGGCATCATGGGGCCATCAGGCTAGGAACAACTCTTCCTTCTCCTGCCAATCAAGGTCTACCTGCAACACTTTGACTTGAGCAGCTTGATCTGGCTGTTCGTTGTTGTAATGTTCTTCATTTCCTTGGCTTTTGGGCACATGTGCATCTACATGGCAGACTCTCACAATCAGTTTCTCTATCTGGGCAGTGATATAGGAAGCCTGTGGGAGAACTTCTCATATGTGAGCAATCCATTCTGTGTGGATTCTTTGAAGCTGTGGAGAGATAAGCTGAAACAGGACACCTGCGACTTGCAATGAGAAAGAACAGCATTAAAATAAACAATTTCTGAATGGTTTTGGGGGTTTAACAAAAACATTGTACACATGGATTTTCGGTGTAACCAATAAGAAGTGTTATCGCGTGAACATACTCATTTAGCCAATCTGCATAAGAAACGGGGCACGTGAACGATGCTTTGGGTTATAATAGGTGCTTGAGCGAGCTGAATAAATGGCATTTTACCTGATCACATTGATCGTCGTGTAATGTCCATTTCATTCTCCGCAACATTTGGTGCCCGAATGGGCGGGAGGGACACTCAGATTGCTGCACTCTTAAAGGAGCAGTACGATAAAGGGGGGGAGTGGAGAAGCCAACTGAAAGTGGTCGCTGCCCCGGCGACCGTGGTCTGCAAGCGCCTGGCAGCCGGAACAGAGGTACCTTGGCGACAGGATCTCGCCTGAATAGGAGGTGAGCCATTGGAGAGGAAATGGGGTTCTACCCTGACAAAGGAAGAGGCAGAGGTAGTGAAGCTCCTCCAATATATCCTCTCAAAGAGAGGGATTAGTTATGAATCTCAGACTTTGAAAGATTTATTAATGTGGGCATGGAATAGAAACCTTATCCCTGATGTGGGTACAGCATTTAATCTGTCTACATAGGAAGCCATAAGGCAAAGCCTATGGGATGAACTAAGTGACAGGAAAAAGACGCGGGTCGATTTTATACTTTATGCAAACTAATAAGAGAGACGCTGCACGAGATGAAACGTGAAAGAGCTGCTGTCACTTCTGTTTCTGCTGTGCTCACTCCGGCAGAAGCAGAGGCCTTTACCTCAGACACGGCAACCTTCTCCAGGTTGTTTTCTAACCGGGTAATGGCACCCCTTCCCTTGTCACCAGTTGCCTCTGTTTCTGCGAGTCAGGCTAGCACTACTAATTGACAGAAAGCGGCGTGTTCCAGCGAAACACTGCCAGCCACGCACAGATCCTCGGCGGCCACCTTGCCCTCCTTCCCGCTCCCGCTGCCTCCCTCCTCGCCGGCCACTGCCTTGGGGGCCGCCGCCCCCTCCCTCCCGCCCTCCACCACAGTGGAGGAGCTCCCAGGGTTGGCAAAAGAAAGGGAGCAAGAAAGGGAACTGGGACGAGGATGTGTACTTGCAAGGGACAATATAGCTCCAGACAAAGCTGCTGAGCAACTGCTGCGTCTTGTTTGCAACTTTGCCGATATGGGAAATTTTTGCTGCGTATTTCAAAATGGCGCGCCCCCCCTTCCGAGAGCCTTGCAGTACGCCACCGAATTTCCTGTCACGCGCATCAGTTTTTGCAAGGATTCCTGGGTATCATAGTTCAAACAAACACCGGACTGAGATAAGCTTAGCTCTTATATCGGACAGCTGCACTGAATACAGCACACTTTGGCTAGGACTTGTCTTCAGCACAGCAGAATACAGCCACCTCAAGCCCTGAGATCTAAGCTCTGAAATAAATCATGAAAAGACAAGAAGCCTCCAAGAAATCCCATTCTGAATTAATTCCTCTCTTATTTTGACTCTTGTTAAAAAGATATAGAGCATTATAAGCATTTAATAATTTGTAGAAAAGTTTCTATTTTTGTCTCCACAGGTTGAAATCAGTGATGGACATGAACAACAGTTCCCCTGACTGAATCAGACTAGTCAGCAGAACATTTAAGTGGCATTTGCAAATGCAACAAGTTTTCCTAAAATTTCTATAGAGTTTAGGAAACTAGGCTTTCAATTTGATCCTTCAGATTCAAATCCATAATTCCAAGTGGCAATAGATATATCTCAATCTGGTGTTATCAGGCAATTTCAAAGAGCTTTTGCAGTTTTAGGAGTGCCAAGGCAAATTAAAACAGATAATAGTTCTGCTTATATAGCACAATGAACAAAAATGCTTTTTAGACAAGTGGAGTGTTGCTCAGGTTACTAGAATCCTTCACTGTTATTAACGTGAACAACTGAGACAAAAATCTATGCATATTTACTGCAAGTAACACAAGAACTACAAGAGTTAGAATGGTTAAGGTCTGTTCTTATGAATGTAGAATGTTAATGCAACATAACCAGTTTATAGAAATAATATTGTTTGGTGTGGTTATATTTCTGTTAAAGTTTTTGAGTCTTTTGGTGCACCAATGACAGTGCCTGCAGGAATGTTTTTAATTTGTTAACAAAATTAAGATGATAAGTAAATAGAATAGTGTTTTTAATTTTTTAAGAAGTAAGCAGGGTAATGTTAATTTAGTAAAAAGTTAAGATGTTACTTAAGTGAGCAGAGTAATGTTAATTTAGTAGAACGTTAAGATAGTAGTTAAGTAAAATAGAATAATGCTGCAGCAATTAAAGTTTCTGTTACTGGTTCAAGGTAATGAATGTAAAGATTTTGAAAGCATGTGTTGTATGAATTGAAAGAAAAAAAAGAGGAAAAAATTGAGAGTGAAAGAGTGAATGATGGATGAATGATGGATGAAAGTAGCTAAACAAATTGCTTCAAAGATGGACTATATATGGACTATAACTTTTTATCTATCATGAAAATTGGATTGTGGATTTTGTAATTGTGACAATTGTGCTCTGGTTAACATCAGGTGCAGGTAGTCTTCTGCTAAGGGCCCTGCAGAAGACTACTGCAGCCATTTTTGTAGCACAATTACAGAGAGGGGGCCATAATTATGTCCCTCAATCAAACAATGATAGAACCACAAGAATTAGACTTATTAAGGTTGATGGCACCAGCTAAAGGAGCAGTATTATTTAAGGGATCATTTGACATTGCGCAGAAGCTAATACATTCCCAGGTTAAGCTAGACGCCATACAAACAGTGTCTCCCCAGAACAGCATATAAACAGGTTTTCAGGAAGAGGACTATTGTCCACCAGAATGTCATTACACTGATGTATGGGGAAATGATTCAGCAGGCCTTCGATTACCTAACTCTACCTTTTTGATTTGTGGTGATTGAGCTTGGCCCAGAATACCTAGTCATCCTGTTGGAGGTCCATGTTATCTGGGTAAACTGACTATGTTAAAACCCTCTATGGCAGAACTCATGAACAGGACAGTGTGGAATTATACTAGCTCTTCAGGAAGAGAGAAACGTAGCGTGTATCAGTTAGGGCTAGAATGTGATGATAATGTCCAGTTTTGGGACAAACCTACAAACATCACTGTTTGCTCCAATAGGAGCCGCAAAAGCATTACAGTTAACCAAGTTGCTAAGATGCTGAACAGCTAAGCAAATGAACCTAACCTCGCAAATAATACAG
>JAWWEV010000321.1:0-14053 GCA_035583235.1 Hafferia zeledoni
CCAAGGCCATGTGGCAGTGCCCCCTGGGCAGCCCAGGCTGTGCCACCCCCAGCACTACCCTGGCCCCTCCATCCCTCCCCCAGCAGCAGCTGCTGCAGATGTTTGGGAGGAAAACACGACTAACTCCCACCCTGGTGCTTGCTCCCTTTTCCTCAAAACAATTCCGTGTTCCAAGAACAGAACTGCTTTATTACATCCAACTTTTTATTTACCTCCTTCCCTCAAAAGGCCCACCTGTTACTGGGTGTCTCCCCACAGCCCCAAAGGTTATTTTCCTTCCTTTTATGAGCAGAGTTTTCAGTTCCAGCACCTCCCAACCTCTCCCTTCTCGAGAGCTTTGCAGCATCCCATCATTATCCCTGTGATAAGATTTCCCCTTCAGTCAGCCAGAGTGAGATCTGCCCAAACCCAGTTGGGCTGAGCTCAGAGATGAGAGAGAAACAGCATTTTAGACCTCAGGGTTTCTTTGTGTCCAAGATAAAGACACTTGTCTTTGCTACAAGATTTTCCAGGACCGTGGGAATAAATTGGTTCCCCTGTGTCCTCCTGTGATGGATTTTCCCTCCTTCTCACTGAAACTGGAGAGATTTGTGTCTGCAGTTCCTCAGGCTGGGGAGGACACAGGGAATGGCTGCCCACTGACAGAGGGCAGGTTTGAATGGGATGTTGGGAAGGAACTGCCCCCTGTGAGGGTGGGCAGAGCCTGGCACAGCCCACGGTCAGGGCTCTCCCAGTGCCCAGTTGCTGCCCATTGCCCCTCATCGTACCAGAGCCTGGTCCAGCCCCTTGGGAATAAATGGCTTGAACTAAAGAACCTTTTTTATGCACTTATGAAAAGCCCAAATGAAATTTGTAGTTGCTTAGACAAGCCTGGCTCCAAACCTGCCCAGCTGGTTGCAGGATTCTGGCACCAGCAGCCATAGATTTATGGCTTTTATTCCTCATCCCACAGGGTGAAGGGAAAATACATTTAAACTGTCAGCCCAATTTTATATTTCTTTTTTTTTTCTTTACTGTAGGCATCCCACAAAGATCATTTATGGGAGCAGCCTGTTCTGTTAGCATCTGCTTTAAATATTTTATTTGTCATTTTATTACCTGCAGGTCTAATCAGACTTTCCACGGTGTGGAGTCTGATAACAAATAATTTTGCCACCAGACATGTTTAGTCCCAAAAAATGACTTTAGGAAAATGCACAGTGATGCATTAAAATGTAGTTTACAGAGAAATTATCTTTATATGCTTCTTTTTTTGCCTTTGTTGTTAAAAATACAGTTACTGTGAGCCCACAAAAAGACAACAAAAATCTGCTATACTTGGAGAAAGGATTTGCAATATCCACATGAACTGTCTTGGAATCATTAATGGGTTTTAATATGTGTGACATTGACCATGGGCACATTATACACTGTAGATACTGATTAATTATTAACATGTTTACAACAATTCTGCAAATAATGGGCTAATTACTCCAATTATGTGTTTTCCAGCCAGGCCCACTCGGGAGCAGCTCTGTGCTCCCAGGCAAGCCTGGAAAATCCAGTGGCAAAGCCTCTGCTTCCCAGGATGCTGTTTAGTTCTGTGCACTATTGATTTCATGCCAGAGTTCTGTAGGTTTAATTTTAACTGAGAGTCGAGTGGTTCATCCTGTTAAAGTCTTGCTGGGCATCGTGTCTCGTGCAGGATTCCAGCCCCTGGGAACTGGGTGGCTCCAGGAGAGCCCACCCAAACACCTGGAAAGGGGAGGAAAGGGAAATGCTTCACTGTGGTGGCTCACTGTGGAATTTCTGCCAGACCTGGACTGCTGCAGGGGGAAGAAACCCTGGGAAGTAAATAAATAGATAGATGTATGGGTGAGAGATATAAATCTATTTATAGAGCTATGTATCTATGTATTGATTTATATAGAGATAAATAGATACATGAACCCTGCTCTGAATGAGCAGGACAGAGCAGTGGGAGGTGTGGGTGTCCCATCCTTGGAACTCCACTTTGTCCTGCATCTCCCTGCAGAACCAAAATGGACCTTCAAGGCCATCTCATCCCACCCCTTTCCATGGGCAGGGACATCTGAGGGAGTGGGGTCTCCCTGCCTGGGGATCTTCCAGAGCCATCTGGACACAATCCATGTGCTCTGGGATGGCCCTGCTGGAGCAGGAGGTTGGACCAGATGTTGTCCCTTCCAATGTGCCAGTCTGGGAATTGCCTGGATGCAGAAGGAGGTGGTGGTTCCCTGTCCTCTGGGAATATGCACCATGAGGTTTGCTGGGTTTTCCTGGGAGTTGTTCAATACCAGGCGGCCTTTAGTCCTGCCCCACAAACATCTGCCCATCCTTGGCTTGCTGGAATTCCTCAGGCTCCAAGCACAGCCCTGCTCTCTCCATAAGAGGATTATTCCCAAGTACACAAGTGGCATAATTAAACCTATGTGGTAATGCCTGATTAGACTCTGGATTTAGAGAGGGAGCAGCATTATGCAGAGCTACAATGTAACTGGGTTAATAACAATCAACTGATTAATGTCGTACATCTCGTTGGAGCCTAAAGGAGAATAGACTGAGCTGATTAGAGCGGTGGCAAATGTGCAGGAGAGCACAAAGCAGCTGGTGAGACACGATGCAGGAGGGAGGGGGTGGCACTGCACCAAAGGACAGACATTCAGAGGGGGCAGAAAGGGGGTGAGGGCACTCACTGGGACTGTCCTGGCAGGGGATGATCCTCAGCATGGTCAGAATAATGTTCATAGTTACAGTGAGTTATTCACAATGACAGGGCAGAGATGTTAAAATATTGCAGGCTGGACCTGAGCACTGCCCTTGGCACGGTCCAGGTTTGCTCTGGGCAGGGGCACTTCCCATCCACATGCAGGGTGTGCTGCTGGGGATGACAGGGCTGGGTGGGAGGCCAGAGGAGCTGCAGCAGAGAGAGAAATCTCATTTGTCTAATAGGCTGAGAGATTTAATTCTGCTTATATTTATTTTCCATTTCTGCTCAGAAGGCCTAAGCCCTCTAAATTCAAGAGCACACAAAAGTGCTCACGCTCTGCTGGCCCTTAATTGATTTTAATTTCTAGTGGAGAATGACATTGTTTCTGTGTTGAGGGAAATTGGCCCAGGGAGGTACTAGATCTGGGTGCATTTGCACTTAATTCCTGGCATAAGAACCACAAGCCCACAGAGCCCACCCTGTGCCCGATGCCCACCTTGGCAAAGCCCTGCCAGCCCCTGGAGCCCACCCTGTGCCCGATGCCCACCTTGTCCCCCAGTCCAGAGCACTCAGTGCCACGGCCAGTCCTGCCCTGGGCACCTCCAGGGCTGGGCACTCCAACACTCCCTGGGCAGCCCCTGCCAGGGCCTGCCCACCCTTCCCAGGGAGACGTTCATCCTGACACACTTCCTGAAGGCTTGGGAAAGGTGATGAAGGAGCTGAGTGCCAGGGGAATGGTGGGAGAATCCTGCAGTGAGGAGTGAGGAGACTGGGTGTTGAGCCCCTGCTCAGTTATTTCTGCTCTCAGGGTCTTCCTTGGAGGCTGCTGAAGATCTCCAGAGGCTTTAGGGAAAAGGCATCTTAATGATCTGGGTAGAGAAGGGCAGAGGAATAAGGAACAATGTCCTCCCCTGTCCGTGCATCCTCCTCCTCCTCTCCAGAGGGACTGTGGGAGGAGAGTGTGGCTGCAGCCAGGGCCAGGCAAGAGGGGGTTGGCTCCTCTCCATCCCTTCTGCCCAGGAGCCCCCAGCACAGAGCAGAGGGGAATTGTGTGCAGGGAATTCCTGCTGGGCTGGAAATCCTTGGGGAGAGCTGAGCAGCTCCTGGCCAGGAGTGGGGCTGTGTCAGAGCCATCCAGAGGCAACATTCCTCCTGCCAGCTGCAGGGCTGGGGCTCCACAGCAGCCTGTGAGGTGCCTCAGCAGCAGGAAAACTTGGGAAAACTTGGGAAAACACTGCAGTGGGAGAGAAATGGGAAGAGAAACAGGAGGAGCTGCAATGCCAAAGGTGTGACAGACCAGGCTGATTGGCAAGGAGGGTGTGGGGATGGGAAGGTGGGATCAAATCAGGCTGTTAATTATCAGCCAGGAAGCAGATTACCCCAGGAGGTTGGGGAGTGCCTTCCCTGGAGGGATCCCAAAGCCCTCTGGACAGAACCCTCAGGGACACCTCTGGGATGTCCCAGCTGGAGATGTTGGGATCACTTGGAGGTCCCTTCCAACGTGCACCAGGGGGTGACTCTCCGGGTTTGGTGGTGCAGGTGCCCTTTTAATCTCCCCATAGTTAGATTTTATCACTTCCATAGGAATAAAATTCTTCCATTTGACACAGAGAAGGGTGAGGAGAGCTGGGCTGGTTGCTGTGCTTTCCAGAGATGCAGGATCTGCTGTGGGTGGGGTGGAAAGCCCCGTGAAGGAGCTCTGGAAGGGGCAGGGGGAGCAGGAGGAGGCTCAGGGCTCTCTGGAGCCCAGGGAGGAGCTCTGGAAGGGGCTGGGGAAGCAGGAAGAGGCTCAGGGCTCTCTGGAGCCTAGGGAGGAGCTCTGGAGCAGGAGCTGGAACGAGCTTTCCTGCAGAGCACACACTGAATTGCTAATGGAGGGTTCTTCTGAAGTCTCTCTGAAGGGGAGGCTGATCAGAAGTGCCGATAGTCTGGTTGATCCTTCACACAGCACTGCTGCTCTTTTTCTTCTTAAAACTACCCCTGATCAGCCCCTTCTTGCTGGTTCTCTCCCACGTGGCCTTCACTCTTCTCTCACCTCTTCTTTTACCTTTCTGACTTATTTTTCATTGCTTTTCGTATTGTTATTTTTCATTTACTGTTGGGGGAAAGGGGGTGTTGGTGCATTGTTGTTCCTTTGTGTTTTATTTTATTCTAGTTTATTTTATTTTATTCCAGTTTATTTTATTTTACTTTATTCTAGTTTATTCTAGTTTATGTTATATTTTTCTTGATACTCACTAACCAGAGATTAGAACATCAAAGGAGAAAGGGAATAACCAACCAAGAAAAGAAAACCTTACCATTGTCTGATTTTTTCCCCCCACTTTCCATGTTTCTCAGTGTCTTCCAGGAGCTCAGTTTTGCCCCCAAACCAGAGCAGCTGCTTCTGCTGCATCCCTTGTATATCCTGGTACTCAAGCTGTGCTCTGCTTGACAGTGGTTGCCCTCAATAAAGGGCCTTGCAAGTCATTTCCTGCTTTGGCAAAAGGACCTAATACTCAATTTCCTGCTTTGTTAATGTTCACAGTAATTCTGGGGAATACAGTGATAATAATGATGATGATGATGGCGATGATGAGCAGCAGCAGCAGCTCTGGCCATGTTGCTAAGCACCCATCAAACATCCTCCGTGCTCCAATTCTTTAGCAGAGTGCTGATTATTGAGTTGCCTGAACAAAACTTGCCTCCTCTAGCACTGTGGTGTCCCAGGAATGCTCTGATGTACATTAAAAAAGGATTTTAAGAAGCTGGGAAGATGAAAAATGAGTCATTTCCTATCAATTATTTAGCTCTCCAAGGGCCTGGAGACGTTGCAGAGGCAGATGCTGAGGAGCCTGGATGGTACCAGAGCCCCCCCAGATCCCTCTGTGCTGATGTTATTGGAGGGGAGTAATTCCTGAGCACAGAATAAATCAAACTTCTCCTGTGTCACATTCCATATCAGGGGAGGCCAGGAAGTAATAAAGGGAAAAGCACCTGTTTCATTTCAGAATAAAGCTCATTATGTTTGATTCATGGGGCTGAGGGGAGTGGCAGAGTGTGCAACAAACAGCTCTGCTGATGATGCTGCAGGAGAGCAGGGACAGTTGGGGGCTCTCACCTCAGAAATTCATATCTGGGGCTGTCATTGATACTCAGAGTGACTGGGAGTGTCCCAGGCCAGGCTGGACAGGGCTTGGAGCAGCCTGGGCTGGTGGGAGGTGTCCCTGCCCATGGCAGGGGTGGCACTGGGTGGGCTTTGGGGTCCTTCCAACCCAAACCAGTCTGGGATTCCATGATTCCATGCACCAGGAGGACAGCCAGTGGTTCCCAGGAAGAACATCTCTGCTTTCAGTGACAGGGCTCAAAAAGATGGAAGGGAACTGATAATTTCTTGTTGCAATGAAATTCCTTACATGTACTTAAGATACAAATGTTTTGCCATTCTGAATTTAAAACAAAATGTTTATAAACTCTTTAACTGGTTAAAAAGAATAAAAAAAGGAATCACAGAATGGTTTATCTTGGGAAAGACCTCTAAAATCAGACTTTCTGGCTTTCTTCCCTCTCCCTTGCTCTTTTCCCATTATTTCTTAGCGAAGAACTGCTCATCTGTGGGCCAGAAGAAACTTGTTTGGATCAAAATCAGATTTCATGGCTTTGGCCATTAAATATTTCTGTTTTCAACCATGCATTAGGAGCAACATGTGGGAAATTGGCCCCAGGGGGTCTCCCCAGGCAGGACCCCCTAACTGGAGGTGGCTCTGCAGGTGTTGTGGCTCTGGGTGAGCCCAGCTGATAACTCTGCAGATGAGGGGTCAGTTCCCCTGTGCCTGAAACTATTACTGTTTACCCTCAGTGCAGATACTGAGACACAAAGCTAAACACTTGGTTTATGTTCCTTGATGTCTCTCTTGGCCTGTGCTGCTCCATTGGCTCATTTGTGAGCATTTTCCCATTAGCAGAGCCCTTCCCAGCAGTTTCTCCTTGCACAGGATGCTCATTTTTATGTGCTAAATGTTTCTATTGTGACGCCTCTTTAGTCCTTTTTATTCATTAAATTTACTGTGTCCAATTAAACGCTGAGGCTGAGCTGCAGTTCCTGTCCCACCAGTTGGGTTCAGGATGGAAATGCATTTCCTGCCATGGAACTGGAGCTGCAGAAACGTTGGCACAAGTTCTAATTTGCATATTAACCATATTGAGGGTGGAATCGGAAATGCAGAAAATGCTTTGTCATCAGGGGCAAGTTCTGGTGGCTTCACCACTGCTGAACAATGCCTGGAAAGCCATGGAGGTGGGAAGAGGTGGGATGGCACCCAGAGCCCTGGGAGGCAGTTGGATATAATCAAAATAAATAATGACTGGGAGGTTTTTAATGGTAAAGTGGATAAAAGCTGTTCTTCTCTGCAGGAAGTCCTTTGGGAAGGTTTCTGCTGTGAATCCCAGGAATTGGCTGAACTGAGGGACCTGCAGTGATCCCTTCCCAATCCTGCTGTGGGGGAGTTCAGAAACCCAAAAACTAGTGGAAGAAAATTCCCATTGCCCAAATTATCTGCTCGGGATGGACAGGGCTTGGGGCACCCTGGGCTGGTGGGAGGTGTCCCTGCCCATGGCAGGGGTGGCACTGGGTGGGCTTTAAGGGCCCTTCCAACCCAAACTGGTCTGGGATTGTGTGAAAATCCCAAAATCTCCAATTCCAAGGTTTCCTGGTTTGCCTGTCCCACCTGGGATTGCAGCTGAGGTGATGTTAGAAGAGTTCCTTCCCCAGCCTTTTGTTCCAAAGGGACAGGAGGCAAAAAATGGGATTATTGCCAAAGACTGAAGAGAAAGCAGAACTTGAGTAGTGAACTGGGGAGGGGCTTTTCTGGGGCTGTTTTATCTTCAGGATTGGAAGTGCTTGTCATGGAGGTTTTCTTTTGGATCCTTTGGACAAACTCCTGCATGTCCCTTAGAGGTTCTTGCAGGGAGGTGTCCACCCCATCCCACCACTCCTGGACCTGTGTGGCTCCAACACTCCTGCAACTGCTCAAGTGTTTGAGTTGTCCCACATTTTCCTTTTACAGAGGAGTTCAGAGCTTTCCTCCTTCCTTCAGCCTGGGTGCTGGGAAGGAGGGAGAAATAAGGGCTGAACTTGCTGTCAACTCCCTTAAAAGCCTTTTATTGTAGCTAAAATGTGTGATAATGGTCCCCAGAACTATCATTACAGTTAATTAAAGGTCTGTTTCCTTTTATAATGTGAGGGGTTTATTTTCTGGAGTTGATAACATGGCAATAAAACCTTGCTTTAGGCAAAATCTTGCTAGTCAAGGTCACAATTTAGAAGTAATTTGAAAATTGAAGGGAAAACCAGAAACCAGCATATGGTTCCTGTTATTTCTGAGTTGTGGAAGTACAGAGGGAATGATTTAGGTTTGAAAAAGAAAAAAAGAAAAAGAGGAACATCAGAGCCTGTGCCCTGATGAAATGTTCAGTGGTGATCATGGAGGGCAGAGAATTTGGGAGCTGTGCTCTGGGAAATGAACCTGTTACATCTTGGTTTAATTTGGGCTGGAAAGGCAGAGCCTGGTTCCAGGGACAGGACAAAGCTGGGATGGGGGCACAGGAATGTCAGGATTTTATCACTATTGAGAAGAGCTGGAGATCTGTAGCCCCTTAGGAGTGGAGCTGCTGCAAGTTGGGATGTTGGGGGTGATGGCTCAGCCCACACTTTGCTGTTGAGGATCATCCCACTCAGTCCCTGGAACCTCCTGTGATTTCTGTAAGGATCTTCAGCTTACAAACCCAGGGCTGGACACTGAAAGGCTGCAGGATCTCCATCCCTGGAGATGCTCAGACACCCCTGAGTGATGGGTCTGGGTGTTGGGAAGTACAAACTCTCAGCAGGGAATCAACACAGGTTATGGTTTGTTACTTCCTGAGTTAAACAGGATGTTCTCCCTTCCACTCCAGGTGCCCCTTTGGCCAAAAAAGTCATTTCCCAAGGTAAGAAATGTAAAATAAATGCCAGTGGTAAGAGACTTAATAGTTGCAAATCTGCTGAGTGAGAGCTGAGCTTTCTGTTCTGTTCTGCAGGGAAGAGTCCCTGGGAGTGTCCCAGGCCAGGTTGGACAGGGCTTGGAGCAGCCTGGGCTGGTGGGAGGTGTCCCTGCCCATGGCAGGGGTGGGATGGGCTTTGAGGTCCCTCCCAACCCAAACCATTCAGTGACTTCATGATTAACATGAAACTGCAGCAGGATTCACTTAAAACATCAAATGCCACCCTGTCTGCAACAGCCACACTCCTCTGCCTCTCAAAATTCCCTTTGCAAGATCCTTTCTGCCCAAATTTGGGGGGTGTGTTGAAGCCACAACAGCCCTGAGTAGAAAGCCTTTTTTTTTTTTTTGGTTCATAAGGAAGCAGAAGTTGCAGAGACTTGGGTGAGGTCTGGGCTCCAGGGTGGTTTTAAAATGCAGGAGTTCTGGGCTGTAGGACTGGTTTAATGGGATATTTATCTGCCTTAGAGGAGTTTGTGATGGAAACCTCGAAGCTGTAATAGTCTGCACTAATAGGACTGCCAGCAAAGACTAGTCAGGAAAAGAAAGTTGGGGTTTGGAGTTTGATTTTTTTTTTTACTTTTTCTGTAAGAGATTTGTTTAACAGGACAGAGTCAATTTTTTTTTTCTAATTTCCTAAATTTCCATATTTCAGGAAAATTTATGGAAAAAGTTATTATCTTTCCAACAACAGCAGACCAGCTCCAGCCCCTTTTGCTACACAACCTCCTGCAGTCCACCATGGAACCCACAGCCCTGACCCTGCTTGGAGACCACCAGGGAATGTTGGGACGGGATCAGAGATTCCCAAAGCCCCAGAGAAAGTGTCAGTTTTGGAGCTCCTGGTTGGGTGGAAGATCCCAGAGAGCTGAAGTGTTCCCAGCAGGGGAATTCCTCCCTGGAGGAGCCTTCTTGGATGAGTTGGAGAGCAGTCTGGTACCACCATGGACTGGGAATGCTCCAATATCAGCACAAACATAAAGGATTGATTTGGTTTAAGTCTGTTTTTATCCCTCGCCTGGAACTATGGATTAATTTTTGTAGCCCAGTGTGTTCATTCATTTTGTTGGTACCCTCTGCCCATGCTGGGTGTGCTCTGGAGGGTGGTGGCACCACAGCAGGAAGGTGACAATGTCTCTGTGCATCCCTAACTTGGGCCAGGCCCAAAGTCGTGTCCCCCAGGCTGATTTTGGAGTCCCAGCAGCTCCAGCCTGGCCCTGCCTGGTGTGGATGCCCCCAGGACCTCTGCCCTGCTTCCCTCAGGAGAGGGTTGCCCATGGCCACGTCCCTGGTAAGATCAGCCCTGGAGCTGCAGATGTGGCACAGGGGGTGGTGCCGGGGCCCCACAGAGATCTGATTTTCCCCTTTTTGTAACTGAGGACAAGCCCAACCTTCTGCTGCCCCTCATCTGCTTCCAGAACATCATTAAAACTCACACTGTTGGCAGAAAGTTTTGAGAATTATTTGCATGATGAGTTAATTCCACTTATATTCCCCTTGTGAGGGTTATTTTGAATGACTAAATAAACTTTTATTTTTTAATAATCTGTCCCACAGCACATTCCCAGGAGCAGCTCTTCCTGCTTTTCAGGGCTGCTTTGCCCACCGTGGTGTTTTCTGTGGCAAAATACATCCTAAAGGTACATAATTCTCAGTGTTTGCTGCTCCTTAAGCCACTAAACAGAAAATATCCAGGGAAATCTGTCCATGTCTTCCCACCCAGGTCTGTTGGAGCATTGATGCCATCAGGCTCCTCACATATGGAGCCTTGAGCAGTAATTAATCTTGACTCTGTGAGCACCTCCATTAATCTCCCTCACAAAAGCATCTCCCAAGAAATCAGTGGTGGGATCACAAGAGCTGAAAAAACCCACTGGAAACTTGAGTGGTGACACCAAAGAAGTTCCAGCAGTGATCTTGTCTCTGTCTTCAGCCTCTGTGCTTTGGAGCTGCTATGGAAACAGCTTCTCCAGTGGGTTTGCTCTCTAGATTGAGTTAGAGAAGGAATTATTTAAAATCAGAGATCATGGAATGAAACACAACCAGACTTCAAGGGGATTACAGAGGAAATCAGGACATGCCAGAGAAAAATAGAATTGTTCTCTGGAAAAGAGGGAGCATGAGCTTAGGGAAAAGATTCCCCGGGTCAGGAGAGGCTGTTTGGGCAGGAGTGGAAATGCAGAAGTAGAAAGAGCTCTTGGAAGTCAGTGTGGGCAAGAGTGAGGAGGGGGAGAACTCACTGCAAGCCAAGGTTTAAGTTAGAGAAGGTTTGTGCTCCCGAGCTGCCCCATGGCCCAAAATCTCTGGGCTGCCAAGAAATCTGATGGATCTGAGCACATCAGTGAACCTTCATCTCCTTTCCTGCAGGGACCTCAGCAGGAGCTGAGATGCAGGGAAGCCATGGAGGGGCCAGGCTGCCTGCAAAGCTGGTTATTCCCGTTTTTTCCCGGCACTGGGAAGAGGAGGATCCCCCAGGAGAAGGGAGGTGGGAGCCCTGGGTCCCTCTGTGGGGCAGGCAGCACTTCCCAGCCTCAGTGATGGTCCTAAAACCTTTACTGCCATCAAAAAAGGTGCAAAAGGGCTCTATGTTGGCTCCAGTGTTTGTGTAATTAATAAAATGCAGGATAACAACCAGTATTTAATAGGTATTTTCAGTGGCACAGAGACTCAGAACTATTTATTCAATGAAAACTTCAGTCCTCAGAAAATTGTATCAGTGACCCCTAAAATAATTCTGCCACAAACCAAAACACATTTTCCCCTCCTATGGGATATCTTTCTCTATAAGTAAACCATCTTTAGATGAGATTATATATCTTTGTAACAGTCAAAGCTGTCACAGATAATACAGACACCACCAGTGCCTCTTGGATAGATGATCCAGAAGCCTCTGGGGGAGACAGGCTGGGCTTGGTTTGACTCTCTGATGGCTTCAGCACAGTCTTTTGTTTCCCAAACCATTCTGGGATTTTTCCACAGCACTGCAGTGTCTGTGACCATCATGGAGATGCTCCAAAGTGGCCACTGCACCCCAAGCTAAGCCTGGCTGAGGGTTTGTGGGATCACATCAGCACCTTCACCCCAAATCCTCCAGGTCTGCTCAGCAGGAGCAAACAGAAGCTCCTTCCCCAGCAAACAGATTCATTGGATTGGATTAGGCTTTTGCATTATTAGCAATAATTCTACTTTAGTACACTGAGGGCCTGAAATGGGCAGGAGGCACATTTGTCTGTCAGGGATCCCTGTGGGAATCCTCGATCCACAGGATCCTGGGGCTCCAGGGAAGGAGGGCTGGTTGGCCCTGTGGAATCATTTCTTATCGCTAATTCAGGCACTGGGAGGAGCTGTCCAGGAGGTGCTGGAGGCCCCACCCCTGGAGGGGTTCCCTTGGTGGAGCTGCCACGGTGGTCACTGCAAGGTTGGACTCAGCCTTGAAAGTCTTCTCCAACCTCCACCATCCTGTGACTCCTTGGGAAAGGTTCATTCTTAGCAGGTGCCATTCATGCATGAAACACCTGCACCCACCTGAAATCCTGTGTGTGCACACCAGGACACCACCATAAATATTGCAAAAATACATATACAGACATACTGCATAAATATAGACAGATATAAATATTACATAAATGTACAACAACTTGTAAATCACAGAGTTATCACAGCAACCAGAACTCCATAATAACAAAATGATTAGAAAGCCATAAAACCCAAAGTTGTTCTGTCAGGATCATTTACTCCCTGATCACAGCCTGATAGAAAGGGCTCTGGGCTTAAATGATAGATGAGAGGCATTAATGGAACCAGAGCCCTTCCAGGGAGGTTTGCAGGCAAAATTAAAAGGGAACTTTAAGAGTCTTGGTTGGTTTGGAAGTCCAGAGAGAGGTTGGGTGTTGTGGGAGGCTTGGTATGAAATACAGTCTTACATGTCTGAGTGTCTCTCTTATCTTCCCTGATGTATTATGTGTTAGAAAATCCCCTCTTACCTCCCCTACTCACCTCTGAGCATCTCTTGGGTCCTTCAAAGGCCACGTGGAAAACCCTGAAATGGCTTCCTGATGACCTAACCCTGACTTTATCCCTCTGGGACTCTGGCATTTGATGGGTTGCAAAGTCCCTCTCCAAACTGCACATCCTTCCTTGCCATGAACCCCTGTCCTGGGGGACATCCTGGAATGGGTGTGGGACCTACAGGGAGAGCTGGAGAGGGACCTGGGACAAGGATGGAGGGACAGGACACAGGGAATGGTTCCCACTGCCAGAGGGCAGGGACAGGTGGGATATGGGGAAGAAATCCCTGGCTGGGAGGGTGGGCAGGCCCTGGCACAGGTGCCCAGAGAAGCTGTGGCTGCCCCATCCCTGGGAGTGTCCCAGGCCAGGTTGGACAGGGCTTGGAGCAGCCTGGGCTGGTGGGAGGTGTCCCTGACCATGGCAGGGGGTGGGATGGGATGACCTTTAAGGTCCCTTAAAGCCCCATGAGACAGGAATGCAGTTTGTGCCTGGATGTGTGTGAGGTTGGAATGAGGTCCCTGCCCTCACCCTCCTGACACTGAACCACAGAACCATCGAGGGCTTTGGGTTGGAGAGGACCCCGAAGATCTGTTGGAAATGCTTTTTCCTGTCTCACAGATGCAATTTAATTTCTCTCTGTATTTATCACTGCAATGTGAAAACAAACATGTGCAGCTCCAAATGCTTTTTGGATAATCCATGGAGTGTTTGTGTCTGCTCCACCAAGCCCCACTCAGCTGCTGCTGAACATGCAAATCTCTTTTTATAAGCACCAGGAAAATAAATAAGAATTTTGTGTCATTAAACAAGTTCTGCTTAAGAGGCTCTTGCACCTTAAAACCCGAGGTTGTAACTTCTGCTCAGGTTGACTATTAATGTGTCATGAGTGAACAGCACCTGCTGCAGCCACAACATTCCTGACTTGGTAGAAGAAAAATCAATGTTTTTAACATTGAAATATTTGCCCCAAAGCTTTCAGTGTAACGTGAGGGAGATGGAATGTTTCTGTGCAGCAGGAATGGTCCAGCAGTTTGTTTTGCTTTAAAGGCTTTGGAAGATCCTGTCACCAAGTGAATGGTATTTATTGCAAAATGGCAATAGAAGTGGCAAAGATGAGAAAGTGGGAAATTCAGGGCTTTAGTTTTGCTGGTTAGAAGTGGAAGTGCCTACAGGCATTTTGTGTTCACTGTCATGATATCCATATATCGTGATCATGGTGTGTGTCCTGGGCTGGTCCCCCAGAGTGGGCAGCAGGACAGGGGGGATTCTGCCCCTCTGCCCCCCAGGTGAGCCCCCCCTGCAGAGCTGCCCCAGCCCTGGGGC
>JAWWEV010000322.1:0-13983 GCA_035583235.1 Hafferia zeledoni
TTTTATTTTATTTTATTTTATTTTATTTTATTTTATTTTATTTTATTTTATTTTATTTTATTTTATTTTATTTTCATGGTTTATTTGCCTTTCTTCGGGGGAACATCCGAGGGTTTTCCTCCCGTTGGGCAACGCCGGTCCCGCTTTGCAGCCTCTACAAACACACAGAAATCAGGGCGAGAAGGTTCATTATTGGTAACAGAGGGGGGAAATAAGCGCATTTTGATCTTTCCATCCATTCCCAACCGCGGAGGGAACGGCGGGACATCGATGCCGCCGGGACTCAGGGCTGGGAATTAAGAAAATAACCCCAGACTGGCTCAACGTTGAGGAATTCAGAGCAGGATCCGGATGGGGAAGGGCAAAGTGTGACCGGTCCCTGCACGTCAGCGCTGCCCCCGATCTGCGGCTGCCGGGGGGTCCTTCCCCGCTGCCCGAGACCTCAGGAGGGCAGAGCCGGCTCCGCACACGCGGTTTCCTCCGCGCTTCCGCTCTCGCAGTGTCCGCATCGCCCCTTTCCCCCCTTTTTGGGGGATTTTTAGCGGAGCGGAGCTGCCGTCGGGAGCGGTGGAACCTCCGCGCAGCCCCGACGGCTCCTCCTGCCCGGGGCGGGGTTATGACGTATGGCCCGCCCTCCTGGTTACGTCACCGCCCGAAACGCTCAGCCATTGGCTGTGCTTCTCGCTGGGCTTCTGGCGTCATCAGTGACGTCACGCGGGAAAGGCATCGCCCCGAGGTGCCTCCAGCACCTCTGCAGAGGGCAGGGAGAAAGTATCTTGGGAAAACGGGGGAAAAACGGGAAAAAAACAAAGGAGATCGTGCCTGGCTCTGCTCCGATCTCCATCGGGAATCTGCTGGAAGCCAGAGAAACCTAAAATATTTAATAAATCCTTTATTAAACAGTAACACTTTTAAAAATTATCATTATTTAGGGCAAAATGCCGTTTAAAGCTTTGGATTTCTAAAAGAATGAAAAGGCAGGGAAAAGGAGCGAATTTTTTTGGCTGTGGTAACTGTGGAGTTTTTTCGCCCTTTGAGAGGGTTTTTTGGGAGTTTCTGTCAGGTTTAAACCCGACAGAGACTCTGCGAGCCGACACGCCTTGAAACACCGAGATATTAAACAAAGAAATTGTGTGCGGGGAGTTGGCGCTTCCCCGAGCTGTAAATAACCTGAAAAGAGCCGAGAAAAACGTATGTTCGGGTATATTTAATTTCACCCTATTTATTCCGCTGAAAAGGATGACGACGCTCTTTAATATTAACCAAGATCATTTCGTGTTACACGGGGATTATCTCAGCACATGCTACAAAACGTATCGCGATAATTCGGGATTAGTAGAAGGAAAACGTGTGTACAAATACACTCATTTCAGCACAAACGAAAGCGCGTTTGGAATCATAGGAATTGCATTTAACTGTATCAAAATATAGGCATGAACATAGATATTTGCGGGTATATGTGCGAATGCAACACGTGTATATACACCTTTATCTGATTATATATTTATATATTTATCGCATGTAGACGTGCAGACACCGAGCTGGGTATAGAGAAACTCACAAACACAAATATCGGATAGGATAGAAGGTAAAATAATGCTAAATATCTGCATGTGCATATGTATATTTTATATATAACCGCGCAGGAAAAAAAAAGTAGTACGTGCCTTTATAAATGTGTGCCTACATATATATGTCATATGCATATCCTGTACATTCACGTTAATGCAGAAAATTCAGGTGTTTCACTCAACACACCCGGATTTATTTCTTCTCCCTCTACACGCGCATTTTGATGCCTCTGCCTGAATTAAGGAGATTTTTTTTACTGCTCTAAGTACAGCTTTTTCTTTCTAAAGACCAAATTCTCCGCGTTGCCCTTTCCCTCCCTCCACTCCCGGACAACTTTGCAAGCGAGAGTTGCGTGCTGGGATTAATTAATGCAATTAGGCCAGTTTTCCTTTGTGTTTTTATGTCTTCCAAGCGCTCTGAGGGTGCTGTTCAAACCGAAGCGGTGGGAGCACGACGTGATAAGGCAAGAGCAAACTGTACAGGGTCCTCTGCGTGCAAAGCGGGTGGGGATGGGGGGTTTTTTTTGCCCTCCTTCGGGGGGTTTTACCCCACGGAGCAGCGCAGAGCGATGCCCCGCACCCTGCGCTGCCCTGGGCCGGCTCTGCCCGCCCCGGATGCCGCTCGCTCCCAACGCTGACGGTGCCGGAGCCCCCCGGGGTGTGGGGGGAGACGGGGACCCCTTCGGGGCTTGCGGTGGCCGCGTCCTCACGGGGTGTTGCTGGTGCTGCTTTTGATTTTGGCGACGACTTTTTTCTCTTTCACCCGCCTGTTCTGGAACCAGATGGTGATTTGTCGCTCCGTGAGGTTGGTGGCGGCGGAGATTTTCCTCCTCTTGTCGCGGGTGATGAACTTGCTGCTGGCGTACTCCTTCTCCAGCTCCTTCAGCTGCCCTTTGCTGTACGGGACCCTCTTCTTGCGGCCCCGGCGGAAGGAGCAGCCGTCGGGGGGCAACGGCCCGGAGGAGTCTGGGAGTGGGGAGAGACGGGGCTGAGTGGGGTCGCGGGGGTCCCCACGCACCCTGCACCCACCCTGCACCCACCTCCCATCACCTCTCCCTGCCAACCGCACCCTCTTTACCTGCCACTCCATTTCTTCCCTCCAGCCTCGTGCCAACCATGATATTTAAAGATATTTAAGTTCTAGAATTAATTCCTATATTGATACTTACAGAGTATTTTTCTTCTCTAAATTTCTAAGTTTTTTTTTGTTTGGTTGGGGTTTTTTTTTTGTTTTGTTTTGTTTTGTTTTGTTTTGTTTTTTGTTTGGGTTTGTTTGTTTGGTTGGTTGGTTTTTTTTTTTTTGGTAGTGAAATCCTGTTGTTGGCAAAATACTGACATGAGTGAGACCCTCACACTCTCTCTGCAGTCTCAGCGCTGCCGAGCAGGGCCGGGGGCAAGTCCAATCCCACCAGCGTGGCGTGGGGAGTGGGAAGAGCCCCCTCCTTCACGGCCCTGCACTGAGGGGTCATTTGCACCCCCTGTTCCCTTTAAACGCCCCAAATTCGAGGGCTACTTGCGGGCTACGGCTGACCCGCGGCTGCCGGGGTGGTGTGTGAGCCAGGACAGTGTCACCATCGGAACGCGGATCGTATCATCACCTGAACCCCGATAACATCACCCTCTGAACCCCGATAGCATCACCTGCCTCCCTGCCTGGAGGGCGATGAGCTGCAAAGGGCAGTGAGAACCTAAATGATCATTTTGTGATAATTTAAACCTAATTTGATCCAACTCACAATAAAAGCGTCCCTGGACGGCCAGAACAAATCCACAACAGATTATTTTAACCCTTGATGCTCATTTCCCCCCAGTCCCCCTCTTTCCTCTCCCAGCCCCACAACAGGGACTTTACCTGCAAAGGCGGATTTCAGGAGGTACCCGGCCTGGCCCTGCTCCTTGGGGCAGCACATCTGGCCGCTCCAGCCGCCTCCCAGAGCCCACGGCTGATGGTAACTATCCACGGGCAGCAGAGTCTCATGCCGGGCCTCGCCGGGGCCGCCCAGCCCCGGTACCACCGACACGTCCAGGTACCCGGCCACGGGCTGGTAAGGCGCCCCGTAGCCGGGGTAGAAGGCGAACTCGGCGGGGCGGCTCTGGAAGTCCTCGCTGCCCGCGGCGGGATCCAGGTATTTCTCAGCGGGGAAGGGGCCCTGGGCCGGCCCGGCTTTCAGGGCGCTGCGGGCGACGCGGCACGAGTAGTACCCGCTGCCGAAGTATCCGTAGGGCAGCGGGGCGGAGGCGGCGGGACCCGGCGGGGCGGGCGGAGGCGGCGGCGCGGCGGGGCACGGCTTGGGGGGCTCGGGCGGCCCCTCCGCGGGGTAGCCGGGGTTCAGCCCGGGGGGAGGCGAAGGGCCGCCCAGGGCCGGCGGGGGAGGTGGCAGCAGCCCCCTGCCCTGGCCGCCTGCGAAGCCGCCGGCTGCCAGGAGCCCCTCGAGGCCCGGGGGGCCGCGGGGCTCCGGGGGCTGCATGTGGGGCGGCGCGGGGGCCGGGGCATGGGGAGAGCCTGCTCGGCAGCACCCGGGCACTGCCCGAGGGGGGTCCCCGGATCTTTTTAAAAGGCTGCGAGCTGCCGAGAGCTGCCTTTCCCCGCCGGGCTGCCCTGACGCAACGGGCCGAGGCTGCCTCATTGGCTGCTGCTGCCAGGGGGGAAAAGGACGGAGAGGAGGGGAAAAAAAACCAACCCAACCCCGCAAAAAAAAAAAAAAAAAATCTTCAGCCTCAATAAATCCCGGCTGCAGAAATTGCGAAAATACTTTTATTGCGATAGGAGGAGGAGGGGACCCTTCCTCGCACGTGACAGGCGGGCACACGGGAGGCGCCTCCTGCGCTGCAGCTCGGAAAAAGGGAAAAAGGGGGAGAGCAGAGGTGGAGAAATGGGGGCAACGAGGGGAGGAAGGGCAAGGAGAGGGAGAATCATGGTGGAAAAATCCGGGTTCAGATTAAAACCACCTTTCTTTTGCGTGTGTGTCTTATTCCCACGCAGGCCCAGGGCCTTCTGCCCTCGCAAAAATCCCAGCACAGCCCAAGCAGACCCAGGGAACCATCTCAGCCTCAGTGGGGTGATGGTGGGGCAGTGATGGACCCCCAAGGACTGAGCCTTCCCTGGGCTCCAGCCTCATTCTCCCCTTGCTCGGGGGTTTTTAATCCACGCTCATGGTCAAGCAGCACCTCTTTCAGTTGCAAAAAGCCCCAGTTCTGTATCCTTGGGGAGAGGGTCATGTTCTCAAGGCCCTAAAAGCAGGGAGAGAGGGAAAAGAGGGTCTTTGTTATCCCCCCAAAATAACTGCAAAGGTGCTGGTAGGCAGCAAACCATCCACACAGAGCTATTGCCACGGTGCTGGTGTGAGCCTGGCCCTGTCTGCAGGTCAGTTGATCCTGGCTGGGAACATCCCAAAGGGAAGGAGTTTGGAAAAGGGAGGTGGGAAAATAATACAGAGAGTCCCTTTGGGTTCCAGGAGCACTGGACAGGTGGAAAGACAGGCAGAGAAGGGGAAAGATGGATGTGGAGATGAGGGATTACATCGGTCTGGAAAAGTTTGGGGTAAATACAGAAATAATTTAATAATGTGTGCTATTAAGTGATTCAATACGTGGACTTTTAATCGTCTGTACACATGGTACAAACATATAGAGACAAGTTTCTCCTCCTTTTTCTCCTGAAGGCCCTGTCTGAAAAAAGCTTTGTCGAAATTCCCCCAAAGGCAGCTTGAACTCATGTGTTGGTTCCCTTGTGCAAATAAATCAAGAGATTTCTGCCTTCTAACTATCAAATCACAATAAAATTCTCCTTCTGCCACGTCTTTGGGCCACCAGAGCAACCACCCAGAGGCGCCACGATAAGTTTTGACCCTTGGGGACGGAAATCCCGATAGAAATAAGGGTTAGACGTGATAATGGCAAAGCTCGCCCCGTTCAGCTGCTGGGACCAGCCCCCACTCCCCTCGTACCCCAAACACGACTCGTTCCAGCCCCCCGAACCTGCAGGCGCTTTGCCCAGGGCGGGCTGGGTGAGATCTGCTCCCTCACCCTGTTCTTTATCCCCGGGGGGTAGAAATAACCACATCACGAAGCTTCATCTTCACTGCTCGGCCCCTAAAAAATCCAGGATTTTCACTGCAATAAATGGCTTTCTTTTTCTGGGGAAAAAAAAAAAAAAAAAAAGAAATGAAGTTTAAAAATCCCGGTGTTTGTAGCCTTCACCTTCCTGATTTCAAAGCTTCTTTCTCCCCTTTCCGTAATTTAACGGCTTCTCTCCTTCTTTGATGCCCTTTTTATTCCCCTCCTCTCCTGCCCTCTCCCCATTTGCTTCCAAACAGCCCCATAACTGGGGCGCTGGGGCCCGGCGGGCGGCCCAGTGTTTGCCGACGTGTCTCACCCTGTTCCCTGCACAGAAAGGTCGGGCTTAATGCGGAGGTCAAGGCCAAGTTGAAAGTTAAAAGCCTGTTGACTTCGGGGCTTCGCTGTGGCCGCCGCCGTCGGGGCAGCCCCGGCCCCTCCGCCCGTCGGGTGCGGGGACAGCGCGGACCCCGCGGGGCTTTGGGGGGAGAAGCCCCCGAGGTGTCCCCGGGTGAGGCTGGAGAGGGATCCGCGGGCAGAGCGGTTTGTTGAAGACTCTCCTGGCAGTTTGTGCCACTTTGTTGCCTTTTATTTATTTCTTTTCAGTGTAAGCGGGAGGAGAAGGAGGAGCCGGATCCGGCACAGACACCCCGAAAAACGAGGGTGAGGAACCCCCGGGTTATGGAAATTATGGGATTTTATTCCCTTTGCCGAGGAGTCCCGGGGTCGATTGGTGAGTGGGGTTTTGTCCCGACCCTTCGGATGCTGCCCCGGGGAGGAATTCACCTTTTTCACCCCGAAAAATGCACTGCAGGTAATTTATTTAGAGACAATCCCATTTTCTCCCGAAACTGAAGCCTCGTGCTTTTAAGATCGCTCTTCCCTTCAGCTCATCTCCTGTATAACATGTGCGGAAAATTTCCAGCAGGCTTCGCCTTGGGAATAGTTTAAAATGTGACTTCCAAACTGATATTAAGATTTTCCTTCTTTGACGATTTTACGGAGAAAATGTCGGTGTATTATTTAAGGTCACAATAAAGAAAGAGGAATGGGGTTATTTTGAAATAAATCCCCCTGAATTCTTTTACCAATTCCTCCTTCAATGACCGAGATAAAAATTATCAAATGCTCTTATCAGTTTGCAACTATTCTTTTATTATATTCTTCATAGGATCCATTTAATATTTATACCATCTGGAATCTCAAAAGCTGTGGAGCAACTTTTTAATAGTCTGTGATTTTTTTTTTTTTTTTTAGCAATTGAATTCGAAACGTCGTCACAAAACACAAGAGGGAAAAAAACCTCAAAACCAACCCAAACCCCAAAGTAGTTTGAAGAGGGAAAGAGAATTGGAACTACTTAAAGACTTAACGTTTGGAAATAATCAATTGTTGGAAAATTGAATTCTGGGTCTGGAAGGGAGCCCAGCCTTTTGGTTTCTGATTCTGGCAATGTTTCGGGGGGAAAAAAATTAATATAAAGGCAAACATTTCGATCTTTTCTTTCTTTTTCTTTTTCTTTTTTTTTTTCCTCCCTTCACCGCCGGCCCCTCCTTTCCCACCCCTCAGCCATCCCGGGAAGCCCTGGGGATGTAGGTGCGAATATTTCTCTCCCTGATGCCTGGAGGAGCAGAATCTTTATTTTATAGCGCATTTCTCGTGGATCCTTTGAACAAATCAGCTGGCATGGGAACAGAGAGCCTGCTCTGACTTCTCTTTGCTCTTTTTATCCCCTCTGTGCTGAAGCCCCGGCGCCACAATCCCTTCAGTGCACTTCTGACCCTCCTTTCCCCTTTTTGGGGTGAAATGCGGGGTGATTTCAGACTCGGGGTGATTTCAGTCTCGGGGTGATTTCAGACTCGGGGTGATTTCAGACTCGGGGTGATTTCAGACTCGGGGTGATTTCAGACTCGGGGTGGTTTCAGACTCGGGGTGATTTCGGACTCGGGGTGATTTCAGACTCGGGGTGATTTCGGACTCGGGGTGATTTCAGACTCGGGGTGATTTCAGTCTCGGGGTGATTTCAGTCTCGGGGTGATTTCAGACTCGGGGTGATTTCGGACTCGGGGTGATTTCAGTCTCGGGGTGATTTCAGTCTCGGGGTGATTTCAGACTCGCGGTGATTTCGGACTCGGGGTGATTTCGGACTCGGGATGTTTTGTTTAATCGGTTCTCGCCATTCCTGCACCTTCCTGGTTTTCTCTCCACTCCCCAGGCTTGACTGGAGGCTCCTTTCTTGCCTTTTGCTTTCTTTTTGAGGAATCAGGGGCTCTGAGCTCCCACTGGTGTGTTGCTCCTGGACTGTCCAGCCTGAAATTTCTAGTCTGATTTTCTCCTTCCTCTTCTCAAAAATGGAAAATGAGGTACCTTGGTGGCTCCTCGAAGGCCACAGCTTCTGGTGCACTCTGTTTCCAGCTCCAAATCCCTTGGAAAATAACCCCTCCATGATCTCCCTTCCCACCTCCTGCACCCTCCCCTCCAGCCCAGGGAGGCTGAAACCCCCAAAAGGACCAACCTGACTCCATTCCTGCCTCAGGGAGGGAGAAAAGCACGGTGGGAGTCAGTGATGGTTTTACCCACAGAGGGGATGTGGCCTGAGTGCAGTTTATGAAGCAAAACGCTCCTGCCTGGGAGCAGAGAGACAAAATACAAATATATTACACAATATATTTGTGTTTTATCTCCAGAGACATTTGTGCATCCTCCACCTGGAAACAGCCGTGTGATTGTAGCTGGGTGTCCCACCTTGCCTTGGTCTGGGCACAATCCAGCCCTCCAAACACCCTTTCTATAAGTCTGGCAAAATGTGGGTGTCTGCTCATCCCTCCCCGTGCCTCGTGCCCTGGGGCTGTGCCTTCATCCACCCCTTTGGAGCGGCCCTTTCTCCTCAGCACATTTTCCTCGCCCATCCCTGCACGCACCAGGGCCTGGCTCTGTGTTCCCCAAGTTCCTGCTCAGCTAAAGCAATTTATTTCAGCTGTTGTGGGGGAAAAGAGGAGTTGCTTTGGGCTTGGCTTTTAAGCCCTTTTTCTGATGTGTAATTCCTTAGGAGCTGTGGGGATCCTGCTGTTCCCTCTGCTGCTGGGAGCCTGGAGCTGGGTGTGGGTCATGCACGAGAGGGGCTGGAGGTGAGCCACGGTTTGGGTGGAATCAGGAGGATTTTTGAGGTCTATTATTAAAAATGTTCTGTGCAGGAGGTGAATCTGGTGCTCTCCAGCCAGGACAGGAGCAGCTCTCCCATACCAGGCATGGCACAGCTGGATACCCAAGGCGTGGGGCAGCCTGGAGGTGGGAACCAGAGGAATTCTCTTCCCTGGTGGTATAAACTCATAGGAAAGACCAAGCTGGATTGTGCCTCTGCTCCAGCACGACTCTGCTGCTCTGCATTGGTTATTGCTCTTTTTTCTGGTCCCTCTGCTGGATCAGAAATTTCTCCCGAGGGCAGAAATTCTGATTTGAAGCCTTTGTCTTCTGGGCTGAGCCACAGACACCACAATCCCACTGAGGGCCAGGCCCTAAGTCACTGCCTGCTGCAATTCTACACTCAGAGAACTCTCCCTGAGCTCAGTAGGATGGATCATAAATCATGGCAAGATGAGCAAAGGCTGCTCCCAGTCCCAGGGTGGACATGGAGGTGCTTAGGCCAGCAGGACAGTGATTGAGGTCTCCAGACCTGTTGTGCAATGGGAATTATGTCTCCTGCTATTCCTGGCAAAACATCCCCAGGCCTTTGGGACTGAATTCCTCAGAGCAGATGAAATACTGAGGTCTGAACATCCACTATGGAAATGCCCCATGGAGGTGTCTGGGGTGCAGCATTTCTGCTGTTCCAGCTGAATGTTGTGCGTTTCTCACACAGGAAGAGGTCTGTGTGTATCCAAAAAGTGTTTCATTCAGGCTTGTCGTGCCTTCCAGAGCCCGGTGGTGGATCCATAATGCCCAAAAGGAGTTCCCTACAGGCACAGGGCTGGGCTGGGCCAGACAGAGCAGAGACCACAGCAAGTGTGCTGGGAGACTTTGTGATTCACAGATTGCCAGGACTTTCCCTACAAATCCTGGGAGATAATCCATGCACTGCCCTCACCACTGTCCCTGCGACTGCCCTGCCAGGCCAGGGCTGGGGTGGTTTGGGGTGATTCCCAGTGGGACACAGGGATGCACCATGGAAAGGCACTGAGCATCACCTGGACCGTCCCAAAGCTCTGGTGTGCCCTGGGCTGTGGCAAAGTGGGGGACAGGGAGAGACATCCCCATCCTGGTGGGGTTTAGTGCAGTTTTACACATTTCTAATTACTCCCTAATTCAAAGGTTGAGAGCAGGGTCTCCTCCCTGTCCCCCCTCAGCCCTTGAACCCTGTTTGAAATCCCACAGTGAGGTGGGAAGAGCAATAGGGAAGGACTGAGAACACAACATAAAATGAGTCACCAGAAACTGGAAACGCTCTGAGGTCAAACTGGGTCTGCAGAGCTGCTTTTCCCTGACGCTGCCTTGGTTTCCTTTCCTTCTCCTTCACCACCCACCCCATCAGGGAGAAAGCCCCGCGATAAATTGGATGGAGAGGGCAAAGATGCCCCCCCGGAACATCCTCCGTGTCCCAGCGCCGTCTGCCCTGGGCACCCTGTGCCTTGCTCAGTGCTCTGCACAGAGCCCAGGGGTGGGTCTGGGAGTGCCGAGAACCCGGTGGGTGCTCCCGGGTGTGCCCCGCGCCGGGGTGGCCCTGAGCGCCGGAGCCACCCTGGCTCTGCCCTCTACCTGAGGGTGCCCAGAGAGGGGGGCGGGAAGGGGGGGATTCAAAGTTCGCTTTTTCCCATCCCTTCGTCCCCTTCCTTATTGCAGGGGCGGCGGCCGGGGCTGCCCGGAGCGGCGAGGCAGAGAAGGGTGGGGAGGAAGGCGCGGGAGGGGAGGAGGGACGGAGGCAGCGCAGGGGAGGCACAGCCGCCTCCCTGTGCCCTGCCCGGGCTGCCACCGATTCTGGGGGGCTCCGGGGGCTCCCCACAGCTAAAAATCTTGCTAGCCTGGAATGAAAACCGAAATCCAAATCCAGGTATTTCCTGGCATTCTCCAGTCTGACTTGGCAGCTTCCCCGCGACGCGTTCCCGGCTGTTTGGACCATCCAGATGATGCCGAATTAATTTGGTTGGGGGAATAAAAGGCGTTGCTGTGAATCATTCAAAGCCCCAAAGGTTCCTTGCCAGAATGGCGGAAAAATAGTGCCAAGTATGAGCGGCTGAGTGAGTGAACTGTTTGTTTACGAGGAGTGCCAGACTGCATCAAATCCCACGCGTGGAGACAATGGCGGGATTGTCGCTTTACGAGAGGGACAGAGCGCTTTGTGTTCTGCTTCGCAGCAGAGTAATTCCATCCTTTTCCAAAGGGCCAAACACACGGAGACCACATTCCTGAAAGCGACGTTTGCGATGTCTTCTCCTCCCCTCATTCCCACCCCAGGAGGGAAGATTTGGGCTCCTTGCCCATTTTGGGGGGTGAGCGAAGTTTTCTCTGGCCGAAAAAAAACAGGTTTTCTTGCACCGAGAGAAGGTTTAAAATCGCGCAGGTTTCACACCAGGAAAAGCTGGACCAGGAGCCCGGCTGGGGATGGCAGAAGAAGGAATTCTTGGTGCAGAAATAATCGCTGTAGGGCTGAAGGAATCGCGTCTAAACAGTTTATGCAGGTAAAAGAAAATGTAGTTGCCACCCGATAGATAAATAAATCCAGGCAGAGAATCAGAGTCGGTGGAGGCAGAGAAATTCCCATTTCCATCGCCTCCGAGGGGATAAAGGGTTTAATATTCTCTGCTCTCAACATCCTCCTGTTCAACAAGGACCGTGGCTGGGCAGCAAAGACGTTGCACGGCTGAAATCTCGTGTCAATCTGAGCATCAACGCCACGAGCCTTTTCCACTCGTTTTGTCTAAAAATGCCCTGAAATTCCTCGAATTTTCCCTTCGCCACTGCGGTGCTGGATGACACCCCAGGCGGGTCGCGTTGCAAACCGGGCAGAACTATTACAATGGTCACATCTCCACAAGTCTTTATTTGCTTTATTTTTGCCCCAATACCTTTTTTGACCCAATAAAGGATCGATTTACACCAGCCCAGAGACCCCCGAGCCTGTTCCCACCCACATCCCTCTCCCTGCACCTTTTCCCGGTGCTCGGGACATGGAGCAAAGCACGGCGAAATCAAAATTAACACTGGAGAAATCAAAATTAACACCCTCCAATTATAAACCAGACCCGACATCCCTTTGAGAGCCTCCCTGAGAGGTTTAAATATTTAAAGTGCGTTTATTTCTGTGTTATATTAATAAACGTACAAAAATATTGACATCAATGATTGTTTAGTATTAGTAATATTTATGCGGTAAAATCCATATTGATAAATATGTATTATAATATTAAGAATTAACAAAATATCATCCGGACGACCTTTTTATTTAATACCTATATACGAATATATCCAAAGGAAAGTGTGGAAAGACCCTGTCAGGGCAGGGCAGAGTTACAAATTCTGCAAACATCGTGTTATTGAAGTCACAAATACACTTTTTCTCTATTGCAACTCACGCAGAAAAAGTTTATTTCCACCCCTTCCATTAATTTATTAGTCCGTGCCAAGCCACAAAAAGAAACCCCCAAAACCTCAAATAACCACCCAACAACAACCACAACAACAAAACCACCTCAAACCCCACCGACAAAGCGCTGAGATAACACTTCAAAACAGAGAAATAATTATAAAATCGATTGATTTTTGTTTTTTCCCCACTTAGTTCTGAATTCTCCCAATTCCCGAAGGGAGAGGAGGTTTTTTCCCTTTCTTTTCTCTGTAATAATCCAACATTACCCGTTTTTAGCTGTCCCGGGAAAACGGATGATTTTTCCTCTTTCGTTCTGCTTTACCTTTGTTTTACCTTAATTATCCTATTTATTAAAACCGAGCCGAGGCTGAAGGTGCCCCCAAAGTGCCCCTAAAGGTGCTTTAAGGAGAAGTTTATTTGCGGACACCTCCACGGCGAAACTGTCGATTATTTCGGTTTCGTTTTCTTCTCTTTATCTTTTTCCCGACAAATTTATCCTGTGGGGTCCAGGGGATCCTTGAGATCCCGGCGGTGAACGGGACAGACCTTTGGCTCTGCTTGGAAAAACTCCAAATTTTCCCTCTTGGATCATTCTTGTCCTCCTGAAACGCAATAACGAACCTTTCCCAACCCGATTTACACCTTTTCACACCCTCATTTCCAGGCGGTCTCTGCGCCCTCTTGTCCTCCAGCAACGAGAATCCATTTTCTTTCTTAATTATCAAACAATCGGGATATTAAAAATTACACAGATTTCAGCACAATCATAAATTAAAAATTAAATCACAGGTGCACGATGTTAGGGAAGTTATATATAAATTTGGTAATTTTTGCTAGCGTTTACTCCTGTCTGCACTGGAGTTATTTTCTCTTATTCCCACTCTTGGGATCATTTCTCATGCCCTGAGACATCTCCCTGTGCCTTCATGCCAGATGTTTTTGCACTTTTTGGGGTCTACAGACCGTTATTTATGCTCAAAAATTTTCCATTTTCAGAACTCTGATTTTTTTTTTTTAGCTTGAAACATATTCTTAAAAGTCCAGATATTGAAATATCCAGCCCCAACCTTTTCCAAGGAGCTGTAGGTTTGATGTATCTGGGCACACACCTGAGCTGGCCCCACCTCACCACAGTGACATCACACAGGGGACCTTGGCCAACCTGTCCTGAGCATTTTGGTGGCCTCAGACTGTATTTTTCCTTCTTATTTTAATCCAATCCTTGCTGCTGATCGATGCAGTTGGGGCATAACTCGGATTTCCAAATTCAGGGAAATAAAAGATTTCTGTGCCAGGGGCACAACTCGGATTTCCAAATTCAGGGAAATTAAAAGATTTCTGTGCCAGGGGCACAACTCGGATTTCCAAATCCAGGGAAATAAAAGATTCACGTGCCGGGGTTACTCACTGCCAGTCTAGAAAGTCCTTCCAAACCCATCTTCAGTCATTCCCATTGACAAATGTCCTTCCAACATTGTCCCCTCTGGGTTTGTGACAGCACAAATAGACACTTGTGTAGACACAAGTAGACCCAAGTAGGCACTTGCACAGCCACACAGCAGGAGCTGTACCTGGCCTGCCATTCCCTTCCCTTTTCCAAGACAATCTACATTTTCCATGCCTGCACCTGTGGCAATACACTCACAATATGATGCCTGGAGGATGTCGTGCCAGAAATGGATGGATGAAGAAAGGACACCAGCCACTGAGAATGCTTTAACAACTGATGTTTTTAATGTGGTTTAAATGTATTAAATGTAAAAACTGCATTGTCAT
>JAWWEV010000323.1:0-13973 GCA_035583235.1 Hafferia zeledoni
TCGTGCCCCCTTGTCCTATTGCTGAGTGCCTGGGAGAAGAGACCAACCCCCACCTGGCCAGAACTTCCCTTCAGGGACTTCCAGACAGTGCTGAGGATGCTGGCTGAATGTCAAAGATCACCTCCCCCGGGCTCAGAAGGAATGCACCCCAACACGCTGGAGGGAAGGGATGTCATCCACAGAACTGTGATGGACTTGAGAGGTGGACCGGTGCAAATCTGGTGAGTTCAACAGAGCCAAGTGCAATCCCAAGCACACCTACATGTTGGGTGGAGAAGGGATTGAGAGCAGTCCTGCATAGAGAGAGACTCTG
Organism: Hafferia zeledoni; assembly: GCA_035583235.1. Taxonomy (NCBI): domain Eukaryota; kingdom Metazoa; phylum Chordata; class Aves; order Passeriformes; family Thamnophilidae; genus Hafferia; species Hafferia zeledoni. Next base: position 314 of record JAWWEV010000323.1, read on the forward strand.
GGGGTGGTGGCTGATGAAAAACTTAACCTGAGCCAGCAGTGTGTGCTTGCAGCCCAGAAACCAAACCAACCCCTGGGCTGCACCAGGAGCAGCACGGCCAGCAGGATGAGGAAGGAGATTCTGCTCCTTTGCTCTGCCCTTGTGAGACCCACTTGCAGTGCTGAGCACAGTCCTGGTGTTCCCAGCACATGAAGGACATGGAACTGTTGGAGCAAGTCCAGAGCAGGACACGGAGCTGATAAGAGCATTGAGCACCTCCCTGCGATCACAGGCTGGGAAAGATGGGGCTGTTCGGCCAGGAGAGGAGAAGATTGTGTGGAGACCTCCCAGCAGCTGCTGGGACCTGAGGGGCCCTGCAGGAGAGCCAGAGAGGGGTCTGCCTTCAGGAACTGTGGTGATAGACGGGTAATGGGGACTAATTGAAAGAGGGGAAATTTAGGTTAGATATCAGGAAGTAATGTTTTGCTGTGAGGGTGGTTTGACACTGGCACAGGTTGCCCAGGGAGGTTGGGGATGCCCCAACCCTGGCAGTGTTCAAGGCCAGGCTGGATAAGCCCTTGAAGAGCCTGGTCCAGTGGGAAGTGTCCCTGCACAAGGCAAAGGGGGTTTGGACTAGATGATATTTAAGGTCCAATCCCTTGGCATTCTATGATTCAACAGCTTAATTTAGGTGCTAAATTCAAGTGCCCAGTGCCAGACATGCTGCAATCCCAGGCACTCCCAGCAGCTCAGCAGGGGTAACCCTGGCCAAGCCTGGGCCAGGCAGCACTCCTGAACCAAGGAAAGGGATGTGGAGGAGATGAATCCTGCCCTAGAGCTCTCTAATTACCTTCTAGTACTACAAAATTAGTTCAGGGAAGAAGCTCAGATAAAGATCTACCTGTTTGGGTAACAATGACTTGTGTAAATAGATGTATTCTTGGTATTCTATGCCACAGAAATATGCAGAGTAGCAGGTTCATATCCAAATTCATATATATTTCTTCAGTTATACTAACTAGTAGTTTTGCCTTTGGGTTCAGTTATTTCAGAAGACTAATGCCTGGGAACACAAAATGCCAAAGTCCTCTCAGATTGCATTTAAGTTGGTGGCATTTGTCTGGGGCAGCAAATTCAGTACCATGTTTAGACCTCATAACTGGGAGAAACAACGTGGTTCAAATCACCCTGTTCAATCCATGATTCCAAAATCAAGCACAAAAGCCTTTGGGTTCAAGTGTTAACCTGGATCGATGGAGAGGTGCTGTCAACAGAAAAATTAAAAAATTGCATGTCTGAAATTAATGCAAATAATGCAGAATGACATTGGGTTTGGTGTGGGTTGTTGTTTTTTTTTTTAAATTGCTACTGGAGTTCTGTGTTTACAAGATCCAGAACCACCACATACCAGGCCCTTATTACTCCTCATTTAATTTACAGCTAACAAAACCTGTATTTTAATGGTGCATCTTTATACTACTTTCTCACCCAGGATAAAAGATGGTTATAAAATCAAACTATGTCTAAGTCAGATGTCAGTGTAAGAACATAAAGAAAAGTTTCTGAATGTTCATTTATATTTCACAGCTGCAGCTCAGGGTTTGGGCTCTACTCCCAAATAACCCCAGTGTATCTCAGCAGAGCACCCAGACATGAAGTCACCACCTGTGTTTAGGAGGGTGATTTGCTCCCTCCTGAGAGATGCTCCTGGGAGGGAGGATTTGAGAACTTTTCTCCACAAGAATACTGAGTGCCTCATCCTTTGCTCCAGCAGGTCACCCAGTAAGTCAGCTCTGCTTCCTTTGCACATCATCTGTAAATTAGAATGCTGAGGGCTGACTTCTCGCATCCTTTTTGTGTTAAGGGAAAAAGAACCAGAGCAGTAAATGAGGAGAATGTATAAGGAGTTGGCTCTAATCACAGCTCTGCCATACTGAGTTCCTGCAAGAGCATTAAACCCTCAGGGCTACGCTGGGAAACGTGCGTGGAGCTGTTCCTACACACTTGCCTTTGACAGAGACTTGACATCATGTCTGAAATATCTGAGTGACTGCCCTGACCTGTTCTAGACCCACGTAAGGCACTGAATTTCTATCCAAGAGAAAGTTTCCCAATTCAGTTCATCTACACTATTTGTATTTCTATCTAAATGATGAACTTACAATGACCATGTCTTCTCAAAGTGTGCTGATCCATTTTAAAAGAGCACAGAATCATAAATGTAGGAAGAGCCACACACAAAGTACTGTAATGATGATATTGAGCTCTCAAAAGCTGAAAATAGGGAAAAAAGAACTCAGTGGGGAAGGGAAGAAGAAAGAACAGAAATAAAAAATGTAATTTGCAACTACAGACACAGCAAATACATCCACATTTCTGTCAACTTCTGCTGACAAAGGCCTGGGAACAGCAGAAATCTGGGAATTAGTGGATGCAATGAGTAGTTGCTGAGTCTGATTAATTCTCCAATTTATTTCAAGTTGATTTCATGTTTCAGAAAGAGCAAAAAACTTTAAGTACTGCCTAATAAGACCCTCTCAGAAGGCACAGTTGTGCTTTTTATTAGTGAAACCTTGCATGCACCATTCATTCTCAAGTTTGCACAGTGAAGAAATAGTGTATTTCCAAAAATTCCTTTAATTGTTAGACAGACTCGAGCTTTTAGAAACGTTTCTGTGTGAATTTTTAGAAGGAATTCACAAGCACTTTTCTAACATTAACAAAAAGTTCTCCTGTTAGTGAAAATCTGTCCAGCCCTGCACTCCCTGCTTATATCTCAATAAAGGGCAATTTATCCCCTCCTCAGGCAGCAAAGCTGATCACACCCTGCAGGAACACAGAAAAATGAGCTGCATGGACTGTGTTATCAAACACCAAGAAGGGGGATAAAGTTCCCTTCAAACATGTCAAAAGAACACAGACTGCCAGACCCTTTGCAATGGCAACAGATAAATAAAGAGGAGAGAAAAGGAAATCCACAGCAGGGAAGCCAAACACATTCTTTGCATTCTGTGGGTGAAACGGGGGCATCTCCTCTTTCTAAGGGATTTTGTCAAAGGTTCACTTTGCAGCAGCTCTGGAACAGACAGCTAAAATGAAAAGTACCAAATCACAGGGGGCAGACAGTGCCCAGCCATGGGATCTAAAGCAAACTGAGGATCAAACAGTTGAATTATTAACAAGGAGAATAACTTCTCACAGAAAACTGCTTTGGTGCCTCGCCAGAGGAGGGGGGCAACTCTTTAAAATCATTCCCTGGAGAGCCAGGGAAAAACCAGATCAGTCAGCTTGTCTTCTCTGTCAGGAGAAGTCTTATAAATGACAATAAAGACACCTGAGCAATTATGATATGCTTGAGGACAATAAGCTTGGCTCGTACAAAAAGTCCTTCATGGCCAACCCACTGAAGGTGACTGAAAGAGGAAACATGGACATGGATAAAGGAGTCCTGGTCAATGTAACCAGTGAAGGTTTCCCTAAGACTGGAAATTATCCCTCACTGAGGACTGGTCAGCTGATGAAGCAGTTATAGGAAGGCCCTAAATGGTTTAAAGAGAAGCATCAGACAATGTTGAATTCCCACAGTGGAAATCTTGAGTGGAGTTGTGTTGGTATCTCTGGGGTTCAGATACCCACAAACTGCACAGGAGGGAGGTCAGGAGAGAGAAAAGAAAGTTTGCTGATGGTACAAAATGATTTGGAGTGAGTGGAAAGGGTGAGAGAGCATGTGAAGAACTGCAGTAGAATATGTCTTATGAGCCTGAATGACTGAAATTAAGTGTAGATAAATGCAAAGTGCCACATGAGGAAAAGAATATCCTAATTTCACATAAAAATGATGAGCTCTGAGCTCCCCATTACTATTCAGAAGAGAGACCTTAGGATTATAATGGGTAGTTCCATGAAACAGACACTTCAATGCTCAGTAGCACTTAAGAAGTAAATTAAATGCTGGACAAGGAATACAGAAAATGCAGTTATGCCACTGGAAATGATGGCACATCCACAGTGTGAACATGATGTGAAGGTCTGGCCCCTCGTCTCAAAAAGGATATGAAAGGGTGGGAGCTGAAAGTTCTGTAGGAGGAACAGCTAAGTAATTTTAAGTCTTTGATCCGGAAAATAAATTACTTCATTGGAATATGAAGGCCTAACAAATCACAAGGAGTGCAGAAGAGAAATCAACTTCTCAAAGTCTCTTTCTGGCTAAAGATAAACTGGGCATCAACTCAATGTGCATTCAAAAAGACATGAAACAAAAGCATTATAGATATTCCCTCCAGTTTTATTTTCCCTCAGGCATTTCCTTATGAAGAACGTGGGATCTTTCACTGATTAATTATGGCCATGCTTACATTGCCCTTGGTCTGTTCTCTGCAGTCCAGGCACATATTGTTGAGTCCCTGCCACATTGATCAGGATATGTTTCAATTCTTTTTTTCCCCTCCAGCAGAAACAGGTAAATATTAATGCCATTTTATGAGGCATTGGAAAATTTCCCTGCTCATTGTATGAGCAATTCACCTTTATAGCTCTAAACCATGAAACTGGTGTACAGGAAATACCCTCAGACAAAGCAGGGAAACCAAGTCTGTCTCAGCAGAGGAGAACAAATGTGCTCAGTACACAGAAAACAAAGAAAATAAAGAAGAAACTTTACTACTGTTTCTAAAATAATTGATTAAAGCAAATGCTACGGATGCAAAGACAAAGATGTGATAAAAAAATTCCAATGGCTATCAAATATTCATTACTAAAATTGGGAAAGAAGTTGGAAAGAGGTTTCTGACCAGCAACAGGGGTGAAATTCTGACATAAACTTCAAATAGAGTTAGCAAGGCTAAAAAAATCTACTTTGGAGAGGCAGAGCCTTCATTTCTCTAAGTCCTCACAAAAATGGAATTGGTACCAACAAACAACACCCAACTGCACATTCCCACCTAAGAATTCTATAGCAGATCCCTTCTCTAAGCTCATATGATTTTTATTTTTAATTATTTTTAAACTGAAAAATGAATCTTAGAATACTATGTAACCTCCCTTTGGAGAGTTTCAACAAGTGTTCTGGCTGAATTGTGTCAGAATGGTTCAACAAAGTGGGAAATGTGTTTCTGTCAGACTGGCAGGTTTGATCACAGTTACAGCAAATTAAACACAACTGTTGGCAAATACCAGACTGTTCCATGTTTAATTCACGTGCAAACACCAACTCCAGCAGTTTGCAACCCCTGAAACACAAGAAACTGTTTCCCAGAAGTGGTTTCTACTCAAAGTGAGACAAACAGTGTGAACTTGGTGCCTGAAAATTAGTTTGTTTTTCTTGCATAATAATATCTGATAGGCTGGAAGACAAGACTACCTGTTTTTATTGTCATTCACAAAATTAATTTAAACAATATTCACAATTCTTCCTGTCTAAATTCAAGAAATAAATATTCTCTTGGAAATCATTTAAGCTCCAACACAGCTCTTTTCAGTGAGGAACAATCCACCTGTGCTCCGAGAGCCAATGCAAGCACATAATATGGAAAAGAAATTTTCAATCCCTTAGACTGTTTTAGGGGGTGTTGTAGCAGAATTTTACATTCCTATGCTCTTAATTTCTGTATTTTCCTACTCAAAATTTTGCTTCCTCTCACATTTTTTGTTTCCCAGGTGTATTTTGATCCCCAGGTGTATTTCCAGTTCCAGACTACACTGTGCATTACTCCAATATGTTTTACAAAAGGACAATAAAACCCTTTTCTTCTCAGCAATTGAAGCTTTTCTCAAGGAGATATTGAACACTCCAGTGAGTCCCAAACCCACCCCAGGCAGTGGGATACCAAGTCATTTGAACATGTTTCAGTACATTAGGTTTAAGGAATAACACTTCCTTCTTTGCTCTAACAATGGCCTAGAATAAACCACTGGACATGAGGAAAATGTGATATTTTTGTAATGGGAAACTGTATTTCCTACTTACCTCCATGTCCCTCTGTACAGTGGCAGCCACAGTGGTTGTAAATCCATCTATATGTACTAAAATTCATTTTAAAAAATGCCAGAAAAGTCCAATATTTAGGGGGAAAAAATGAAAATAAAGGGGAATTCCTCAGTACTTTGTTTTTGAAAAACAGACATTTTATGAGTGCCTGAATATTCAACTCAAAGCCTGACAACAAGGAAATACATTTTTCAATAGTGCTGCAGAACTTCGACAGCCGATTCTGAATTTTACTTTTTATTTTCAAAGGTAAAAGTCCTCCTGAAATGTTGTGTAAAATTTGCCTTCGCTGACTGGGAAAAGTAATCCAGAACAGTGTAATAGTTTGTTGATGTGGCTGAGTTGCTCCTTGGTTTTCCAGCTGACTCTGCTGACACAGTTAATGTAGAGGGTGGATTTCTGGAGATAAAACTTGACTCTAAAGAACTGATCTGCCCCATCATATTCTGCTTGTTATCAATGAATTCACCAAGTAGCTTCAGATATATTAGTTATATCTCATTATTAATCTGCTATATATGTAGACATTTTTAATAGGATAGATTTAAGGTTTTCTCTTTAGCACTCACATATATACCAAAAATATATTTTGTGGACATCATCAAATCAAGGCATGGCCAGTAATTGTTCTACAATCATGAGCTCTAACTGATGATTTTTCGATACACTTTTGACTAATGAAAAAGGGACGCAGTAATTATTGCATTAAACTGCTCAAAACTTACAGCTGTGTGATGGGGCACCTATCAGAATTTATAACATTAAAATTTCAACTTCAGTTTTTATTCATTTTTACTAGAGTAATAAAAAAAAGAATGACACTCCTCCATCCTTGCCTTGAGGATTGATAACAAAAATTTCAAGTAATCAAACCCAATTCTCATTAGGTTATTATCTTTTGCTCTTCTGCAGCTTTTCCAGGCCTGTGATTTCCCAGCACTACTCAGTAACTCCCCAAAGCACATCAGGAAGGACCATTCTGAACTCAGAGACGAAGACACTTCCACTTTTCTTTTAAAGATTAAAAAACCTCACATAAAAACCTTATCAAAGTCTGCATAGTATTCTTTCTGTCATAACAAATGCTGGCATTTCTTTCTAAGTGTTGAAGGCATGACAAGCAGAGGAGATGAAGAGGTCACAAGTTGTCTAATGTTGCAAATTAGTGCTCAGCCTGTTCCAAACTGATTGACTTTTCCCTGACTACTGTCTGTCTGCTCTCCAGTCTCTGCTATTTTCTCTCATGTTTTATAGATTGAGGTTATGTCTCCAATGGTAACTTATTTATAAAAAGGGTCCACTTTAACTACAAGACAGGATTTTATTTCCTTCTATTCCAAACAGAATCCTCAGGCCGAGGGGGGGAAAGTTCATTTTTTTTCCGCTCTTTGTGCCATCTGATCATTTTGAACACAATTGTAAGAACACATCTATTTAGTCCACCAAGACAACTGTCTAATGCTCCCACTAAAAAGGGATACAAGGATAATTCTCTACGTGCAGGAACTATTTCAGCTTTCACAATCGTGTGAGACCCAAATACCCTAAAATTCCTGAGGGAAACCTCACAGCATGAAATAACTCAATCCATGATCAGGGATGAATAATTGAGCATTTGTGAACATTCACAGGAGGGTTGAGATTTTTAACCTTCAAAAACCAGGCAAATATCAACAGTATTTCCAAGTCTTTATACCACTTTGCCAAAGCACAAGGATTTCCACATTATTTTTGTTCCCTCATCAAATCCATTTACCTTTTGCTTATGCTTTAAGTACAAACATGGAAATACACTAAATATTCTTTAAGTATTTGATACTTTGCTCTAACTCTGTCAGCTTTTTCTCAGGCTTTGCTTTTTCAGTAGGAATTTCTTTGACATTTACACTTTGTAAACAGTTTGGCTTTAGCCCCCAGTATCATGTTCACTCTTAACCAGCTTAACAGTTTTCACTAATTATCTTCCTGATAAGACAGTCCATTAATTTTTGTACTAACAATTCTATTTTTAGTACTTTTCCCCTATTTTTGGCCAGCTTTTTCTGGTCAGAATCTTGACTTGGTATTTCTAGTGTTTCTTGATTTTATATTTCTAATTCAGAGCTACTATAAAATGTGGTAACTTTGAGACTGAGGAATAATTTCAGCACTCTTGGTCCCCTCATATTTTAAATATTGCTGTGTTGTAACTGTTCCTATTTTAACTTGCATCAAAAAACCCCATATTTCTAAGCCATTTCGACCTAGCTGAAAACATATTTCTAGGAAATTAGGACTATATATATAAAAAAGTATCTATCTCTATATAGTTACACATAAACTTGGATGGCTTGGTATTCAATGCCAGAAAAATGGGACTTGACTGACTCACTGACCAAGAAAATTCACTGCCATTGCAAATACCTAAAGTTCTCTTTTATTTAAAAAATTTAGACCCAGACAAACAAAGAACTTTCAGCTCTACCTTTGTTTACCTTACAATTTCATTATTTGACAAAATTCACTTTCAAATAAACGTTTGTTTTATTTTAATAAACTGTAATTTCCAAACACCTCCATCTTTACTTCTCTCATTCTTTTCCCTCCACATGCAATGTTTTACACACAAATATAAAAAGCCTTGTGAAACTACTCAAATATTAAGTGTAATAGCCCAGTTCTATATGTATGGGTATGACCTGGAAGCCAAATTAAAAACCAGAACAATATTCCAATTCATAAAAATATAACGTTGCACTTGCCAAAAGAAATGACAATTCCACTTTGATGTGCTATCATCTCTAATGAGATAGTCTATCATTAGGAAGTAACACAACAATAATTTAATTAATTTCTTGGGCTACATAAAGCTCCATTAACAGCATTTTAGAGCAGGTTATAATAATGTAAGAGGGTGGAGATCACTCATGAGAGAACTCATTTGGGCAGTAAGAGCAGATAAATTTAACTTGATAACTTACTGGGAAAAAGGCCCTGCTCTTCCACTTGTGTTATTTCTTTCTGGTTTCTTTTGTGCTCATGTGACTGCAGTTATTGGCCATTTGATGCATCATTAAAAGATGTGTTAGAGCATGTGTAAAGGATTTGACACTGAATTTATTCTTCATGTGGTCAGTTCCACTAAGGAAGAGAATGCCAAGGCTCAGAGCCCTTGGCTCCAAGACAGCAGTGGATGTTCAGCATCCAAACTTCTGCTGTGTGCCAGCACCACACACTGACAAACAGACTGCGGGGGAAATCCCTCTTTTTCTTGTCCTCCTGCCTTCCTTTTAGTGCCTCGAGTGTGGGCAAAGGTGTCTGAGGGGGACTGAAGGTCAGAGAGAAGAGAGGGCACAAGCACAGGAGAAAAATCTATGAAAAACCAGAATGTTCTGCTGCTTCAAGGGAGAAACCCAAACAAACCAAACCAAACCACTTGTTATTAGGATGAAATGCTTTTCAATACTTGAAACCAGGGTGACCCAGCAGTATATTTTTAGGTTTTCTGACTTCATTTCAGTTGGGTTCCTTGCATCCAAGGCAACTATGTCAAACGGAGCAAAAATTTATCCCAACTCTATGTGAGAAATGCCTTAAAATCACTGGTTTAATGTTTTCATTTAAATGTGTGGTTGCTCTTGCTGATAGTTGGGTACAGCTCTACAACAAGTCACAGCAAACAGCAGAAACCACTTCAGCTCCCTGAGTGCATCCATCTTACGTGGAGTACTCTGCAAATTAGGCAGGCCTGGGCTGGAGTGAATCTCACCCAAGGGATGAAGCCCAAGGCCAGTTTGCCATTTGGGCCAGACAAGGAGGGGACACTCTAACATACCACTAGACCTTTTTTTTTACGCTGTGTTACACTCAAGGGGGAAAATAAATTGGAAAACACAATTCTGGGGGTTTAACAGTACAATTTGTAACTCACTTCATTAAAAAAAAAAAAATCTTCTAGTTGAGATGCAAGGTCCTTACCAAGAAGAACACTTGTTTCAAATTCCTGCATTGGAGTGTGTATTCCTAAAAGTCCTTGAAACACTGGGGTTAAACAGAAGTGGTTAGATATCGAAACCACTGGAGAAGTTCTGCTCTAGTGTTCCATTTAGAAATATATCCTGAAAAAGGTCCCTATTTTTACAATACCAAACAGTTGCTTCCCATCTCCACATAAGCAGGAGGTTGGGAGAGTATCTGATCCTACTTAGAAACAAATAGGAAGGAGGAAAAAGCAAGAGGAAAGATGTTCCCATAGGGAAGGTTAAGGAAGCAGCTCAGGATCTGGGAGGTCAGACACAGTTTTGTGTGGCTGGGGGACTGCACAGTCACTGGGACTGCTTCGCTTCTCCGGGCCAAGGAGCACAAATGGCACAAGGGGAGGTGAACTGATACATTCTCTTAGTGTTTATAGTATGTGACACCTGGCAGAGAAAGGGGGAATTTAGCTCAGTTGGTTAAAACTTAGTTGTAATAATGCCAAGGTCATGGGTTCAATCCCCTCTGTGGGCCATTGACTGAAGAGTTGGACTCGATGATCCCTGTGGGTCCCTCCCAACTCAGAATAGTCTGGGATTCTGTGAAAGGTATGAAGTAGATTCCATATAAAAGAGGTTCAAAGAGTGTGATGATCTTGGAAAACATACCAGCAAACGAGGGCTTGAGAAAGGTTCCTGAGGAAAATACAGAGAGGTCAGCAGCACCTACTCACTCTCCTTTAAAAAAAAACCAAACCACAACCAAACCAAAAACAAAAAAACCCCAACAAACCAAAAAACCTCAAACAAACAAACAAAAATATCCAAACAAACCAAAACACCACAACCACAAAAGAGCAAGCAAATAAACCAAAAATATCCCAAAACATTTACAAGATTTATCTGCCAAGAGATCCAGAAAGGAGTAAGAAGGTTTGCAGGATTAGTAAGACAGAAATGAACCCACTGTCTTTTATGAGCAGTGTCAACATGCAGCACAGGACCTTGGGATACGCTTTGGTTTTATCAACTATTCACATCAGAAATGCAAACTCCAGCTCTTTTGGCAGCAGAATCCCACCCTCATTTCCTTCTGAGGCTTGGCCATGTGCCACCCTGCCAGCCAAGCTCTCTGCTTGACTCCTTTAACTCGGATTAGACAGAGATGATCCTGTCCCGTACTCTTTATTTCTGACGACAAACCCCCAGGTCCTGCTAAAGCTGGAAATCAGGAGACATCCAGAACATCCAGCAGCTGCCCAGTTGGGTCATCCACCCCAATCAAAACCCAGGAGAAGGAGCATTTTGTTGACTGTTAAGAAGGACTAGTTAAGACCCACTTTTTGCCTCCTTTTGTGCTGATTTTCTGCGTAACCGGTGACTCTCTGAGCTCTTATTGTGGTTTTAAATGTATTTTTCTGTTTGCTTTTTCTTCTTTTCAGTCCATCTTGTATTACAGTTTCTGCTCTCCTTTCCATGGCCTGATCTGCCCTCTGAATTATTTTTGCACAATTGTTTGTGACTAAACAGTAAATGATTTCACTATAAAAATTAGGAATATATTATAGATTATACTTAGACCATAAACAGTATAAATGTAGCCAAAACTCGCTCACATTTATTCACACAAAGCTAAAAACACTCTCAAGCAAATGTGTGCACATATGTGTGTTAATAAATACAGTTTATCTTAGAAATAATTTGCAATTTAAATATAAAAAAGGAGCAATTAATTTTGTCTCAGAATGCCATGGTAGGTTTTTGTAGATACATTATAACAACAGATCGACAGTTTTTAAGTCCTATGAATGTAGCAAAAGGATTTCAGACCAGCCAGAATATGTTTTCAATTTCCTCCCCCTAATTCAGAAATATAAAAACATCCACAAATGTTAGAGCAGAGTGAAGGTTCACCTTTCCTGCTAGTTATATTTGACATTATTTGGAAGTAATAAACATGCATAAGTACTTCTCAAATGCTTGCAAGGCTTAAATAAATGGTTCATAGAGCATTCTTTGCTCTCAAATAGGATTTAGTTTCAATAAGCAAGTAATTATTACAGTGATCTACATCTTTCCATAAGATAGGAATGGTTCTCCAGGAAAAAAAATAAAGGAAAAAAATGTTCTTCCAAACTTTTTTCATATCTCTAACCTTGCTAGTTCCTTGTCCTCTTCTGAGAATGAATAACTACTGTTTAATTCACCTTTGATTGTGAAAAAATACCTGTTTTATCATCTTCCTGTAGCAAAAGCACATTGTTATGTTCCTCTGCAAAAGTGGAAGTAAATACACAACTTTTTGTGTGTTAGCAATGCTGAAAAATTAATCTTTCTTTAAAACAGGAGAACTTCATCCCTATAATTAATTCCTTTCTTCCTCATCTGCTCAGCAATTACAACAATCAACTGTTCCATGCACACCAAAATGTTTTCCCTAAGAATATTTTTACTTCTTTTCTTACATAAAAGCAAGGATTCTTGTAAAACAACAGTTACTGGATTGATACGGAAGGGAGAGTTTTAGGAGTTCCTTCTCTCTTGGGGAAGTTTCAGGATTGCACAAGACATTGTTCAAAGCTCTGGGCAGAGGTGGGGGAACCAGCCCTTGCTGGGGTGGGCAGGGACAGAAATTATCACCAATTAATGATGAAGAAAAGCAATTGGCCCTAATTGCTAACACAAGCCCTAACACATGAGTTGTTATTCATGGGTGTTTTCTAAACCAAAATTTCAAGTTATGAGGTTTGTTAAGGTTCCCGAACATGATCTATGTTATTTAAATTTAATTTATTTTCAATTAATCTGTCATATTTCAATCCAGCCATTGTCTCCTGTACTCTTGTTTTAGCCTTTCCCAATACAACAAGATTAATAAAGTTTTATTGACCACAAAAAGATTCCCTTTTTGAAAATTACATCTTTCCCTATATCAAAACATGTATCACAAAACAAAAGTTACTTTCATTTTTGACACCCAAGAACTAGAATGGAGGCCCTGCCCAGCAAGAAGACCCAATGAAAGAGCAATCACAATTCCATCATTTTTCTTCTAGAATAATCCAGCTCTAATTCTGGATTGGCATTTTGATGAATGAGACAACATTTGGAGAGTCCTATGGAATCTCAGACACCTGGAGATCCAATCCCCAAAACTGAGTCAATTGGAAAAAACTCTGTCATTGAAGTCATTCAAAGTCAGACCTCGGGTGTTATTGCAGCTTCACAAAAGGTCCAGAGTTTGTCTCACGTAGTGCTACAAATCAAATTCAGTTTCTTACCAGCCTTACAGGGAAGAGTGGGTAAAGTCATCAACACAACTTGCTGCTCTTACGTAAACCAAAGCAGAAAGAATTAAGATTTGGCTGCAATTCGAAAGCAACCCAAAATTCGAAATCAAGTAACTCTTGAAAATGTCTCCAAAAACCTCCTTCATGGTTGCTGAACCTAAATAAAACAACTGGTTCGTTATGTTTCTCATTAGTGTTTTGCATAATGGCTAACTAAGATTTAATGCCATAGTTTTTATCTTTTAATGTACAACTAAGTGTAAGTAGTAGAAGCTGGACAAAATTTTGGGGGTTTGTCCATTTTAAAAGGGGGGACTGATGCCATAGGGGGTTTTGAGTTTTCATTTTTATAGATTTTGGAAGTGCTTGTAACTGTGGTAAAAAAGCCAATGTAGTGTGTTAATATTTCTGGCAGCTTAAGCTCATTGTTTATGTCTCCTGACCCCTACCAC
>JAWWEV010000324.1:0-13937 GCA_035583235.1 Hafferia zeledoni
TGTCCCCAGTCCCTCCCCAGCTCTCCTGGAGCCCCTTCAGGCCCTGCCAGGGGCTCTCAGGTGTCCCTGGAGCCTTCCCTTCTCCAAGTGAACAGCGTAGCAGCTGCACAGCAATAAGGCAAACCTTTTGCACTTGGATCCAGAATTGCACTCCAGGTTCAGAACCAGGGCCTGAATTTTAGTTTTGACCCTTTTCTTGTGACAGAAAAGTTTAACTTGTTTGGAGTCTGACCTTCCCAGACCAACTGGTGTGTTTGAATTCACAGAACTAGGACGTGTCTTTAGTTACTTGTCCATAATTTGGTTTTTATCCACGTACCATTTGCTTTCCTGCTCCTCACAGGGGATCTCTTGCCTCTACTGCCACAACTCTCAGTTTATGTCCTTTTTCCTTCATTCCCTTAAAGCCTTATTTCTGCTCCTCTACTCTTACAAATTACTGAAATGGTAGTTTTATATCCAGTGCTGGGGCTGGAGGAGTTTTTGAGCCTGTCAATACTTTCCAGGGGAGGTTCAGATCCCAAGTTTAATTAGTGCTCAGCCCAGGTGAGCTGGATTTTGGCTTTTCCCTGGGAAGCAGCCCTGGCTCTGGCCGTGCTGTTCTGCTCCCACTGTTGTTATGCAGCTCCCTCCACTTCAGGTGCTTTTAGATTTTATTTTGAGCAAACCCCTTGAAATCCAAAGGTTTTTCTTCAGCTTGTTTTGCTTTGCTGGGTCGAGATCAAGGCTGCAACTTCTGCAATTGCAGGAAAACCTGAAGTGGGCTCTTTCCCTCCCACTGCAAAAATCCAGTAAAATTCCTTTATTTTACTGGAAAGGGACAGGAAAAGCTGTTGTGTTATGCAAAAGAATTTCCTTGTTACTTCTAACTGTGTCCCTTGAGATTATGATCTCTGACTTTATTTTTAGCATTCAAGCTACTGGAAAAACAATTCCTTCCCTCTGCTTTGTCAATAAGCAAATACCATTTTTATTTTTTTAAAGCCAAATTTGGGTGCACAGTGAATGTAAAAGTCCTCAGAGAGAAGGAAGGCTGAGTGGAAATGCATGCACAGCCTCCTTGCATTCATAATATGGGTACTAACACTGCATTTCTGAATGCTGAGCTTTAATTTAATGGTAATTTTTGTTTGAACAGATGGGCTTGTATAATGTAAAGACAATCAATTCTCATACCAAAAAATGATAAATGAAGAACAGAAAAGTGTTTCATATCTACAAGAAATTTTAACATATTTATTTATGTTGCAACGAAGTTTCTTCTAATGAATAATTGCTGAGTTAGAGCAGGTTTTGTCTCACTGAATTGTTTTCCTTCCTTTCTTCTCTGACAGGTAAAGTGCTGCCTTTGAGTTTCGATCTGTGCTTCTCTACCCCTCCAAAGGCCCCTCCTGCCTTGTGCTCTGACTGAACTGGAGAAGGATTCAGTGATGTGGTGGAGCTGCAGATGTTGTGCAGCAAAGACACTGTCTCAGACTGGTGTAAAAACTCACAGGATGGGAATTTACAGGTAGTTGGAGGGAGCTCTTGGCTTACAGGGCTTAAATGTGATGATGAAAGGGGATGGAGAGGCAGAGGGAAAGAAGAAAATCAGGGGAATACTGGGTTAAATTGTGGTTATTTTCCATTTAAACCTTCAGCCAGATTCTTGTGAAGGAAAGAGAGCCCTGTGTGTGACATTCAGCCACCTCCAGCATGAGGAAAACCCAAAGGCCCAGCCTGGCCCTCTGTTCCAGATGCCTTTGATGCCACCAGTGTCCCCTGGAGCTGTAAGTCCACTCACCTGGGAAGCCCAAGCTGCTCTGAAGTTTTCCCTTTAATTTTTGACTCGCCCTTGCAAAAATATTTCTCACCTGTGTCCACTTGTTCTGCACCTGAAATCTGAACTGTGAAGTCCCTCCCTGGCTGCAGCCCAGAACCCCGTGGGGAGGGGCTGAGCACCCTGGGGGGTTACACAACCCTCCTGCCTCCCAACACGTGGAGCCCCCAGCTCCTGGGAGGAGAAACCAAACCCACGTCCCAGGGGCTTATTAATCAAACAATCTCAGCTCCCAAGCATTTCCCTGGGGTTTGTTCTGCTCAGGCTGAGAAGCCAGAATTGGAAATTACGCCTAATTTTCCCCATTTTGTTAAATAACCAAGAGGATCTCTGAGATATGATGCTTAGTGTCACTGGTTTGGTCTCAGCTCGACCTCCTCGGGGTTCGGAGCCTTTGATGTCGCTCCATATTGTGCATCTCACAGAGCCTTTGTCTGGGAGGAGAATTTCTGCCTGACAGACACTCACACCCCCTGTCCAAATGTTATGTGCCATCCTAAATTATTTGGTAGCAGTGGGAGAAGCACCTGCTTCCTGAGAGCATTTCCTCCTTTAATTATCCTCCAGAATTTGGGGGGGGATGTGTTATTTCAAGTGGTGGTGCTGCAGAAATAGGCACTTTTTGGCTCTCCTCGTTGCACTTCTGACACTCAGGGGTGTTGTGGTTCCCTTCCCATTGTGTGGGAATGAGGAAGGAGCCACATCCCGTGATTTATCCCTTACTCCAGTGGAGTTTATGATACACCAAACCTTCCAGGCCTTCCTGTGCAGCAAAGGCTGCTTTTTAATTATGAACACATATAAAATATGCAAAAAGGTAACATGGACAGGAGCAAAAAGAGAGCAGGAGCAGGAGGGGTGCCCAGGTAAGGTTGGAGGATTAATTAGGATTTTATTGTTTTAATTTGATTGAAAAACTTGGCACTTTAGATTGATGGGTAACACTATTCTTACAAGGCATTTTCTGTGTGGCTGTGCAAATAGTTGATATGTAATATTTATATTTGCCATGTGGTTTTTTTAGATGCAGAAGTTCTTCAGGTGCATAAATTTGTCATAGGAAAAGAATTTTAAATGTAAGAATTTTAAAATTCTTATATGCAGGTTTTAATATATTTGTTGCTTTATGGGGTTGGCTGTTGGTTTTTTACATGAGTTTGTGACACTGTGATGGTCTCTGTAAAGTGAAATACATCAACAGTTGCACTCCATCATTTCTCTTGCACATCCCTGCAAGGCTAATCCGAGGGGAGGAGCAGGAGTTGCTGGGAGGCTTTTGCTCTGCCTGTGCTGGGGGATGCCAGGCAGAGTGTTCCTGCCCCAACAATCATCCCTGGTGGGTGGGCAGGGGGTGCAGGTGCCCAGGATGGAGCTCAGTTCATCATGCCAAGGGGGATCGACCACCAGGCTGAGGGTGAGCCGTGGCAGGACGAGGAGGGGGTGCCAGAGGTGGCCTGTGCAGTGCCCAGGGGGGTTTGGTGGGGTCAGACAGACCCATGGCCTGATCTCCAGGGCCACCATCACCTGGAGAGCCCAACAGGAGGAACCCTCCACCCCCCAGAGCTGTGCCAGGAGCAATGCCCTCAGAGCAGGGTCAGGCTCCTGCTGCCAGCCCTGGGGACAGCTGCCTTCTGAAAACTTCCCAGGTTTTGAGACATTTCCATCTACTTGTTTCTTTCCCAGACACCTCACCAGGCTGGATGCCATTCCATTAGCTCCAGATTCCCTGTGCCCACAAAGAGCCAGTGCCAAACAGAGCTGGCACGAAGGGAGGGGTGGAAGCAGCTCCTCAGTGGATGCAGCTCCTGCTGGAGGGAATGGAGATGTTTTTATGACATCTGGTGGCCACAAAATCTCAACTCCTTTAAGTGAAAATGACAGTTCAAAGCCTTGTGGAGAAAATAATTCCTCGTAAGGCACAGACATATAAATATGTATCTGTATAAGCAGCTTATGTAGAAACACCCATATATGTGTGTTGTAACAGACTTTAATGCCCCCCAACCTGTTGCTTTAGGCCTTTTGCAAGTTTATTATACGGAGGTAAAGATGACCATATTATTGAAAAAAACAATCTATAAAATACTTAAGATGGGGGGAAAAACAATATTTCTTTGGCCAGGAAATTCGGTGAGTTTTGGTATAAAACACATCAGCATAAAGATGACATTGTTTGGCTCCTGCTCAGCAACACTTGGGGTTCCACCACCCATTTTCACTCACAGCATTTGCTGCCTCCAGCCCCAAAGCCAGAGCCACGTTGCTCCTGTGCCTTTGGATTTCTTATTTTGAGAGTTTTAACCCAAAGGGGCATTTGTGAGAACTCTGCAGGCCCTGGAGGGGCTTTGGCAGGGCTGAGTTGTTTGTTCTGGCCCCAGAAAATGTGCATTGGCTGCTGCAGGATCTGCTGTCCTGTAACAGGGCACTGGGAAGGGGGTGAATTGACTGCTGGAACTAAAAAGAGACCTTGCAGGGCTTCATCCAGGCTAAAATAATGGGAATATTTGGCTAATAATTGACTCAGTGGCTTGGATTGGGCCCATTGCTCGCTGTGCTCTTTACAAAATACCTACTACAAATCGAAGGACTTTGTAATACTCATCACAAGGGCTTTTTAGGCAAATGATATTGTTGGTTCTTGCCTGACCTAAATTATTATGATAGCAAGGAATGCAAAAAACCCAAGATAAATTACTCTTTAGCAGAAACTTCAGGGAATGGACACTTTTCCATGAATATTTCATGCCAAGCCATAAATAATTCTGTTGGATTTTGAAGATCAGAAAGTGACTACTTGGATGATGTAGGGCATTTATGTAAGGCTGTGGAAGGCTTTGGGAGTGCTGGGAGAGGCACATCCATTCATGCAATTCAAGTCATGTGTGGGCAAATTGCACATTTTGCCTGAAATTTCTTTTCAATTGCTCTTTGTTTCAATTGTTGGGCCTGGAATGGGCAAACACAGCCCAGCCCTTTGCCTCCACTGTTACCTGAGAGCTCTGCAAACTGCAATGTTTTCACACAGCTTTGGTCTTTTAAGAATGTTTTATTCAATATTCTAATCCTAGTGCTGAATATATTGTGCTCATAAAGTACGAGTTTGTTGGAATAATAAGTGTGGGTCCCTCTGAACCTTCAGTCACATATAAAAATCAACTCCACTTGATGGAATTATCCTCCTTATGAGCTGTTTTGGAGGGTTTTTTTCTGTAAATGGTGGTAATCTCTTCATATTAAGCAGGAGGAAAAAGATAAGAAACAGAATTGTTTTCTCTTTATGTTGCAGGATGGATCTTCTGGCAAACAAACAAAGAAATCATAACATTATCTAAAGAGCTTTTTCCTTAAACCTGCCAGAAAACAACTGTGAGCTGAACATCAAAGAGCACAAACCAAACATTGCCACATTAAGGGCTCCTGCACAAAGGGAGCTTTTGGCTGGGTGCAATGTGCTCATCCTGCAGATGCTGAAGGAGCTCCCAGCCAGGCAGAGGGGAACTCCTGCCTGTGGCATCCCCTCCTGACACACCCCAGGGGAACCAGAGCACCCTCCAAGGTGCCACCAATGCCCCTCCTTGGCCCTGGAGGTCCTGTGTGAGTGTCACCACTGCTCTCCCTGCAGGGGGACCAGCACTTGCTTTGGGATCCATTTCCCAGCTCCTTTCCAGTGCTGGGAGTCCCAGTGATGCTGCCAGAGGTGAGGCTGGAGCAGGAACAGCAGAGATTTGAAGGCACCTCGAGGTCTTGGAGCCAAGGAGAGAGAACACAAACCTCACTGGTTTTATCGTCAAAGGGAGGTCCCAGCATGCCCCATGGCAAGGGGGAGTTCTGGGGGACAGTTTGCACCCCAGGGAGCTGCTGGGGCCTGAAGGAACAGAGCAGAGACCTCGTGTCCTTGAGGTCAGTGGAGGTACCACCCAACAGGTTCTGCTTTTAACCTTCCCCAGCACTGCCTGGTACTGAACTCACCTCAGACAATGGAATCACAGAATCAGCTGGGCTGGAAAAGCCCTCTGAGATCATCAAGTCCAGCCATTCCCCAGCACTGCCAAGGCCACCACTGCCCTGTGTCCCCATGTGGCACATCCACATGGCTTTGAAATCCCTGCAGGGATGGGGACTCTGCCCCTGCCCTGGGCAGCTGTGCCAGGGCTGGACAGCCCTTCTGCTGAAGAAACATGATGTAATCCTTCTGCTCTCCTTCTGGTATGTATTGTGTGTTCCAGTCACATCCTGCTTTTCTCTGCAGGACTTTTCAGGAATTGCAATGGTCATTCAGTTCACTTTTCTGCTTCTCCCTCTGCTTAAATTTAAATTTTTCCTGTACTTCCCCCCTGGTAAAACAAGGTTACTTCATGAAATTTCCAAGCTGTATTTCATTACCATTTTTCACCATCTACAAGATCTCTTTTGTAATGCCAAATGTGCTACTTGTAGATGATAAATCTGTGCAGCAGCAAAGAACTTTTCTGTCTCTCATCTGTTTAGAGATGAACTTTGGGTATGTCAGTGCTTGCATATTGATTTGAGACACCACAGAACAGGCACAAAGGAAGAGGAGTTACAAAGCCAAGCACTCAAAAAGATAATTTATATGAAATAGAAATCCATATAGGTAGGAAAGTCCTAGAGGTGCAATGAAATCTTCCATGAGATGCTTGGATGAAATAGTGGGGCAGATGGAAAGGACCCACCCACTGAGGTGAGTCCAGAGCAGTTCCCACCAGCGTTGGTTCCCACCAGGAGCTCCCAGGGTGACCAGGAGAGAGCAGCAAGGCTGATGTGCTGGAAACACCATCCCCTTGGGTCAGATTAGTCTCAGCCATTGCTGCTGCCATTCTTGCCTCCCCTCCAACCCTTTTGCAGCTGGTATGGAGCTGCACTGCTCTGGACTTGGCCCAAATCTGATTTTTTCAGAGGTTTTCTGTTTGATTTGGAGCTTTGCAAAGTGGTTCCTTATGGATGTGGATTTCTGAAATGGTGATAATCCACCTCATCAACCATGGGAGATCTTTCTGTCACTGTGACGAAATACCAGGCTGAAAGGCACAAATAGTGTTGGACCAAACCACAGTGGACCATCTCCTGGACCTGATTTAGGGAGTAGGGAATGAGATAAATAAAGCAGAGCTGAAAGGATTTTACCCAACTCAGAACACAAAGGCTTGGCTCTCTGTCTGCATGTGAATAACTTGGATTAGAAAGATGTGCCATCGCTTCCACCACAAAAATATCCACTCACACATTATTTTAAGAGACTTTCAAAGTAGAGTGGAATTACAATATTTGTTTTAAACTATCCAGGGAAAAGGTGCTGGGCTTTTTGCACAATCTTTGCATTGCTTTTTATAGTCCTCCTCCACCCTCAGCCATTCAGCAGCTCCATTTCCCAAAATACCAGGGGAGACTCCCTCTCCAGTCTCTGCCTGTGGATATTTGCTGGGATATCATTTCACTCCTCAAAACAAACCCTTCATCACTCTCACTATTTTGGTACAAATGTACAATGTGTTTTTCAGACAGAATATTAACTGTGCTGGGGAGATGAGGGTGCCCAGAGAAGCTGTGGCTGCCCCAGCCCTGGGAGTGTCCCAGGCCAGGTTGGACAGGGCTTGGAGCAGCCTGGGCTGGTGGGAGGTGTCCCTGCCCATGGCAGGGGTGGGATGGGATGGGCTTTGAGGTCCCTTTAAGGTCACAACCCAAAGCATTCCATGATTCTGTGATTCCAGGCTCCCTTGTTGTGGGTTTTACAGCCTGGGAGGTTTTAATTTTCCCTGTTTCTTGTTCCTGCTTTGCCATTTTGCTGTCATTGACCCCCGGGCAGAAAAGACTTGCAATGGCAGGAGAGCCCTAATGAGGCACTTTGCATGTCCCTCCCAGAAGTGGGGCAGGCTGGAGTGGAGCTGCTCTGCCCTGGGCTCATTTCCTGCCCATCTTTCACAGCCAAGGGGAACATCGGTCCTGCTTTCATAAATTGAATCTCCACTTTCCTTCTGCCTTCCCTCAGGAACCTCTGAATGAAATTGTTTTCCTGTCCTGCAAAATACTTCAGAAACTTTCCATTCCTGAATTGAACTGAGTGGTTTTGCCTCTTTATTGTTGCTTTTTCTGAAAGCAATATGTTCCATTTGCTGGGCCTTTCAAGGGACTTTGGTTCATATCAAGTTTGAATTTTAACGTTTTTCTTTATATTTCTGGAAGAAAAGTGTTTTTCAGACTCATTTTCTGCCATTTCAGGATGTTTTTATACCAGCCTTTTCCCACAAACAGTATTAGTTTGGGCATATTGTATTTTTAAATGAAAATATTTGGTTGAAAGTGTCACAGCTGCTTTTACCTTATATTTTACCTGTACTTTTACTATAACCTTACCCTGATGGGTGAGGGGACATTTTCCCTTGAATATCAGAAATAGGCTTATTTTCTACCAACAAGAAAAACATTATATTTTATATTTCCAGGCTGCTTCTTGGACTGTTTTCCACTTCTTTCTAACACCGGGGGCTCCATTAAGACATTGGTGAACTCTTCAAACAGCTCAGAGGAATCACCAGTTTTCCTGTTCTCGGACATCTCTCAATTCTCCTGCTTTGGAACAGGTAAGATTTGCCCCTCTCCCTGCCAGGCTCTGGGGGATTCCTGCTGTCTCTCTGCACTCCCAGCTCCCACACCTCTCCCTTCCCTCTCTCCACCACATCATTTCCTTTGCAAGTACAGAGGAATCAATTACTCTGCTTTGAGAAGGCAAAGAGAGTCCAAAGAGCAGCAACATCAGCTGAAGGTTGGCTTGAAAATAGATGGGAATTTTCCCATTCCAGCTCTCTCTGGGAGACAGACCTGCTCTAGTGGGAGGTGTCCCTGCCCATGGCAGGGTTGGGCTTTAAGGTCCCTCCAACCAAACGCCTCTGGGGTTCTGGGCTCCAGCCCCTGCTCCAGCCCTGGGGGTCTGCAGGAAGGGACGTGGCCTCAGCCTGGGCCCTGGGGTGGGGACAGTTCCCACCTCCAGGCTGCTCTCCCAGGGGACACAGCCCACATTCCAGGGTCTATTGGGACTTGGATAACACCTGCAGGGGCTGAGCAGTGAGGGGTAATACAGTCCTTCTTGTACAACATTCCCATGAGGTGGATGTAGTCCAGGGTCAGGGAGATGTAGGTTGGAGTTGGGTTCAGCTTTACACAACTGAAAGGGATTTTCTTTCATTTTTCATTTTTAAGAAGTCCATAAAAAATGAACATTTGGTTTTAATTTTTTAATATGGATGTTAAAGATTTAGAGCAGAGAACCTGTTTCTCTCTGAATGCCACAGTCAAGAGTCACTTTGGCACTGAGGTTACACAACCCCAGAGGTTCCTCCTCCATCTCCAGCACTGCCACCAAAGGCAGGAGTGTTGCTCTGCAGTGGGATGGGGAAGGAAAACCTCTTGGCAAGAGCAGCTTTTCCTTCTGGTTTCCCAATATGTTCTCTGAGTACTTCCAAGTGAAACACTCGCTGACATGTCTGCCAGCAAGAAGCAGAAAGGAAGGATCAATTCTATTTTGTGTGATGATTTTGGATCGTGGAGGGGGAGATGACAAACCCCAAACCCAAAGTTGGAACTGGGAACTCCAATTTCCACTGACGGTAGAGGAGTGTGGGCACAGCCCCAAGGCTGCCAGAGCTCCAGGAGAGGTTGGACAGTGCTCAGGGACAGTGGGGGATTGCTGGGGTGTCTGGGCAGGGCCAGGAGCTGCACTGGCTGGTCCTTGGGGGCCCTCCCAGCTCAGGATATTCTGGGATTCCATGAAGGGCTGGTTCTGGTTGCTGAACTTGCTTTTCTCTCCTGAGTATGATCTGCCTGACTCAGCTGGAGACACCAGTTATCCTGGTGCCTGCATATTCCTGGTTGTCCCAAACATAGTGGAAACACTTGGTTCCTTAATTTGTTCTATTAATAAACCTAATTCTTGCTGATGAGAGCAAAAATAAGTCTAAAAGCCAATGCTGCTCCGCTGGCTGGACTCCACACTGGATCAGCTGGGAGGGGGCAGTAAATCCTCCTTTCTGTCAGCACTAGGGGTGGGATTCTGCTCCCTGCACATTTCCATGGGCTTGGGGGAGGTTTGCAGTTCAGGGACCATCACTCCACCCCTGGCACAGCCCAGTGACTGTCAGGGCATTGGGGGTGCAAATGCTGAATTTGCAAACACATTAATTATTGTTATTATTGTTGTTGTTATGGTTGTTCTTGTCTTTGGTTTGGGTATTATTATCATCGTTGTTATGTATCATTAACTGTGAGGGTGGGCAGGCCCTGGCACAGGTGCCCAGAGCAGCTGTGGCTGCCCCAGTCCTGGGAGTGTCCCAGGCCAGGCGGGACAGGGCTTGGAGCAGCCTGGGCTGGTGGGAGGTGTCCCTGCCCATGGCAGGGGGTGGGATGGGATGGGATGGGCTTTGAGGTCCCTTTCAATGCAAACCAGTCTGGGATTCCATTTCACAACTGTATTTTGCAAATAAAAGGTTATTGATTCCCTTGCTGGGAATGGGGGGAGAGAAGAATAAAGAAATCTGCCAGATATTTTTTTTGTAAATTGTTTTCCATTGGTTCTGCTTTCCTGGAGAGCATTAGGAATAATCCTTTGTCAGGGTGCCAGGGAGCTGCTGCTCGAAATGCAGCATAATGAAGTGGGCAGGATCTGCAGAGGTGCCAGGCATTAAAACTCCTTCAGTGAGAGCAAACTACAGAGTGAAATTTTGGAAGGGCACTGGGGAATTTTATTTTCTGCATGGCTGAAGGGACAGAGACCTTGGACAGTAAATACTGGTGACAAGAGCTTGTAGGACAGGACACACTGAACTCCTTGAGAGCTTCTGCCCCACTCATATTGGAACCCAAAGCCTTCAGGTTGTATCCAGCCCCAAGTTAATGCCAACTAGAAATAATAAAAGAGGAAACAAACAGGTTGGATCTTAATGAGGAGGAGAAATGTAATTACACAAAGAGCTTTAATTGATCAAGGCAACATCAAGGTAGCAGAAGCTCTGCCTGTCATCAATACAGTGTTTAGTATCATCTCTCAGCTCTAAACTGATTACTGAGCTGCCCTTGCCAAGGCAGCCCTTTATTTGCTGCTGTTTTGCACTGCTGTGTTTGAATTTGACATACAAATATAGATGCAAATGAACTGGGTTTTTTAGGGACTCTTATCCAATTGAAAAGCAATACAGAACAAAGACCAATGTAAGCAAAAGGAGTAGGACTTTGGTCAGAGTCAAACTGTTGTGTCCTCAAAAAGCCCATCAGCTGATTGGTATTGATTAGGTCAGGGCGACCTCTTCTAACAATACAGTTCTTAGGACCTCACATTCAGAAGAGCTGTAGTAAATAAGATTAATAGAACCCATTTGCTGCTCCCCAGGAGCTTGTAACACTGCTCAGACAACTGGGTTCACTTGGGAGAATAAATTAGTGGCCAGTAAAACCCTGGGAGCACAGACAGGAACTTCTGGGGAGTGTGAAGCTGCTGAGTCCTTCACTGATGGGGAGTGTATGAACCACATCATCCCCTGACCCCAAGGGATGGGGATCTGCAATATTAAGGAGCTGTCACAGAGTTTTTTTCCCAGAAGTTCAGTGTGTTCCAAGTGCTCTTTTACTTCTGTTTTGCTTTTCTCTCAGTTTGCCTTTGGTCAACTTCTGCCCTGGGAGTGGGTCATCTAAACCTCCTTAAACCCACCAGGTTTCTGTTGATTATTTGGAGAGAAGAAATAGTTTGACAGGACAAGAGCAGAATGGCTTCAAAGTGACAGAGCATAGGTTTAGATGGGATATTGGGAAGGAACTCCTGGCTGGGAGAGTGGGCAGGCCCTGGCACAGGTACCCAGAGTGGGAGTGTCCAAGGCCAGGTTGGACAGGGCTTGTAGCACCCTGGGCTGGTGGGAGGTGTCCCTGCCCATGGCAGGGGTGGGATGGGATGGGCTTTAATGTCCTTTTCAACCCAAACCATTCCATGACTCTATTCTATGATAAGAAAGACAACATGGGAGGTTAATGGTGTGTTGTGATGTATTTTCAATATCTGACAGATGAACATAACAGGACAGATTTCCATCCTGGTTGATCTGAATAAGATACACTCCTTGTGGTGCTCTCATGCTTTAGCTGTTAATACAAACCCCTTTGGAAAGAGAGGCACTCTCTGTCTTCTTAGACAACACCTATCATTTATTCTCATGAAACTTGCCCTCCTTTTCCCTCTGTTTTACACCTATTTCCTTCATTCTTCCAGATTTCAACACATTTCTGGCCTCTGGAATCGTGTCCACAGCTTGCCAAGCAACCCATTTTGTTCTCTAGGAAGAAGGAAAAGGAGCTCCTGATGTCCCATTACCTGGAGCAGAGCATGTTGGGCACTGGGGGAAGGGCACCCGCCGTGCCCAGGGCAGGACCTGCCAGGCTGAGCTCTCCCAAACGGCTGCTCTGGAGGAGCAAACACAGAGGGTCGGCCAAGGTGATGGTAAACAGCAAAGCCCAGTGATGCTCTGCTTGGGCAAACAAGGGATTAGCTGTGAGTGTTCCTCCAGCTGAGCTGCACACCAGGAAAACGACCCTGGTATTTAAACCTACACACTCTGAGGGAAATGCATATTCATTTTTCCCCCCTGGGAAAGGCAGATCATATTGAATCAATATTTAATTTCAGGGGACAGCCTCCAGATGCTGAGAGATGGTGTGTGAGGCTCTCTCTGTCTCTTGGAGGAAGAAGTCAGGGGGGTTTGAGGTGAGCTCAGCCCTGTCAGCCACAATGCAGTTTGCTCTCAATCACATCCCACGTCCTTGGGCTGGGATTGCAGCTCTGTGTGTGCCCATGCCCAGCACAGGGGGTAACCTGGGCAAGGCAGCATCAATAATGCAGAGCCAAGGAGGCTGCTGGGCCGACTCTCATGCTCATTCAAAGCAAGGCTTTTAGGCTCAGTTTTTAAGCTCCTGAAGAGGGTAAAGGATCCCCTTGCCGTGCCAAGGCTCTCCTGCTGTGACTGCACTGAGCTGCCCCTGCTCCTGCAGCAGCCCTGCCAAGGGGCACCAAGTGACCCCAGGCAGTGCCTCTGACAGGGTTTGTGCCTCCCTCAGCATCACAGCTCTGCCCTTCCTTTGGGGTCTCTGTCCACAGCACTTTAGGAGAGCTGTGGCCTCTGGGGGAGTGATTGCCCACCCCTGGCACACATAGGGGTTACTCTGATGGGCAATGCCAGGTGTTCTCTGAGCAGGTCCTGCAGTTGGGCTTGATCTGCTCGTTTGGCAGAGGTGCCAGGCAGCACAAGGAAACTCCTCAGGAAATGGAGACACAGAAGTTTTAATAAATGCAGGTTATCCAGCAGATATTATTTCATATTCACTTCAGGCATGTCAAGATGTTCCAGAGCTGAAAAGAGTAAAAGGAATGATGTGGATGTCAGGAGCATTGATAAATTAATTGTACACAGAGTCAAACCAAGTTCTTAAGCAGATTTTATACTGTAATTCATGTCCTACCAGCACAGGAAGAATCATGAGAGCTGCTGCCTGAGCCTGAAACAGCAATGGATTCTTCTGTAACAGCAAGTTTGTTAATGTACAGAATATCTTCTTTGCAGAAATAATCTGTTATGTTGCATTTTGCCCCAAAGAGCTGCAAGCAAAGCAAAGGCTGATGCTGGAATCTCCCCCTGCAAAGCTGCTGAGGGCTAAATAACAACAAGTGATTGAGGGCCCTGCCTGGGGCTCAGGGTGGGCAAAGGGAGGGGAGTGCTGGGGGCACAGTCATTCCCTCCTCTGTCCTGCTGTGCCAGAGCTGTGGAGCCCCTTCTGTAGCACTGCAGTTCATGGATCACTCCCAGGGGAGCAGCTCCTGGTCCTCACTCAACACCATGAACAGGCCAGGCTGGGATTTCGGGATTTGGGATTTCTGAGCATAACATCAAACCCAGACTCAGCCTGTCTGGGCAGAGAGAAAAGGACCCCTGCAAAAATGATGGGTGCAGATCTATATTGATGGCAGAGAACCCCAGAATGGTTCGGGTTGGAGGGACTTTAAAGCCCACCCAGTGCCACCCCTGCCATGGGCAGGGACACCTCCCACCAGCCCAGGCTGCTCCAAGCC
>JAWWEV010000326.1:0-13871 GCA_035583235.1 Hafferia zeledoni
AGGGGGTGGATTCCCCATCCCTGGAGGTTTTTAAGGTGAGCTTGGCCGTGGCACTGAGTGCCATGATCTGGTAAAGGAACTGGAGTTGGATCAAGGGTTGGACTTGATGATCTGGGAGGTCTTTTCCAACCCAATCCATTCTGTGATTCTATGAGGTGTCCTCTGCTGCCAGAGTGGCCACTGAGAATGAGTCTGGGAAAACAGAGACCTTTCAGTGTGACTTTCTTTACCTGGAAAAGGGGGATACAGCAGAGCCCCTGCAGAGTGACAGCACAGGGATGTTGGTCAGGGCTTGGGATCATTTCAGAGCTCCATTTTGGATCCGTTCTCCTCAGAACAAAAGACCATGTTCTCCTCCTGCCCATGGCCCATGTGAAGTCTAACCCTGTGATTTGGGGTTTTGACATGACTTTGCTCCCATGGGGTGAAGGTGATTCATAAAAGTCATCACTGGTGCGAAAACCACCCAAAGTGCAGCCTGGGGAGGTGGTTGGAGCCCAACCTGCAGGGCAGACACAGCCCAGACCTGCCCCAGGTTTCAGTGCAGGTGGGAGGGGGAAGAAAGGCCTTTGTAACCAGCAGGACCTTTTAACCCACTCAGGTTTCTTTCTGTGGTTGAGTTTCCTCCTCAGTGTGTGGATGTGGAGCTGCTCATGGAAATGCTGAGCATGTCCCTCCTTAGGCTGGGCCTGAGAAAATCTGAGTAACTGAGGGGTTCCCACAGCCAGAACTAACAGAGCATGATACTTCCTTCCTCACAGGAGGAAAATATATTTATATATACATATATTTGAGCCACCTTTCTCTGCTGCTCCAAGAAGGGATCAGGGCTGTGCTACAGGAATTATTATTGGGCCTTTGTGCTTCTCCACAGCTGTGGCCAAAGTGTTGCATGAAGTGCAGGGGATCATAAAAAGGGGCTGGAAACAGTGTTTGTCACCTGCCCCTGACCTGAGTCCTGCCTGTGACATCAATTTGGGTGCTGCTTTCCTGCTCTCTGGGGAAGGTGATCCCACAGAAACAGGTGGATCTTCAACAGCTGGAGCCACCTGGAAGCTCCTGAGATGCAGTTTGGGGAACAGCCAGAGGTGCTTTGCTGTGAGGTCCCCACATCCCCAAATGGGCCTTTTTTGGGAGCATTAACACCCATGGGAGGTGTTTCCAGCAAGGGCTGTAGGAGAAGACAAGGAAGGAGCTGAATTCTTGAAATGGTTTTGCTTTTGAAAGAGCATCTTCATCAGAGCAAAGCCCTGTTCTCCTCCCAGGAGGCTTTGGCTTGTTCCTGTTTGATGACCTGTGTGGACCTGCAGGACATTGTCACCTGTTTTCTCTGACATGGGTGGGACCGAGGGTTGGACTTGATGATCTTGGAGGTCTTTCCCAGCCTCAGTGACTCTGAGATTCCATGGTGTGGAGGGTTCCTCTGGGGGCTGTTGCCAGCAGGCTCTTGACAGCTTTGACATGTTATTCAACACTTTGGAAGCAATGAGGCATTTTGCTTTTTACTGGAACATTTGGGTGGATTCCACGAACCAGAGAAGTAAGTGTTGTGCTTTATGATTTTCCTTTATTGGCTTTGCAGGTGGAAGCCTCTCCTTCCAACCCAAGGGGGTGAGGAGGATTACTCAGTGGGACAGTTATTCACGTTTTCTGTCCCAAACCAAGGGATACTCCTTTGCTGAGTGGATTGGGAAGGATTTCTCTCACCCCCTCCAAATCTGATGTAATAAAGTCAGAGCTGGAATGATCCCTTTCCTTTCCCCTGGCTTAGCTTGATACATTTTCTGGGAACAAATGTCTCCTGTGCCTCTCTGCGATGGAAATGACCTCATTTGCAGAAAATGCCTGTGGATTGTGTCATCAGGACACTGTGCAGTGCTCCTGCTCTCCTGCTGAGCTGCAGAACCTCTGCTGCCCTGTGGCCAAAATGGTATCAGCTTTCATTCTGGTGCCTCTCTGCTGTGTGCAGGACGTTTGGGGATCTGAGCTGCTCATCCCCTGGCACAGGGGTGGGCAGGGGCAGGGCACAGCTCAGGGCAGGGCTGGGTTGGGATGCACAGGCCACCCAGTCCCAGAGGAAATCATCCAGGCTGTCCTCTGCTGGACTCTGGAGAAGCTTATTCTCCAAAAATGCTTTCAGGTTCCTCCATGAAACACTCAGGGTGTGTTATTAGGGAAGGATGTGATGGTCTCTCCCACATTTGGGGTGATCTCTCCCACATTTGTGATGGTCTCTCCCACATTTGGGGTGATCTCTCCCACACTTGGAATGATCTCTCCCACATTTGGAATGATCTCTCCCACATTTGGGATGATCTCTCCCACATTTGGGATGATTCTGCCAAATCTGGAATGGTCTCTCCCACATTTGGGATGGTCTGTCCCACATTTGGAATGGTCTCTCCCACATTTGGGATGGTCGCCCACATTTGGAATGGCCTCTCCCACACTTGGGATGGTCTCTCCCACACTTGGGATGGTCTCCCACATTAGGGATGGTCTCTCCCACATTTGGGATGGTCTCTCCCACATTTGGGATGGTCTCTCCCACATTTGAGATGGTCTGTCCCACATTTGGAATGGTCTGTCCCACACTTGGGATGGTCTCTCCCACACTTGGAATGATCTCTCCCACACTTGGGATGGTCTGTCCCACATTTGGGATGGTCTCTCCCACATTTGGGATGGTCTCTCCCACATTTGGGATGGTCTCTCCCACACTTGGGATGGTCTCTCCCACACTTGGAATGATCTCTCCCACATTTGGGATGGTCTCTCCCACATTTGGGATGGTCTCTCCCACATTTGGGGTGATCTCTCCCACACTTGGAATGATCTCTCCCACATTTGGGATGGTCTCTCCCACATTTGGGATGGTCTCTCCCACACTTGGAATGGTCACAGCTCTCTGTAAATCACTGAATCATCCGGGCTGGAAGAGACCTTTGAAGTCCTGGAGTCCAACCATCACCTCAGCACCACCACAATCACCCCCAAGCCGTGTCCCCAAGTGCCACTGGAACTCCTGCAGAGACAGTGACTCCACCACCTCCCTGGGAGGTCATTCCAGTTCCTGACCACTCTTCCAGTGAAATAAAAGCTTCTAATATCTAATCTGAACCTCTGGGAGCTGCACTTGCTGCAGACACAGTGACCTTGGATGGCAATCACAGAATCAGAAAGGCTAGAAAAGAGCTCTAAGATCCCCAAGTCCAACCCAGCACCACCACCAGGCTCAGCATATACCATAAAACAGAATTATTCCTAATTAGACAATGGCATTGAGGTATAACTACACTATCCCTCTTTTGGAGCAGTCTGAGGGAACAAACTCACCATAAAAACCTTGATTTGAGGGGCTATAGAAAAAAAAAATTACATTGTTTGCTCTTCTGCTGTTTCACAAATCACCTGAGCCAGGAGAGGGTGTGAAATGTTGGAGGTCATAATAAAAGTGCTCTGAGTCACGAGATCTGTGGGGAAAACCCCTCTGAATTTCCCCAGGGGCAGGTTTGATTCAGCCCTGCAAGGCAAGGTGACTCCCCCAGGTTTCTGTAGGTCCATGGAGGGGAGGAGGGGACACTTTGAGCTCAGTCAGCATCTCCCTCAGGTTTGTGTGGGTCCATGGTGGGGAGGAGGGGGCACTGGGAGCTCAGCCAGCATCTCCCCCAGGTCTCTGTGGGTCCATGGTGGGGAGGAGGGGGCACTGGGAGCTCAGCAAGCATCTCCCCCAGGTTTGTGTGGGTCCATGGTGGGGAGAAGGGGGGAGTGGGAGCTCAGCCAGCATCTCCCCCAGGTCTCTGTGGGTCCATGGTGGGGAGGAGGGGGCACTTTGAGCTCAGTCAGCCTTCAGAAGAGGAAACCTTTTTGCAGTGTTGACTTCAGGAGAAATTAGTCAGCAGGACAGAGCAGAAATCACACAGTTCTCTGGAAGACACTCAGAGTGGGTGCAAGGCTGCTGAAAAACCCACACAAACATGTCCAAGTGTCCTTCTCCCTGGGGTGGGGCCCTCTCTGTAACCATCTAGAGGAGTTGCAAGGAGGTGATAGAGAATTATAGCTCAGCACAAGGGAAATGCCCAGAAAATTGGATGAAAGAGCTGCACAGAGACCAAAGTCCTCCAGCTCAGGCTGGTTTTCTGCCTGGTTTCATTTCTGAGGGAATCAATACACTGTGCAGGCCACAATTTATATCAGCTTCCAAAAATCCTTCGCTGAGGACTCTCAGAGAGAGAAATTTAGTGAAGGACAGAGATGATTTCTGAAGATACACCGTGAGATGAGGGAGGAGAAGCTGACGTTCTCCTTGGGCAGTGGGAGAGTGCAGAGTGTGGTGTTGGTGCCACAGTTTTGTGATGGCTCTGGAGGATTCCAGACTTTGTAGGGGGGACTTGGACAACTCAACATGAAGTTCTGCACTTCACTGAAGGATTCAAACCGAGGCAGTGGCTGTGCAAAAATGAGGATGGAAAATAATAATTGGTGCTATCAAAGTGTTTGAGGATTTGGGCTCTGAGCTGTCTGTCTGTCCTCGACAGCAACTTCAGGTGTCTCTGTTAATGGCAGATTTTTAGGCTGTGGCTAAAAAAAAAGACAGAGATTTACCTCTGAAGAAAGATTAAAAGTGCTTTAGCAAGAAGAGAAATAAGGAGGGTGAGGTTGTAGGATATATAAAGCAACAAGAGGTAAAGAAAAGGCAGCCCTAGTTTCCTACTGAGGCTTTTCTGCAATACAGGAACAAAGACAAAGGCTTAGAGGCCGAAAAAGCAATTTTAAAACAGGGAACTGACACAACACTGTTCTGTCAAACCTCTGGTCTGGTGGAAGGTGTCCCTGCCCATGGCAGAGGGTTGGAACTAGATGGTCTTGGAGGTCCATTCCAACCCAGATCAGTCTGTGATTCCATGATCTCTTGGAGACACAGACATGAGATGCCAAAATGTGTTCGTGATCCTTCAAACAGGAGCAGATAGGAGATAACTGGCATTGGAGGGTTGTAGGACTAGCAATGTTTGGGCTTACAAAGAGCCTTGGAAGAAGCTTCCAAATTGGAGAAGATTTGGGAAAGGAGCTCTGCAGTGCAGCCCCAGCCAATGGTCCTCCTGCCTGTCCAAAGTCCCCCATCTGCACCTGAGCACCACAGAGAGACTGTCACATGTCCTTGCTGTCCTCAGGAGGCCTTGGAAGTCACTCTGTCTGTCAGACCTTCCCTCATAGCTTTGACATCTGCTGGCCAATCTCAGCTTCATGTGGCAGGGAGGGACTCTCCAAAATAATCAGTTCTTGCAGTTTCTGGGAAACCTGGGGAGGAGCAGAGAGACCCAAGAGGATGGTGCCACCAGGGAAAGGACATTCACAGCCTCAGATTTTTGATGGCTGCAGCAGGCACTGCTCTTGTGGCCACAGGCATGTCCCCAGTGGTGGCCCAGCTCAGTCCCACTGTGGTACAGCCCCTTGGCAAAGCACAGGAGGGATTTGGAGGAGCTGGGCCAGGCAGGAGGGACCACAGGATGTAAATCTGTAGGAAATGAACCTTCATATCTATTTCTGCATATGGAATAAGTGGCTTAGACTTTGAGTTCACCAGGGAGGACTAAATAAGGCCAAATGTCAGTGGTGTCTTGGCCCAGGTGTGTGTCACACAGACAGGGTGGCTGTGGGGTGTGTGGAGGGAGACAGAGAGATCCAAGGGAAGGCAGAGTTGGTCAGGAGTGTCCTCACTGTCGTGGGGAGCTGTGGGCCAGAAAGACCCTCATGGGACTTTCAGATGCAGGTCTGAACTCTTCCCTCAAAAGGAAGGGCTGAACAATCATAAGGACAGGAGCTGTGAGAGCCATCCCTTCCTTTGCTTTCTTTTAGGCTCTGATTTTCTCCATCAGTGAACAAAAGCTGCTCAATACATCTGTGTGCTTACAGATCCCGAGCTAATGAGGCCTTTACTGACCTAAGAGTGGTGTTACCTCTAGAGGAGCCCAACATGGGCCTCTCAGGTCCATCCTGGTGGAGAAGGAGCCCTGCCCATCCCAGCCTTTTGGTGATGTATCTGCACAGCAGCTGCATCCACCCTGAAAAGTTTTCCATCTTCTCCAGGCCTTGATGACACTTCCATAGCAATGAGACATTGGGTTTGTTTATTCCTGGGGGTTTGAGGCTTGGAAGAGCAGAGTGTTGCAACCCCTGAGCGTCCTCCTGAGCTGAACCTGATGCAGGGAGGGAGCAGTTGGGAGCTGAAGTATTTTTCTTGCCTTTACCATGCCCCAAAAAGAGTTTTAAAAGGTGTTTTTTCCCCCAGGTTTGCTGAAGGCACTGCCCAACCTGCTTGGTCGTTGGTGGCTGGGCAGGGTCTGGTCCTGCCCCTCCCTGCTCTGCACCTTCTCTCAGTTCCTCTTCACTTTGGGGGTTTGTTCCTGCACTTTGCCCCTCCCTGCCTGGCAGTGCTACCCCCACCCTGCCCACAGGCAGCTTTGGGCTCAGCCCCGTGTCCCTGAGGCTCCCAGAGCTCAGCACATTCCCTGCTGTGCCCTCAGCTCTGCTGAAGCTGCTGCAAGAGCTTCCCACCAGCTGCAAAAGCCAGGAGCTATTTCCTCTGCTGTCCCAGTGGCTTTCAGACACAGAGCAGGGCTTGTCCCCAGTCTGACAACCCTCTTTTTTCGTGGCCTGGTGGTTCCTCTCCTCCCCTGCCCACCCCTGTGCTCACACACAGACCTACAGAGCCTCTCCTCTCCTCCCGCCTCCAGCCCTGCTTCTCTTCCTGCAGCCCCTCCTCCCAGCAGCAAGACTTCCCTAGGCTTGTTCCTAGTTATTTTTAGGATGTTCTGACTGATTTATCCTGAAGATTTTTCCCCCTTCTCCTTCCAAAAACTGAAGGTGCAGTGATTCCACACAGCACATGCTCCTGAGGAGCAGCAGAACTTTGTCCCAGCAATCCCCATCTCTGGCAGAGTCCTGCCAGTTTAGAGGCTCTTTTGGTCCCACCAGAGCTGGTTCCATCCTTTGCCTTCTGAAGGAGCTGCACGTGGGAATGAGACCTCCACCTCCCTGGAAAGCAGCAGGCACTGAATAATTGCAAAGTAGTGCCTGGGAAATGACCCCAAGAGTTCCGTGGATAAACATGGGAAGGCTGAGCCTGCTGGCTAAAAATAGAATTGGTGTGTCTGGAATCTGCAGCATTTCACAGAGCCTGAAGAGAGGTTTTGTAAAGCCTGGTGAGATAAAACCCCCCACATACAGGTTTATATAGGTATATCATATATATATGTGTGTGTGTATTGTGCACATGTAAACCCACATATGTGTTTATACATATATATATACAGAGACACACACACATATATAAAAATATAAATATATATATGTGCTTATATATGTATATCATGTGTATATGTAAACCAACATATGTGTGTTTATATATATATACATATATATACACACACACATACATATATAAATATAAATATAAATATAAATATAAATATAAATATAAATATAAATATAAATATGTGCTTATATATGTATATCATGTGTATATGTAAACCCACATATGTGTTTATATATATAAACATATATATATAAATATAAAAATATGTGTTTATATACATATATCATGTGCATATGTAAACCCACATACGTGTTTATATATATATATACACACATATATACACACACATATATAAATATAAAAATATATATATGTGTGCTTATATATGTATATCATGTGTATATGTAAACCCACATATGTGTTTATATATATATATATCTCGCATATATATATATAGTGTATATGTAAACCCATGTATGTGTTTATATAGGTATATCATATATATATATGTGTGTGTGCTTATATATGTATATCATGTATATATGTGCTTATATAGGTGTATAATGTGTATATGTAAACCCACATATGTGTTTATATATTTATTTTATATATATATGTATCTCATATATATGTGCTTATATATGCATATCATGTGTATATGTAAACCCATATGTGTTTATCTCTTATATATCTGTGCTTATATATGTACATCATATATATGTGCTTATACATATATATCATGTGTCTGTGTAAACTCACATATGTGTTTATATAGGTATATCATACATATATGTGTGTAATATATATGTGTATATGTATATCTATGTATATCTATACGTATATCATGTGTATATGTGAACCCATATATGTGTGTGTATATATATATATATCTCATATATTTGTGCTTATATATGTATATCATGTGTATATGTGAACCCCCATATGTGTTTCTAGATGTGTATCCCTGTATCCCAATGCATATATTGAATTTTCTGATAATCCCCAGGCCTGGCTGGGGGTTGGTTTCATCCACCCTTACCCTCTCAGGCTTGAACCCAGTTGCTGCCCTGGTCTGTGCTGTCACTGTGAAACAGCCACAGTGACACTGCCCTTCTCAGGAGCTGCTGAGCCCCGTCAGGAGCATTTGCCAGGCTGCAGAGGGCACTGGATGGGAGGTGACAGCCACAGCCATGCCCTGCTCCAGCAGTGGCACCGGGACAGCTGCTCTTGGCAGGAGCAGTGTCACTGTTTGCTTGTGCTCTGACACAAACCACATCAGGGTATTCAAGCTTGTAATGTTTGCACTGCTGAAGTGGCTGAAGGCCTTTCTGCTGCTGCTGAGTTCAACCAGATCCTGCTGGGAGGGGAATGCAGCTGATGGAGCTTGGGAAAGTCCCACCACCCCCATGAGAAGCTTTGGGACAGCATTGGTTGCACAGGAAACAAGGGCAGCTGTGTGAGGGGAACACGTGGGCATCACTTAGGCTGTAATTAATGATTAAGCCTTTCTGACTGTAGATGGGAATGCCTCAAAAGTGCCAACAGAGAGGTCCAGCCCTTGGTGAAGCAATAAGACAAACAAACTAAGCCTTGAGGAGCTAATTAAGGGTGTTGGTCAGCAGACCTCTCCTCATCCACCCGTTCCTCTGGCTTGGACACTGGGTAGGTGACCTGGCCCTGAGGTCCCAGACTGAAGTTCCACCTGCAGAAGGATGTGGTTGCACAGGGAGTTGCCCAAGGGTCTGGCACTGCCATGAAACCCCCTGGGTGGAAAGGGCAAGAGCCATAACCCAGGGCTGGACTGGACTGAGAGAGCCCAGGCTGGCAGGAGGAGGAGCTGTGGCAGTGCCCAAAGAGCCAGCAGGGCTGTTTTGTCACTGTCCATCCAGTGGGTCATGCAGGGATATCTTTTATTGGTTCTGGAGGGGCAGTTTCAGCACTGGGAAGGGGCTCAGCCACTCCTCTGGTGGCCTTTTCCATGTGTGTGGAACTGACCCCTCTCCATACTTGCTCCTGTATCCTCAGGACAGGTCATGGACACAGCAGGTCTGGGGCAGGAAGGTCAGAGGGGGAGAAACACCAAAGGGACCTCCTCAGAAACCACCTCACAAGTCCTGCTTTCCCCAGGAGGGAGAATTTTCTCTCCTAAAATCCCAAACTTGCTGACCTCGGCCCCTTGAAGTGTTTTCTGAGTTTTATGGCAATGAGACCAGTCTTAAAAATTCCTGCCCTCCTGGTAATAGTAATGAACATAGTGCAGCCATTGCACAGGGCCAGAAATTGTCCATTTTTATGAGTATCAGCACATTTTGGCTCTCACTGCTCACACTGGTGAACTGTGTGATGGGATCCACTGAAAAAACATTCCCAGTGCAAGGTGAAAAATATATTTCTGTATTCCTGCAGGTGTCTGTGTGTGTTCAGAGCCCAGTTTGCAGCGATGGCAACTGGCTGAATGTTTCACAGGGAAATTCAGGATACAAACAATGCCGTCTGTGTGGTGAATGCCTAAAAAATGCCTGCATAAATGTATCTGCAAGGCTGAGAGCATCCCCCCTCCATGGCCAGGGGCTGAATGGAGGGTCGAGGGGATTTTAGCCCCCAGAATGTCCTTTCCTGAGCAAGTTGCTCAGCAGGACACGAGCTGTGTGTGAAGGCAGCACGTGTTGGGCCAGACGGAGCCACTGGGGGAGTTGCACAAGTGTGTGGTGCCTGCAGGCATTGGGAACTTGGTGCCTTCAGCTGAGGAGAGACACTTCTGTCTCACTTGGAGTTACACAACATATCTCTGTGTCGTCGTTTTAAAAGTGCTCACAAAAAGCAGGAGGTGGAAAGAGCTTTTCTTGCTGCTTTGGTGTGGATTTGGGCTGGTCCCTGTGGAGGGATGCAAATTCTGATGGAGGATTTTGAGGAACAGGCGGAATTGATGCTTCAGCTGCTCAGCCTTTTGTAAGAAATGGAAAATATAGAGAAAATAATATGGAAAATGAGTGAGTGACCTGGCTCTGAAGTCCCAGATAGAAGTTCCATCTCCAGAAGGACGTGGTTGCACAGGGAGTTGCCCAAGGGTCTGGCACTGCCATGAAATCCCTTGGGTGGAAAGGGCAAGAACCATAACCCAGAGCAAACAGCCCAGATGGGAGTGAAATACAAAGTTCATAAAAACACTTCATTTATATAAAGTAAATCTAGAAGCAACTGGGATCTGGATTTGCCTGTGCTTGTGCTCAGCGACTTCACACAAACAGAATGAGGTTGTGCTTTTTATATTCCCTTTTCCTTCATTTGTGCAAACTGCAGGATTTGTAGTGAGTTTTCCCATCAGCTTCCCATTCCCAGGCTGGCTTGGGAAGTGTGGCCACATGAGTGGGAGCTGTCATGACTCTGGCTGAGCAGGATAATAATTGCAATATTTGATCCCTGTGAAACTTGGGTCATTATCTATTCCCAAAGTGTTTCCTCTGGCACGTAGTGTCAGGAAAATACTTTCTGGCCCTGATTCCGATTAGATGGTGGAATAATCTTCCAAAGGAAGTGGCAGGAGGCCAGTTGTTGAGCCAATTAAAACAATGGCTCAGGGTTAACCCCTTCATCACATGTGTGGGACATGAAGCCCAGAAAAGCGAAGTGTTTGAGGATACAAAGGTTAAAACAACCTTCAGCTCTGGGTATCCCTTCGACATCATTCTTAGGGAATTAGGAATGTTATTATCCCTGGATCCTCAGCTGATTTGTTGGTAGTGGCAGCAAGAAGGGAAGGCAATTCCCTCTGCAGGAGCTGCTGGGGGACCCTCCCTGCCAGGGGGGTTAATCCACATCTCCCCCACATACACATCGCTTTTAAAAAAGGAGCTGTCTGGGTGACAATGGGGCTAAGTCTGGGCCCTGATTAGATGGGGTTTGTGTCTTTTTTTCTCTCCCCCCCTGGATAGGCAGGCTCTGATTCCTGGGAGCGATATCTCACCGGGAATGAATGGCATGGAGGGAGCTGCAAAGACAAAGAGCTGCCTTTGTCTGCTGCTGAATTAAGATACCATGTGGGTGGCTGGGTGGCTGCTGAATAGCACAGACTTCCTTCAGCCTCCTGTCACTGAGCTTTTCTTGTGTTTTCATTTGCAAAAAATGGGCTTAATCCCACGAACAATGAATTGAGAGCAAATTAGGGGGCTCAGGGAGCAAATAATGCTACACCGAGATCTTCTGGCGACCAAGGCACTGTCACAACTCTGGAAGGGGCCTTGAGTTGCTTTAATAAAGGCGCAGAGAAAGCTGCTGCTATTGTGAGCATCTTAGAGCTCCTCCTGGTTTCACTTGTCCTTGTATCCCTGAACATGTTAAAAACCCTGGGCTTGGGGGGTGCTCCAGGAAAGGGCAGAATTTCAGACTCACAGAATCATTTAGGTTGGAAAAGACCTACAAGATCATCAAGTCCAACCTTTGACCAATCACCACCGTGTCAACCCAAATAATGGGTGTCTCCAGCTGAACTCAGATGTGGATTCTCTGACACAGCTTTTACTCCATGGGGACTGTAACAGGTTTTTCTCTCCCCTCTGTTTTAATGAACTCTGCAACTATTTGTTATCTGAAAAATCTACACTGAAAAATCTGGTTGAAATGGGGCAAATTCAAAAGTTGCTACAGGGACAGGCTCTGTGTCCCCTGAACACACACACAGAACACCACAATAAGCATCAAATAATTTCAGAGAATCACAGAATGGTTGGGGTTGGAGCAGCGAGTCACACCAATCCTCTCCTGCCCTGCTGTGCCCTCAGCTCTCTGCCTGGGCTTTGCCAGGCGCTCCCTGCCAGGTGCCAAGTTCTTGCTGAGGGCAGGGTGGCATTTCTGCACCCTCTGCCTGTCAGGGTTACACCTCCAGGGGCAGCCAGGGATGGATTCAGCACCTGTGAGCAGGGCTGGGGAATATGGCTCTCAATTTAACCATTTCTCAAAGGTGGAAAGTGTTTTCAGCACTGTGCAAGTGGCACTCAGGGGGCATCTGGGGGTGCTCCTCCCCGGGGACATCCCACCCCACTGCTCCCTGCCCTGTGCGCTCCTCTCCTGGGACATCCCACCCCACTGCTCCCTGCCCTGCGTGCTCCTCCCCTGGGACATCCCACTCCACTGCTCCCTGCCCTTCTTTGCTGCTGGGCTGAGCCTGCTGTGCTGATGGTGTCCTGCCCACATCTGCTTTGCTTTCCACATTCATTGAGATACAAGATCAGCCCCTCATGATCTTAACTCCTTTTTGAGGCCACATCCCACCTGCTTTCTCTGGGCTGTTTTCTCTTTGCTGTTTGTTGCCCTGTGACACCCTGGGATGGTTCAGACAGGCACAGACCCCATGTGGTTGGGTCGTGTGGGCATTACAAGTATTTTCCCACATCACTTCTCTGTTCAGGGCTGTTATTCCTTCCTGTCAGTCCAGGAAAGGAACATCATATTCCATGAGGAGACCTGTGAGACATGATGTCACGGCCTGGCCTGAGAGCAGCCTCATCACTGCACACTCTCAGGGTCTGTTTTGCTCAAGATTTCCCAACAGCTGCTTTTATTTGGCCATGAGTTCTGCAC
The DNA here is from genome assembly GCA_035583235.1 of Hafferia zeledoni. Lineage (NCBI taxonomy): Eukaryota > Metazoa > Chordata > Aves > Passeriformes > Thamnophilidae > Hafferia > Hafferia zeledoni. Next base: position 12,896 of record JAWWEV010000326.1, read on the forward strand.
ATCAGATCCCAGGGCTGGATTTGTAGCCTCTCAGTCTTCCAGTTTCTTCCAGAGTCAAGGGCTTGGCTGGTCATGGGAGTCTTTGGACTGTGATGTTCATGTCTGACCTTGGGTGAGACTCTGCCTGTGCTGGGGGTGGAATTGCAGCACTTCAGAGCAAGGAGAGACAGCAGAGAACATTTAGCCCAGGAGGAGCTTTTGATGCCATGCTGGCACTTTACCTGGTTTTGGGGGTGTTTTTTTGGCCCCTTCTAGCCCTGGATATTGCAGCCTGGGAGATAAAAGCTGGAGTGGCTTAGAAATGCCTGAGAAGTCAGTCAGTATTGTTAATAAATTAAATATATATGAATATATATTTATTTACAGACATGTTTAATTAACTACTGGAAATGTAATAATAACCAGTAACAGGTGCTTTGAGAAGCTCCCTCTCCTTCCCTCCTGGGAAGGCAATGAAAGCCTGAGCAGGTAAATCCCTCCTTATCCCCTGTACATGGACCATCCAGAGGTGCCCACAAACACATCCCTCTGCCCAGCAAATACCACCCCCAGGTGCCCTTGACACAGTCCCTGGTAAGCAGAGCTCAGCCTTGTCTCCAGCCCTGGCACATCCAGCCCCAGAGCACATGCAGTGGTAGAACCAGTTGCTCCTGCTCAATGTTGTGCTCAAGGAGAGCACATGGAAAAGCTGAAATCTGCCTTAAAACTCAGCCAAACGTAACTTTTCTTCCCTGTCTTGTCTGAGTGCTTTGAGCTTGAGCTGTCCAGCTCCCACCCTGGGGCTGCAGCCCAGTCTGCAAATCCTGGGATTTGCTCCAGTCCTGCAGCAGCTTCTGCCAGCCATGATATTTTTGATAAGGGATCCTGGCCTGGATCCAAACTAGCATGGCCAGCAGGCACAGGGCAGTGACCCTTCCCCTGGACTCTGCCTTGGGGAGGCCACACCTTGAGTGTTGTGTTCAGTTCTGGGCCCCTC
>JAWWEV010000327.1:0-12273 GCA_035583235.1 Hafferia zeledoni
AGACCCTCTACAAGTCCTTCAACGGGCTGAAGAACCAGTATGTACTGGGAGCAAAGGGCCTGGTTTGTTCTGCCTCTCAGGTCATGCCCTGTTCTTCACCCTCTGCTCTCTGCACGGTGGCAGCGCAGCCCTGGGCGAGGGATGTTGAGAGAAGGCAGAGAGTGACAGGCAGGGCAGGGTGACAGCCCCTCTGCCCAGTGACAGTGGCTCAGGGTGCTGCAGACTTGGAGTAACTCCAGTTCCTGTCCTTTTCCAGGAACAAAGATCTGAAGACTCTCCTGGCCATTGGAGGATGGAATTTCGGCACAGCCAAGTAAGTTTAAACCACGTCCTTCCCATAATAACGGCACCCTGGAATGGCAAGGAGAGGAGGAAGAGGCTCCAACCAAACCTCAACTCTCTCCTCTGCTTTCCCAGGTTCACCACAATGGTTTCCTCTGCTGCAAACCGCCAGACCTTCATCAAGTCTACCATCAAATTCCTGCGCCAGTACCAGTTTGATGGGCTGGACCTTGACTGGGAATACCCCGGCTCCAGGGGCAGCCCAGCCCAGGACAAGGGGCTCTTCACCGTCCTGGTTAAGGTGGGTGTTGGTCTGCTTGGTAGAGCTTTGCCAGAGTCCTGGGCAGATGCAGAGCATGACACATTTGCCTTGGCATCCCCAGGAACTGCTGGCAGCCTTCGAGCAGGAAGCCAAGGAGACCAACCAGCCCCGTCTCATGGTCACCGCGGCTGTGGCTGCAGGACTGTCCACCATCCAGGCTGGCTACGAGATTGCTGAGATTGGGAAGTGAGTGGCAAACCCTGGGATCACTTGTGGGGAGGGATTGGCTTCCTGCAAGTGCTGCAGCCAAAGCTCCAAAGAGCCCTTGAGGGCACCAGCTGTGCAGGGGGCAGGGCTGGGCTGTGACAGGGGGTGACAGCCAGCGCTGAAGGGGCAGGTCAGGACACAGAGAATGTTCTCCACAGGTACCTGGACTACATCCACGTGATGACCTACGACTTCCACGGCTCCTGGGAGAGGAACACTGGTGAGAACAGCCCCCTGTATGCAGGCCCAGCTGACGCCGGGGACTACAAGTACTTCAATGTTGTAAGTGTGTTTTGTGAGACACAATCACAGCTCTGTGACTGCACCCCCGAGGAGATGTTGGGAGTTCATCATCCTGCCTGCAAATGCCCAGCAAAGACTTCAACAGGAATGTTTTCTTACAGGAATATGCTATGAACTACTGGAAGGACAACGGTGCCCCTGCTGAGAAGCTCCTTGTTGGATTCCCAACCTATGGGAAAAGCTTCACCCTGCAAAACCCCTCTGACACCTCTGTTGGAGCACCAGCATCTGGCCCTGGACCAGCTGGACCTTACACCAGGGAGGCTGGCACACTGGCTTACTATGAGGTACGTGTGTCTGTTCATGTTCCTTGCTCAAATCATTTGAAGGAATGTATCAGGAAGGCACCCATGGAGGTTTCTGGCTGGCTGCCTCAGACACAAAACTGTCCCTGGAATTGCTATGAAAAGTTACTTATTCTCAGGAACCAAAGCAAGAGAATAAAGTCAAGACAATGGCAGAGCCTGGACTTTGCCCTTTTTGCACAATAATAACATTCCACCTCTTGGTGCTTCTCCCTAGATCTGCTCTCTCCTGAGCAATGGAGCCACCCAGGCTTGGGATGAACCCCAGGATGTTCCCTACGCCTACAAGGGCAACGAATGGGTTGGCTACGACAACATGAAGAGCTTCACCATCAAGGTCTGGTGGGACGTGGGGCTGAGCTGGGAGGGAGTCAGGAGCCTCCTGCAGGAGCAGCTCCCAGGGCTCACTGGGATCTCTCCCTGGCACCCAACAGGTGGACTGGCTGAAGAAGAACAACTTTGGAGGTGCCATGGTTTGGGCCCTGGACATGGATGACTTCACTGGCACTTTCTGCAATGAAGGCAAATACCCCCTGATCTCCACCCTGAAGAAGGGCCTTGGGCTGCAGAACGGCGGTGAGTGGTTTGAGCAGCTCCTTGAAGGAACTCCCAAGCTCCTCCTGAAGGGAGAGGAGGGGTGAGACACCATCAACACAAAAATAAACCCCTTCCTGCTCTGATTCCAGACTGTGTGCCTCCCGCTGAGCCCCTGCCCCCCATCACCCCGGCTCCCACCACCACCAGTGGAAGCGGCTCCGGCGGCTCCGGCGGCAGCGGCTTCTGCGCCGGCAAAGCCAACGGCATCTACGCAGACCCCGAGGACAAGAGCAAGTTCTACAACTGCGTGAACGGCCAGACCTTCAAGCAGAGCTGCGAAGCTGGTCTGGTCTTCGACCCCTCCTGCTCCTGCTGCAACTGGCCATGAAGCTCCTCACCTGCTCCAGCAGCAGACGCCTCCCGTCCAAGTGTGCACAATAAGAATGACTAAATAAAGCTTTCTGCAAAAGCAACAATCCTCAGCTTCAGCTCATTTTGTCCTTGACATTCTGGTGCTTCCTGATTGTCCCATGGGACTCAAACTTGTGCTCAGGGAAGGGCTTGAATCCACAAGCTGGACTTAGTTCCAGAGTGGCTTTTTCCAGGGCTTTCTTGCTGCCCTTCCCTGGCAGCCACAGGCAAACAGAGAGGAGCCAACAGGGCAGACCAGGCTGTGCCACATGAAGCATCACAAAGAGGGGTGGTGACATCACCAACTCAGGCTGCTTCCCCTGAGCCAGCACAGCACATTCCACAGGGTCATTATTCATCCCCAGCTTTTTCCTGCACCCTCCATAGCAACTGGAGCACACAGACAGCCTGGACATCCCGGCAGGCACTGGCAGGGCAGGATGGCAGCGGGGCAGGAGCCAGGGGGTGAGAGCTGTGCGAGTTGGGGGCACCTGGGGGGACTCTGGGATCAGGCATCTTCTCACACAGCTCCACTCTGGGATCAGCTTCCCCAGCAACCTCCCATGGGTGGGCTGTTCATCACTCCCAGCCTGGGGAAAAGACAGGTTTTTGTGGCAGGAGGGAAGAGGCATCCAAAGGGCAGATGTCCCACAGACATCCCGGGCCAGGGGAGGTTCCCACCTGGGAGGTGTGGGGGTGGTTGGCCTCAGGCAGAGAGCAGCAGACACTTCAGGTAAAAAAGCAGCACGTGGTCACCTGGTTTTGTGTTGTTTCTGTTTGTGACACTGGTGGCACCTCCCTCTGCAGGTGTCTCAGCTGTGCAGAAACAAATCTCGTTTGGGACAACTCAGGAACGGAAAATGTTCCCCTACCACTACGCCCCAGACAGGCTGGGCATCGAGGTGATGGCTGTGGGGGGCAACCCCCTGGTCGGGCCAGGCTGTTACCTGGGCCAAGAGGTGAGTTCTTTAATGTCCTGGTCCTTTGCAGGAGACACAGGACAGGAGCAGTAGGGCCATGGCCAGCCCCACTCCTGCCCTGCAGACCCACTGCAGGGTGACTCCACACACCCCTCCCTTCCCAGCACACCAGTCCTCAAAGCCCCACAGCAGTGACAAAACAGGGGAATTGATAGGGATAACATCAATAGGAATAACATCAACAGGAATAACATCAATAGAAACAACATCTGCTGCTCGTGTTCTTCTGCCCTGCAAGTGATGCCTTTGAAATGTCAATAAGACACTTCTGCCTTCAAATTGCAGACAACCATCCTCAAGTCCTCCCTGAGCACCAGGCCCATGAGCAGCAGGGGGTACGTGATGGGAGCCAGGACTGGCCCGCGCTTCATGCCCAGGAACCGGGTGAGGAGTGGGGAGTTCTGGGGTTTAACACCCTCAGAGCAGCCAAAGCAGTGGGGAGCAGGTCTGTGGCACCCAACTGGCTGCTGCCCTGGCCACCTGGGGATGGTTTGCACAGCCAGATGTTCCACACAGATGTTTCCCCCTTGCAGACAGTGACCCCTGGCCCAGCAGCGTATGAGCCCTTCCCCATGGAGAAGAGGAGGTGCCAGCCTGCCCATGCCCCATTCTCCTCCAGCACCCCACGATTTCCAACCAAGCCTTCAGACAGAGAGCTTTTCCCTGGGTAACAGAACTCATTTTCCTACATTTTCCCACCTAGCAGGAGTTCTGGCAGAGAGAAATGCTAAGACATGAATGGACAATAAGAAACTGAGTTCTCAGTAAAGCTTTTTCTCCTCCAAAAGCTGCCCTGCTTTGGTCTTTAGCTTGGCATGGTGACTAGAACACCACAACGTGCATTTCTCCCAGGGATCTCCCCCATGGAGCTCTGCTGAAAATAGAAGCTCATTTAAAACACAGGTTGGAGTTCTCAACACCATCTCACACCTTCCTTGCCTATAGCACCACCACTGCTATTAGTGAAAAGTTGTCTTTCAGACTGCCACAAACAGGTCATTGGGGGAAATTCTGTATTATAAACATCATACACCAGCTCCAGAATTGAGACATTTTGTGCCTGTTTTCTTTAGACCTGGAACTTACAACCCAGAGCAGCCATTAAACAAAAAAGTCACTTGGCCAATGAAGTTTGGGGCTCCAGACTGGTCTTCAGTGCCCAAGCCACCCAAGAGGATGGTAAAAAGGGAGGTACAGCAGGTAAGGGCAGGGATGAGGGGATGTTATTCCTGGCTCAAGGCTTCTGAGAAGGGCAATTTTCTGGTTACTTTGCATCTGCACTAAGTTCTGTCATCCTTCCCTTGCCTGCTTTGGGCACAAGGTACTAAGTGATTTTCTATGAGAAAATGCCTGTTTGCAAACCCAGTCACAGCCCTTCAAAAAACCCCTTCTATGAAGAGATTTCCTGAGGAAGTTTCCACCCACTCAGTGAAGCAAAGCAGAGCCTTGAGTGCCCCATAGCTCTGCTGCAAAGGAAAACTCATTTAAAGCACAGGCTGAGGTTCTCAGCACTGTCCCTCACCTTCCTTTTCTGGAGAGCTGCCATTGCTGTTACTCACAGAACCATAGAATGAACTGGGTTGGAAGAGACCTCCAAGATCACCAAGTTCAGCCCCTGGTCCAACATCACTGTGATTATGAATGAATGGTTGTCTTTTAGATGACCATGGACAGAGAGTTCAGAAAACACCAGGAGCGAGTGGCTTACCTGAGGCTGTTCTACAGCTGAGGGGCTGGGCTGGGCTGTGTCCTCTGCAGACATCCCCCTGCCCCACCAGGCTGGAGGCATCAGTAAAGTATTTTAAAGATCTTCAAATAAAACCTGAATTAAATCACTTCGAACAGAGGCATTTCTTGCCACTAGTTGGGCTTACCTGGTGTGGTGTTTGGGTGTCTCCAGGGCCAGGCAGGGCTGGTGCTCATCTCTGGTGCTGGTTTGGGCTGGGGGGAGTTAAAACTCTGTCCAGTGGCTGCAGTGGGGCTGTGTTTGGGTTCGTGCTGAACACAGGGTTGAGACTCCAGGGATGGTTTTAGTACTGGTTTTGTTGTAGTTGTTGTTACTGGTTTTGTTATAGTTTTTGTTACTGGTTTTGTTGTAGGTTTTGTTACTGGTTTTGTTGTAGTTTCTGTTATTTCTGGGCAGGGCTCGCACAGGGCTCACGCCTTTGCTGCCCCTCCTGCTGCCACACTGGGGAGGAATTTGAGGGTCTGGGAGGAGGCACAGCCAGGGCAGGTGACCCCAAGGGACATTCCAGACCACAGGAGAACATGCTCAGTTTATGGAGTGTGGGGAAGAAGGAGGAAAGGGAGGGATGTTTGGGGTGATGGAGTTTGTCCTCCCAAGTCCCCATGACACAGGGTGGGCTCTGCTCTCCTGGAGGTGCTGAGCACCTGCCCAGGGGGAAGCAGGGAATTATTTCCTTGTTTTTCTTTGCTTTCTTTATTAAACTGTCTTTATCCCAACCCATGAGCTTTCCAGCTTTTACCCCTATGATCCTCTCCCTGAGAAGAACTGAGGTTCTTCTGAACTGAGATGCTGGGGGTGAACAGAATCATCTCCCCTCAGCCTTCCCTGGTCTCCTCACCCCCCTCTCCTCTCGTTCCCCCCAGCCAGAGGAGAGCTGGGGGTGTTGGGGGTACCCTCAGGCACATTCAGAGAGTGTAGGATGGCTTTGTGCACAAAATAACCCCCCACACACCTGCAAGATGCACTTTTGCACTGTGGCCCTACTGGCATGAAGATATTCTCAAGAATAAGAAGATATTCTCAACATGAAGATACTCTCAAGCAAGGAGCAAATAACATGCTGCTAATTAAGAATCTGGCCAGGAAAATAAATGTGGCCTGAAACAGAAAGGTCCTGGTTCAGCTTCAGCTGTTTCTGCAGTGAAGCACTTGAACCCTGGGGATTTCTATAAATGTTTATAGACACCGAGTGATGTGTCTGATCACAGCCTTGACTTGGTCCCAGGGGAGAACTAAGAGCAGGCAACACTCACTCTGGGTTGTAACTACAGCCCCAGCACAGCCTTTCCAGTTTCCTGGCTTTGTTTACCTGTTTCTGGAGCAAATTTCACCTGCAGCTATTTCAGCTGTAAAACCAAAATATATTCTTCCAATTTCCCACTTTCAGGCTTTGAGAGCTGTCCCAGATGTGCCACAACAGCTCCCCCCTGGCTTTGGTTGGTTCCCTCCCTCCCAACCACACACCTGCCAAAAGGGGCTGTACCTGTCGAGTCACAGCTGCCCCTTCTGGGGCAAGATCTTGGACAAGGGGGTGTGACCCCCTGGAATTTCTGCTGACCCCAAACCTGGGCTTTATGGCTGTTTAAACCTCCACCTTTGTATTTATGGCAGACTGTATTTCATCTCCATCTGTCTTAGGTTTCCCGATCAGGAAACAGAAGGGTGTGAGAAGATGAACAAAGTCAGCAGCACCTGGGATTGTTCACCACATTCCACCTGGCACTGAGAAACCTCCTACTAAAGCTTTGGCCAAACTGATGGGATTTCAAAAGGCCCTTTGCTGTCATTTCTGATGAAATTTCCAACCTTCTCAGCTACCAAATGTTTATTAAGAGAAAGGTAAAGATGCAGAGACAGGGACAAGATCTCCTGCTCTCACACCCCTCGTTCAAAACACACTCAAGCTCCATTCAGGTCTTTTCCACTCTTAAAACTTGAAGGACTCAGCCAGTTTTGCTCTTAGGAGATAAAATTTCTTTTATTAAGAACATAAAAATCACCATTTTCATTCTACTTTTCTCCCCTCCCCAGCGAGGGATTTTCTCATTGCGAAAAAACCTTAATCCAAGTAAAAAAAGATAAACTTTTGGTCTGTACACACATACACCAAGTCTCTGTACATCTGTCATTCTGTACAACCAAGGCACCAGCAGAAGTGGCAATGGCACAAGCAGAGGGTTTTTAAGAGATCTAATTTCAGCTTGTTTGGCAGGAACATCTCCATTCTCACTGCAAGAATTGCTCCTTTTTCTCTTCCTCCTCCCTGGGTGATGGGGGAGGCCTGGGAGGATCCTTTGAACTGCATGGAGATGAACATGCACACCTCGGGATCCTTGGGAGCCTGGACCAAACCACAGGAGCCTTTTGTCAAGATTTTCCAATATTTTCCCTAAGAAAATGTTGCAGGAAAATGAAAGCAAAGCCCTCCAGAACCAGCTCATAATTACAGCACTCCCCTCATCAGTCATTTTCACTGCTGAAATAAAAGTCTTCTGCTCTGGGGAAATAAAGGGGGAAAAAAAGAGGAACTTTTGTGGATAAAAGTACATATTTGAGACCGGATAAAATGAAAGAAATGTGATCACTGGCAGGGCCTTGCAGCCTGCAATCAATGCAGCTTTATTCCATATTCCAAGTTCCCAAACAACTGGTGAAGGCGTGAACTCCCAAAGGACTTGTGCTGTGTTGAATCCAACAATAGAACCGAGAAACAGCCCGAAGCAGCTGGGAAATGTTGCCAGTCATTCTGCAGGAAAACATCTCAAAGCAGGGCAGGGATGAAGAGCTTTTAAGTCCCAAGTGCAGCTGCAGTCAGGAAAGTGAGAATCAAATGCTCTCTCAGCTCTGTATTTACACTTCACTCCTTACTGACACATCAGACACCTTGAGTTTATAAAAGTCTGTTTGCTTTTACCTGCCAAGAATGCAAACAAAGAAACCTCCCCGGGCCTCCTCTGTCTCTGTAACACACATTCCTCAGCATGAAGGCCTGGCAGGGGCGATGGCAGAAGTTTCCTCTCCTGCCTGCCAGGCAGCCACGCACCAGTGATGCCTTTGTGTTCTGCAGAGCCTGCTGGGGAGCAGGAAAACCCTCGTGTGCCTCAGCTCCAGTCCCTGTGAGCCCCAGCTCCTCCAAGAGCAAATCCTGCCCACGCTGCAAACAAAGCAATGTGATCCCTTCATCCCATTCCATGGACTGTGGGCCGTTCCCAGTCAGCAGGAGAGCAAAGGAGAAGGAGGAGCACTGGAAACCAGGATGAGAGTGGAGCTCCCTCTGCAGAGAGATCATTCCTGGGCCACTCAGCTGGATTGCCTCTCCTGAACCCTCTGGTTTCTCCTTCCTTGAGCAGCCACCAAACTCCAGCCCCACCTCACTTCTTCCTGCGGATTTTGGGCTTCTTCACTGGCCGGAGGTAGGGATTGTCTATGACATTCTCCTCCCCGTTCCTGCTGCCTGCCAGGGAGCTGTTCTGCTGTAACACTGAGGCATTTTCCTTCTCAGGGCCTGAATCGTCCTGTAAAAAAACCAACCAAACCCAAACAAGCAGAGTTATGCAAAATAAGGCCTAGAAGTCTTTCTGCCCAGAGAGGCTGTGACTGCCCCAGCCCTGAAGTGTCCAAGGCCAGGCTGGACAGGGCTTGGAGCAACCTGGGACAGTGGAAGGTGTCCCTGCCCATGGCCAAGATGGAACAAGATGACTTTAAAGTCCTTCCCAACCCAAACCATTCTGGGATTCCATAATTCTAAGATCAAAACACATAACCTGTGGGCAGGAGAGACAATCAACAGCCAAGATAAACAGCAGCACACAAGGGGCTGTGTTAAGGGTATTTCAACACTGAACCCTGATTTCTAACACAAGAAGATCCCTTGGGGAACAACGTGGGATCTGAGGAGAACCCCTGAGGCTGAAATGCAGGTGGCACTGAAAGCTCCTGCCCCAGCCTCGCTCTGCAGCCTGCAGGGAGCTCAAGAACCGTGACAATGTTGAGTCACTGACACCTGGTGAGGCACAGCCCACGTGGCCACCTCCCACCCACTGTGCCAGCTGCCCCGGGACAGGCCAGGGCTCAGAGGCTCAGGAAAGGAGCTGCCCCGGGGGGCTGTACCGTGCTCATGTGCAGAGGGAGGTTCTCAGTGTCCGTCTGCTCGTCCTGCTCCGAGGAATCTGTCTCTTCCATCTGCTGCATCTCCAGCTCAGAGGGGAGAAGAGCTGTCAGGTAGGGGACAGTGAAAGGCCTGGCAGCAATCACTGGAGTCAGGGGAAAGGACAGTCAGAGAGCTGGGAGAACACCCTTCACCTCAAAAATTAGGAAGCACAAAGTTACACAGAGAACAAACACTTTTGCTGGTTCTGGTGTTAAACACACACCACCTTTTCCTGCTGCTCCCAGGATCAGGATGAAATATCCTGTCCCTAAAAGATGGCAGGCTCTAATTTCCTATTTTCTGAGGTCCCTTTATGTTTCCAGCATTATTCCAACACAAAAAGTCCTCCCTGTCCTCCACAGGAGTTTAATTATCTCACAGGCTGAAGCATCCCATTAACACTGACACCTGTGCCACCAGGGAGCCTTGGGAAGGAGGGGATTCTCATCACTGCTTTGGAGTCTGAGAAACAGGAAAATCTCCACTAGCACAAAAACATCAGAGAGAAGAAACTACTTGTTCAAACTTTACAGGGAGTGGAGTCAGGACTGGGATGAGCTTTGATTTCAGCCCCCCTCAGCCTTCTCCACCAGCAGAAGACTGAGCCAGAGTGAGGGGAGAAGCTTTCTTTTGGTTTTCATCCTCATTTTGAACACAAAACTCCTCATTTCCTTCAGGGAACAACACAATGTGATTATTCACAGCTCACCCTCTGCAGCAGCAAGAACCCCAGCGGGGGAATGCTCAGACACAGGTGCCACTTAGGGCACAGGGAGTGCTGGTAACTCACGTGGGAACGTGCTGACATCATCCTTGAAGAGGCTCTGGGTCTCCCCCGTCTTGGCCATGAAGCGGGTGAGGGCCCTTTCCACGTCCCTGCGCTGCGACGCCGCCTTTTCCCGCAGCACTTGGTAGTCGGACACGGGCTCCCGGTACGTCTGAGGGGGGAACAGCCCACCCTCAGAGCTCTGCAGGGGTGCAGGAGCCACAGCCAAGCCCTGGCCCTCAATATTCACAGCGTTTGGGAATGCTACAGATGTGCATCAGCCAGAAACCCAGGGATTGTGGCTGATTTCTGGTCAGCAAGGGATGGCCACAACGCAAGGAGTACAGATCAAGCAATACTTTATCAGCACCAGCCCTGCAGTAACACCACCCCACCCCTGTGGTCTCGACTTCAAACAGCCCCAAAATGACACAAAAATGGTGTTCTCACTCACCGGTGTCTTGATGTAAGTGTGTGGATCTGGGAACTCAGGGAAGTGGCCAGGAATGTGGGAAGGGTGAGGCTTGTTCTGTCCGGCTGTCAGGGCTTTGGGAGTCACGGGCTGGTTTGTCACAGGAGCTACAGAGGACAAAAAGCACAGAGATCAGGTGGGTTCCTCCTGCCCAGGGCCAGGCACAGAGTGAGAGCCACATCCCCAGGCCCTGCCCAAGCATATCCCAGCAGGGAACAGGGGTCACTTGGCCCCTCTCTCCTACACAAGGAGAACAAAACCATCCTGAGGATCCTCATGTGCTGTGAGGACACTGATGCAAAGTGGCTCTTCCTTCACCCATCACAGTCTCCAACAAACTGCACTTCCAGGAGCTCTGGAATGCACCATCCCTCAGAAAGCAGGAGCTCCCTGGGTGCCAGCAGAGAGGAATGCCCAGTTCTTGCCAGCTCCCTGTGTACCAGAAAGGTCCCCACGTACGGGCAGTGATGACCATCCTCTGGGAGCGTTTGGCATACGCAGGGAGGGTCTCAACATTGAACCCTGAAACACAGCAGAGGGAACAGGAATCACACCCAGAGTTCATCCTGTCACAAATCCCTTCTCCCAGGCTTCTCCAGGACTTTTCCAAGGGCTCCCAAAGACATGAGAAGGAAAACCATGTGCTCTGTGTATCCACACTGCACAAGCCTTGAACGGTGAGCACCACACAAAGCCCAGAGACACAGGAGACAGATTTTCCTACAGGGGACAGATTTTCCTGCAGGGGACAGATTTTCCTACAGACACAGCACATCCAAAGCTGGAATGAGCAGAACAGCCAACCACTCACCCATTTCCACCAGAGTGACCACGATATCCGAGAGTGTGGGCTGGGTCCTGGCTGTGTGCTCACAGTAGGACTTGGCACTCCTTCCAATTTCTGAGATATCTGAGGGGACAAACCCACCACACACTTGATTCTCACAGGGCCCACACTGGTATCAGCCCAAGCCCAGCCTCAGGGATGGGGATTTTGAACAAATTTAGGAAGGAATGAGAGACAGCTCCTGGAATGGAGCATCCTGCAGCCTGGGTATTTCAAATTAAAGCAAGCATGAAAAAAATACACAGAACTTGATCATTTCCTGATTTCAGAATAATAAAGTTCTCAGTACCAAGAAAGGGAGGAGCAGAGGGACTTCTGCAGCCTTCACAAACTGATCTCTGGAATTTTGTTTCTCTGTTCATTCTGTCAGCAATTCAACATGTGGAGCTTCTGTGAGTGTCTGTGAGTACTCACTGAGTATTTTGGAGCTGAGACAAACCTGAAGTGTCACAGCAGTCTCTGACTCCAGGGCTGAGCTCCAGCCTTGCTCCTTCTACAACATCCTCAACATCAGATAATAAACATGGGGAAAAACCCCAAGAAATAATGAAGGAGTGTTGGACACCAGATCAGTAACTGTTGGGTCAGAACCACCTTGTGGGGGCTGTGCAGAGGGAAAGGGGATGGGTTGAACCTCACAGAGGTGGGGTGGCCTTGAGGCCCTCATGGCAGGGCCTGCAACCCACATGGGGCACCTCCAGAGTGGCTGCCAGTCCCAAACTGGGAAAACTGGAACACCCACAGCCCCTGGAGCTCTGATTCAGTTCAGGTGGGCATCACAGAGAGGGCACTGCCCACCCTGAGCACCCACAGCCCCTGCAGCTCTGCCCCAGCACAGAGAGGGCACTGCCCACCCTGAGCACCCACAGCCCCTGCAGCTCTGCCCCAGCACAGAGAGGGCACTGCCCACCCTGAGCACCCACAGCCCCTGCAGCTCTGCCCCA
>JAWWEV010000328.1:0-13846 GCA_035583235.1 Hafferia zeledoni
AACCCAACATATCCCAGACAGGCCTCAGAGCAGCAGAAAGAGGCATCAAATGATAAAAATTACCCCCAAAATCTTTTAGATTAAGAAAGGTTATAAAAAAATTACCTTTTTAGGTTATAAAAACTAAGTCCTGTTGCCCTTCCATAGCACCAGAAACAGCCCCTGCATGCACTGCCAGCCCCTCCCTGGCTGGAAGGGCTCTGCCTAACACAGGAGTGACCCCGCATGTAAAAGAAGGAAACTGCAGTTCCTTTACAGGGTGCTCAGAAAACTGCAGCCAGAGAGGGAACTGCAGGAGTCGGGGGCTACAATTGCCAAGGGTTATTTTTGGTTTTTTCTAACATCACCGTAAATATTTGAAATAAGCCCAAGAGTACTTACGTTTTCAAGGCTAATCCATCTGTTTCAAGGCTAAACCCCTATTCCATCCTATCTCGTTACTGCCATACATTTAACTTTTTGTGTCCTATTTTTCTCTAAATATCCCGAGAAGCACAGACAAAGCTTGCTCATATATGCTGTGGAACAACACTTCAGGCATTTCCTCTGCAAATTCTAGAGGCCAGTTAACTCACCATAGAAGAATAAATACTGACCCTGGAGTTAGGGAAGGGAGGGAGGAGACTTATGCTTTTACTTCAATCAGGAGAGGCAAAGGATATCAAAAAATCATTAGTCTAGCCTGAATGATTCCCTAAGCAGAACCAGGAAATAAAGTCACAATCACTCTTGACTTCCACAGCACCCAGCACTGCCTTTGCAGTCACCTTTACTACTTTTCTTTAACAGGAAGGACATCCAAGAAAGAAATCCAGGCTCCTGTTCTCCTTGAAGAAGGTACCAAACAGCACTATTGCATCTGAATACAGCAGCAAGCCCAGGATACTCTTCCTTACACAAACTCAAAGCCATTCAAAAGCCAAGAATATGGGACAACCCTCCCTTTAAACTGAAGGATGTTGATCCAGCTAGATGGACAAGTGGCAATTTAAACTAAAGCAACAATGTCCCCTGAGCCAACCAGCAGCACATGGGGAGGAGCAGACAAGGCAGGAGCCATCCCAGGTGCCCCTGGCAGCACAACATTGGTAGGCAGAGTCCCCAGACAGCTTTGCCAAAGGCACAGGGATGTACCTGGAACACAGTCCCTTGGCTATCCCAACACTCAATCACCCCTTCAACTCTTTCAGCAGGAAAACTCCAAGATCACTACTGTTAACAAACTTTAAAGAAACCTCTCAATGCTCCAGCTGGATCTTCCTCTATTGAAAGCACACGTGGCAATGCATTTTGCAAGACAGGAATCTAAAACTCCTTGTGAAACCAAAACACATCACTAAATGTTTTGCTTCTTGTGTCTTTCAGCTCATCACTTACCTTTCATAGTCCTCTGCACAGTGTTTTCAGATGCTTTGCTTGTAGAAAAAAACAGTTAACATCAACATATGGCTAGCTTAATCTTTGTCACGTGTTCCACCTGAGGTTTTCCTGTAAAATACTGTATTTCCCTATTCAGATTCATTCTTAACCTGTTAAGAAAATGGCACTGTCGCAGGTACTCACAGAAACGCTTCCAGTACGATTTGCTGCCTCTCTCTCTCTGTCAGGGCACACAAGAAGTTACTGTTCAGTTCTTGTCTCAGGCTTGTCAGGGACCTAGAGGAAAAAAAGGTACAATTATTGGTATTAATTATTGCGACAGGGTTTGGGTTCACTATTGGGTTAAGCCTTCTGTAAATATAAGGAGACACTCCTCAGCCTGCTGGAGCTCATTTGTCTATTCCCTGTTTTGCTTTTACAAACACTTAAACCACTTTTCAAGACTTATCGCTGCTGCAGATCTACAATATAACAGCAACTTATCCAAAGCTGACTTGTACTAACACACATTTTCCATTACGTATCTAGAACAATTTAAGTGCTTACTTTACATCTCTGAAAGTCTGGCCAAAGTCCCATGAACACAAGAACACCAAATTTTCACAGTGTACCAATACAAACTTGAACAGATTTAACACACTGGTTTTCAGATAACCACCAAAAAAATGGACTACTGCGCATTCCTAGAGCTGCCCAGAGACGCACCTGCGCCCAGTCCCCAGGAGCAAGAGTCCCCAGACCCTGCCGCCTCCTTCCCGTGGTTACCTGGAACCTGCTCTCACTGCTGGATTTCAACACAAACCCATTCAAAAGGGCAATTTCCACCCAAAACAGGCTGGTGCACAGCGTACGCTTCCCGGCACCAAAGCTTATGTTTGGCGAGAGGGGTGGAGTGAGGGATTGTTCTGGCTGTGGGTTTTGGGGGCTGCCCTGGTCAAAGTCCTCCTCTCGGCACTCCTGGAGCCCCCTGAGGCACCAGGACACGCTGTTCGACTCTTAACTTGGTTCGGTTTTCTTTTCTCACCTGCCCAAACTTGACAGCTCCATCCCAAATCACCTCCCTTTGGCCAAAGGATGTTTCTTCCAGGCCTGGGAGAAAATCCTTCCCATCACCCTTTTTGGATTTCCCTCTCTGCCTCTTGCCTTGCTTCCAGCTTTGGATCATTTGTCTTAGGGGCATTTCATTTTATAATTTAAAAATCTAGGCAATTGATAGGGGACAGAACATTTTGGGCATAAGACACAAGTTGATCTGTAGGTCAAAGAACAAACATTTTGAGCTAAAAATATTTTGAGTAGCAGACAGGTAGGGAAAATGTGGGGGGTAAAATTTGAAACAATCTGTAGGACAGAGAATTAACATTTTCAGGTAAAATGAGGTACTTGTATGTGGAACAGACTTAGCAGAAAACTCCTACAAGTATTTGCTTTCAAAATAAAATTCTTAGTACATTTGGCTACACAATCAAATACAAAATACATGTACTGACAGTCCCTGGGGGAAAGCTTTTCGGGGGAGAAAATATTCATTTTAGCACAATTTATACATCTTCAGAAAAAGCAGAAGGACCACCAACTCGTAAGACGCCTTGTGAGGAATCAAGCCCTCCCTTGTGACATCTAATGAAGCACACATTGAAAAGGAAGGAAAAACACAAGCTTGTAATGGATAAAAGAGGACAACAGAAATACGTCAGGATTTAAAAGTCCCTCTCGTTCCAATAGTGAGAAACAGTGTAACTTACAGTTTGATAATAAGTATAAAGTAATGAAACATAAATATTATGTCAAAACTAACAAAACAGAATCCACTGAACGCAGAGCTAAGATTTCACTTTCAAAGTTTAAAGGAAAAATATCTGTTCCTGTATTAACACCCATCACAGTTTAAATCTGGGCTTATCCCAACTCCTACTCCCCCCTTCCAATTACCCCCTCCCCCAGCTCTGCTCGGGTGTAAAATTACCTCACACAAATCTAATTGATCTGCTTGAGCTCTCAGAACACCAGCAACACACAAAGCCAGCTGCCAGCACGAAGTGTCTCTCTGCTCCTACATCCCTCCAAACCAGGCCCTCCTTCCCCTGCCCCAGCATCACACCTGCACAGCCCTGGGGCACCCAGAGCTCAGAGGGCTGGGTCACCCAGCACAGGCCAGCAGCCTCTTCTCTCAGCAGCTCCAGGGCCACCCCGCACTAACACACAGCCCTGTGCCGCCTTGCAAACTGCCTCCCCTGCCTCGCAACATGCTGAACAAGCAAGGGCCGTGTGTTCAGAGATGAGACACTTCAACACTCAGAGCCCCACGAGCCATTTCACCAAAAGGCAGCTGGAGTTCTCAAAAACACACCATGGCCAAGCTCCCCTTGGCACACGTGCCTTCACTGCATGGCGGAGTTTGAAACCCTTTTTCCTAAAGGCCCAAAAATGCAGCTCAGACAGAACCAAACAGTTTTGTGGTGCTAGAAGGAGGCAGAAGCCCCGAGTCACACAGCAAGTCAGGTCATACAGCTGTCCTGGGCTGGAATTGCTCCAAATTCCATCAGATTTATGTGCGCAGGATTAGTCCCTAAGAACTGTCACACCAAGATGCTTGAATATTCCAGCTGCAATGACAATATTTTTTAACCTCCTCGATTTCCTTCTGCAGTACAACAACAAGACAAACTGTTTACCTGTCCTGTATATTTATAAAATAGAGGACAGGGTTTAAACAAGTCTCGTGGTTTGAGGTGCACTGTCTGTCCAAAAGGCCTAACTTAGCACCCAGGAATGAGCAACAGATGCCCAGAGGCTGCTGCTAGCTTGGACCTGCAATGAACTCGACCCCTGGTGCTATATTAACACAACAATTGAAAAACTTGGGCCCAAAGATCTCATGAGTGAGCGCAAAATCTATTTAACGTTGCTTCTAGAAGGCTTTGATGTCATTATTTAAAGGTGTGGCTCCAATACAGAGTAAAACCAAAAATGACACAGAAACAAACCTTAGGGGTTTGGTTATGGTGTTGGGTTCTTTCCTTTCAAAAACTCAACTATCTAAAATACCTTCTTGTAATTCAGGTGATTTCAGTCTGCTAGTTTCTGTGGAAAATGCCTCAAGTAAGTCTACTCTCTAAGGTATAAAGAGCACTATACTAAAGAGGCGAGAGGCGAGACACATAGTATCATTTTCAGGATAGGTTTAAACCCCAAATACTTGAATTACTTCCAGATGGCAGATTAGCAAACATAAACGTGATACAGGACTTATTTTGTCTTTCATAAGTATTTCATTAATTTTTAAGAATGATAAAAGGATCCAATCAACAACAAATGTTATTTAATCCCTTTGCAAATAATAACCCTTCACCTTGCCTTCCTTTGTGCACTGACAGCTTGGATGCCCTGACCGAAAAATTAGACAACTCTCTCCAACTTCAGTTAAAACCTCTTTAATCTTTCATGTGGTAAACCCACAGTTCTGGAAAAAAAAACAAATCCAAAGAAACCCCACAACATAACACAGGTCACGAGTTACAAAAGATGCTCCAAGTCACGAGAGAAAAGCTAAGAAACATGTCAAGTTTTAAGGAAATCCCAAACGTTGCAACCTCCTGCTCTTGTCACCTACGCTGCAGCCTGGATATGACCCGCTCCCAGGCACCTGCTCAACAGTCCTCTCAAGCTGCAGCCGTGGTCCACCACTCTTCCAGGAACTGCAGCTGTGAATTTCTGGGGCCACGGATGCCAGACGTGGCAATGAAACAGTGTACTCTGTTTGATACCTGTTAGACAGGACCCTCTTCTCTCAAAAAACACAGACTCGCAAGTCGCACTGTGATTTGCCACACGCGTGGTTACTTCAAGCAGTCAATTAACTCTTAAACACTTAACCAAGTCTGTGCGAGGACTTACAGAGCCCGAAGTCTATTGTTAGCATGTGGCATGTGTACAGGATCTCAATTAATATCTATGGAAACTATTCTACTACTATGGAATATTTTCTCCTAGAAAACGCACCCATTACACAAGTTCTGTATAATCGTATCTGAACAAAATACAGCAACTGTCTTCAAATCCCATCAAGTGTCTTCCCATCAAGTGTCTTCTTGCTCTCACCACATCCTTATCCTTAAAAGAGAGGGGGAAGTCTACAGCTGTTGGAACAGTTCCTGGCAACGCAATAAAACACCTTTTCCTTGGACCGACCAGGGATCCGAACAACGATTCTCTAACCACATGCCATGGATCACAAAGTACAGTCAGAAAAGGGCCCTGATTGTGGGCATGTGCTCCCATCCCCGTGCTTGAGGAAAACAGCCTGTCACAGTCTGCTCCCATACATCGTTGCCAAAATACAGTGACCAGGAAAAAGATTACTAAGTATGAAGTCACTTCAGAGCAAAGAAGAATAAAAGGGAAAATAAAAAGAACTCTTGCAAGCTGGCAGCCTGCTTTGGGGCAGATAAACCCTGATTTGGGAGAGGTTGGAGCAACAGTGGGAACCTCCAGATAGGTCCAATGGTGGCATAGGAACTGAGTCACAATGGCTACTAAAACTTGGCAAGGATGTGGCCTGGGTGGGTGCCAGCTCCTGTACTACACATGTGCCGACATGTCATCCAACCCTCTCAACACAGAACACTAAGGGCCCTGCCAGCCTCAAGCTCATCTGCACTCCAACCACATTTGGGATTTGTGCAGACAAGACACCGAAACTTTTAGGAAAGCAGCCTTGGTAGAAGTTTAGCTGCTGCTGGTGTGTTTGTCAAAGCCACTGCCTCACCATGACTGAGCCCTGACAAGATCTCGTTCCCAATCTGCCACTCGCTGCATTGGAGGGGGCAGGCAAAAAATCCTGTCTAGTCCCTCGCGTGGGCCAGTGACTCCCTCAGCTTTGGTACAGGGAAATATTTCAGCTCAGAACAACTGCCTGGCGCAAGATTGCAATCCCTGAGGTACTGCAGAGGAAAGCTGCTTTGGTTTTCACTTTATACACAACACCAGTCTGGTGCTTCAGGATGGCAGCTTTGTGGGAAGAAGTTGGAAGAAGATGCAGACACTGCAGCATCCCTGCCTTAAGCAAAACTACATGAAAAGGAAATAGATATCCAATTCGTTTGAAACCGTTGGTCTCTTGAAGGCATTTAGCTCATCTTAGCTGGAGTTCACACTTCCTTAATAGCTGCCTTGTCCAAAAGAAACCTGATCCAACAGATTATAAACTGCAGGAACCCACAGGCAAATCCATTTCCTGGACTCCGGTTTCATTTGCTTGAGGATTCATAACAAAACAACAAGCCACTCCTCAAGAAAGGAAATGCTTAAACACATTTCATTTACTTACCCCAAATATTGTCCCCAAACTACCTAGAAGACAAAAAAAAAAAAAAAAAGGAAAAAAAAACCAGTTAATTCTTAGGCAAGGCTTGTTGATTATGGCAACACGCTGCCAGGTGGAAAAGCGTTTCTGCCACTCTAACAAATCCACTGCCCAGAGTACAAAGCCACCCAAACACAACATATAAGCCTCTTAAAAAATATTTTTAATATTGTCTTGAGTTAAGAACATTATGGACATAACACTCAAGCAAGACAACAGATAACACAGCACAAAGCTTTAAGCATCAGAACAAAAGAGTCTGGGATTATCAGCACTGCGCACTGATGCCACCAGCTAGCCCGATCCTACAGCTGAACCAACTAATTCACCTCCTCCCATCTTCCACAAAGCATCCCGTTAACTATTGTACCAGAATGCCTGCTTCTATATGGTTTGTAAACAAAATATGTTTTCATTGGATCTGATTGTTTTACTAAGAGAAACAATTTTGTACAGGTAAAAACCCATCCAAGTAGGCAGGTGTTTCTGAGCCCACACCTCCCAGATAAAGGAGCAAAGGAGGGGCAGCACAGAAGGATGCAAAAGTGCCCGACAGAGATTGAAACTGACAGTGTTAGGTACGAACATTTGAAAACAAACTGCTCTGCAGCTGTCTCAGGCCTGGAGCTCACATAAACGAAACAAACTTCCCCTCCTGCTTCATTTTATGCCTTCTCCGATCAAGGGATAATCACATCAAGTAAAAGGTAAAAGAGAAGACGGTAACACCTGTCCAATGCCCCTCGGATGGCTGGCACCGAGGCTTATTCTCTCCTCCGGCCAATGGAACTGAAATCCAGGTTTCTGGTCACCCTGCTCGGCAGAGGTGACACATGGGATGCAGATCCTTGGTGGAGGGCGACCTGTACCGGTGACACCGGGTAAGGCACCAAACCCTGAGTCACAGGGATACCGGATCTCTCATCCTGAACATCCTCCCCGTTCCACCCGCTGCCCCTCTGCCACCGCAGCCTCCACTGGGTGGAGACAACTCAGCATCGAGTCACAGAACGTTTTGGGCTGCAAGGGCCCTCAGGAAAACCCCCTGCACTGATGTGCAGAAACCGCATCAGTGACAGGGACAGTGAGAGGCACCCACTCAAGGTGGGCAGCAGGGGAGCAGGACTGGAACTGGAAGGGACAACGAGAAGCAAAAGCGATTGTGAGCTCATTTAGAGATTGCTTAATGAAAACAAAAACAAAATATTATTTCCAATTTGCTTCTGTCAGAGAAAATAGAACAGAAGCCTGGCCTCAAGTCCCTTCGTTTCCGGTCACAAAGAAACCCACGGACATCCCTGTCACATTGAACACACGGCATGTTGTGCTTCTGTCTGTCTCTCAGAGTCTGCAATTCACCAGTTTTTATTATCCCATTTCTTTGTTCTTACCCAAAACAAACTACGTGACAGTGCCTCCCCTTTTCTTTTTTACCTGGGGAAAGCACAAAGTATTTTAAAGGAACTACTCTTACTTCTGATTATTTTCCCAATGAACCTTCCCTTGACTTCAGACGGGACACTATTACCAGAAAAGTTTCAGACCACTTCACCTAGAGTCCCAAAGGGGAAATAAAAGTACTGCTTCCAGCCCTCCCAAATCCATTGCCTGCAACACACATTCATTTTTACCATTTGCAAAAGAAGTGCCACTGGTCCTTCGAAGCCAATGCCTTACATGATAATGCTATTTGACTGAGCCAGAGACATTCCAAAGGCATAAGTCAAGATGCAAAAGAACCCACACAACCAGAGGAGAGAAAATGTTGGCCTATGGTCCTAAGCAGCTTTGCAAGATGTGCAATATGTAGCTACCCTGCAGCATACAGTTCAAATATTGGTCAAGAGAAGCCTTCCTGCACACAAAGGAGGAGGCTCAGCTCTTGAACCCTATTATGTTCAAACCACAACTACAAAACCAGAGAAGCGTCCTAAGAAGGATCCCCACCTTTGCGCTCACCTCCTGAACCCTGCCTTGCTGATCGGTTGCCCCAGGTGAACCCCACAAAGAAAATGGGAATTAGGGAAGTTAATGGCAAGCACAGCAGCTACATACAACAGCTACTGGGTCGCCAGGGAGCCCAAAGGAAGCCCAGGCCTTTGGTTTATTTTAGTGCTTGAAGCTGATGTTATTCAAGACCAGAGGTGAGCATGGTTCCCCAAGGCATACCCGTAGCAGATGTGGCCACGAGATCGTATTGGGATAAATATCAACCCCACAAAGATATTTCCAAACCATTACACATAAGTTTGTTTCACGAAGAGAAAACAAGAGATCACTTAGCAACTGACTAATGTGTGTTGGGACCCAGCCCCTCTCTGGATGCTCCTCCTTGGAGCAGCAAAGCATAAATCCCAAAAGCATCTGCCCCTGGAGTTTTCTCCCTCCTACAGAAACCATGCCAGCAGTCACAGTGAACTGAGACCTGCACAGCCAAGTGCAACTGGAAAGTGCTTTTGCTGCTCACGGAAAGCCCCAGACCTCTTTCTGCCAGCACATCCCTCAGCAGCACCGGCAGCGGCGTGTCCTCAGGCAGAGGTTTGGGTAAATAGCTAAGCTGAAAAAAATCAGGCTGACAATGGCCATTAAACCTGTGAGTTCAGCGACTCATTGGATTAAGTTAACTCTGTGGGCCAGGGTGACACCTGCACTTACAAACTGATGGGGAACTAAACAAAACAACCAAAGTGGGACAGGAGGGCAGAATTCCCACCTGAGGCTTCCAGAAGACACACAGCTACCCTGAGGGCTCTGCCACATCCCTGAAAGTGTACGAGGGCCGGGTTGGAGGAGCTTGGAGCAACCTGGTCTAGTGGAAATTGTCCTTACCCTCGGCAGAGAGTTGGAACAAGCTGATCTTCAAGGTTCTTTCAACCCAAAACATCGTGGGATTCTATGACCATATTAACATTTAAAAAAAAAAGTCAACTTATGCCTGAACTAGAAGTCTGAAACAGAATTGTACATGAGAGATAGAACTACACAGCACACGTACTCTTGACCCACAAACACTACCAAAAGCGAGTAACACGTGCTGTTAAATTATTCCATGATAATCTCACTATGGCACAAACAGGGAAAACCACCACAGAACAATGAGGCTTCTCATTGGTTCTACTGTTCACCAACCACGTTGACAAAATAAGTGTTCTAAAAATATTTAAGACTTACAAGCAAGTGAAAGTGAAGGGCGAAAGGGCAAGAATAAAAAAGCAGGGAGAATCAGGCAAGACATGGGATAAAATTTTACAGCAAAGCATGGAATTGTCAGGGCAGAGTGAATTTTGACAGCGAGCGCATGCCATGACAAGTAAAAGAGAGGGCAGAAGTTAAAACAAAAGCCTAAATCCAAACACTGCATATGCTCTGCTTGAACAGCCCTTGTTGGAGACTTTTGGGGAGTACGACAGCTCTCCCCTCAAAGGCTTTTGGAAACGAAACTAAAACATCTGGCATTTACCTTGTAACAGCACCCACAATAAAACACGCCTCACAAAGGACCAGATACCTTGTAACAACGACGACAGCAACACATAAAGGATCAGACACCTGCTAACAGTAACACACTGCAAATACAAAGCCAGGTCTCTTGTAACAATATCCACAATAAAACAATCCACCGGGTCCCTTGTAGCAACATACTCAGCGAAATACTTTCTCTTCCCACGTGCCGCCCCTTTTCCGTACCTATGTTCCCTGTCCCGCAACCATCAATGCCAGGAGCCTGCAGCGTTGGAAAACGCACAGTCCTGGGCTGCGGCTCCCAAAGGATTGGAGCGCGCGCCCGCGGGCAGGTGGGCACTTACGTGGGGCGCCGCCGGCCCCTCGAACTCCCCCCGGCCAGCACAGCCCAGCTTCCCCAGCTGCCGTCCCAGGACCGCGAGGAACGGACCGCGAGGCTCGGTCACCGCCGGGACACGGGGGACGGGAACGAGGGACTCCCTCCACCTGGCGCACGCCTAGAAAGCCGCCCGCCGCTCCCACCCTGCCAGCTGGAGCCAGGTGGCTGCTATCTGGGAGCACAGCTGAAAGCGATCCCGCCTGTCCTCCCACTGTGGCACAGAACACCTGCGGGGATTCTTCTCTCCGAAAAGAGTTTCTACCAAGCAGCCATTTTAAAGACTCAAATTCCAGCATTTGGGACCCTTTGAATGTTGCTGTGATGCACCTTTTCAACCAGACACAGCCCTGGAAATGATTCGGCCCCCAAGTCGTGCTCCGTAAGCAATGAATGAAACCTCGTTCCGATTTTTGGTTAAAAACCGGCCCAGCAACAGCAGAAGGCTGCCCTTACCCACCCGAGCCACCTCCCTTTCCCTCAGATCACCTCACACCTCCGGGCAGGTGTTTGTGCCACACGGTCTCTCGGCTGTGCTTCAACATCCAACAGGCCAGAACACAGCGCTGAGCCCGGGGAGGGAGGGCTGGCTGGAGCCGCGTCTCCCCGATGGGGCTGACCCCCGGTTCGGCGGCTCTTGTCGTGCCGACCCAGACACGACCACCTCCGCCGTGCCTACCCCGGTACCCGTCGCTGCCTCACCGCCACCCGCTATGGACGGACCGCAGCCCTGCGCAGGAGGGTCCGTCCGTAAGGTCTGTGCTCCCTCCCGGGGACAGGAAAAGTCGCAGAATGATTCACTCCCCGAGGAGGAGGCAGTTACCGAAAAGCCCCCTCAACAAAACGGGCATCGAGCCCGCCCACAGCCGGGAGCCGAACTGCGACTCGCCACCGCAGCCCCCCGGACCCCTCCCGTCGGGCGCCCTCACACACCTCCGGGTGCCGTCGGTCCCACGGCGTCCTCTGCGATCGCCGCTGTCCCGCTGCTGGCGAGGGGAGCGGGGCACGGGAAGAGGCGCTGGCGCGGGGCGGGGCGCAGGGCTCCGGGTTTTGGGACTGGTTTGGGGTTGTCTGGGGTGTGGGGTTTGCGGGACTGCGGCCACCCTCCCCTGGCCAGAGCTCCAGCCGGACTCCCTCGACCCTGCTGGACCCCTCGCATCCCCTTCTTCCGCTCCGCGGGCATTTATGCCTCCCGTGGAAGTGGCAAAGGTGTGCAAAGCTTTTGCTGCCCAGCTCCAGTGTTCGAAAACAAAAAAAAAACAAAAAAAAAAACAAAATTCCCACGGAGCCAAACCCCAGCTCCTCCCACGAAGCCCAGAGAGACCCCGCCCGCCGCCAGACCCCGAGAGGAGCAGCCCCCGGGCCCCGCGGCGCTTACCTGGCACCCGCGCCCGGCACGTTCCGCGCTCCAGCGCCGCTCCCGGATTTGGACAAAAGACAGGAAAGGCAATTCCCGCCCCAAACAGGCCCGAGCCGAAGTCCCGCCCCGGGAGCCGCGGGAGCACCAGAAGGGGCGGTGCGGCTGCAGCACCCAAGGACGGCCTTCGGGGCGTGCCGGGATGGGCCGCGTGGGGCGGGGGCGGGGGCGAGTCCCGCGGGTGTGACCCCCGGGCCCGCCCCGACCGGCACCGCCGCGGTGACTTGCTCAGCCACCACCCCTCGCTCTCGCCCACAATTTTAACATTATAAATCCAAGATTTAATCCTGAGTACCACAAGTTCCCAAGGGCAAAGGATTCCCACAATCTTGTTATTTTCTCTTTTTAATGACCAGATTGCCAAAGTTAGGGAAATACAATCAGCATTCCCTCAACACCTCCATCACTTGCACATCCACCTGTTCCCAGGGGCAGATAAGCAGCAGCCTGCCCTAAGGGGCTCGAGGGATGGGGTGAAGGCGACTGTTCTCCAGGTCTGAATGATTCTGGGTATGACCCTCTGTCCATGGACAGGAATCCCAGAATCCACAGAAACTCCAGCTAGCTGCTATTCTTTCCCAGCTTTTTGCAGGTGGAGATGAAGGTTCCCTTCCCCATCCGGCAGCAGGAGTCGTCCCTGCTGCAGACCCCGCACTGATCCTCAGCCTTCTTGGAGCCAATTCGCCTGTCACACCCTACTTCCTGGAGAAAAAAAAGGGAAATACATCATATTAGGAAGAAATTCTTCCCTGTGAGGAAGGGAAGGCCCTGGCACAGGTTGTCCACAGAGGCTGTGGTTGCCCCACCCCAGGCAGTGTCCAAGGCCAGGCTAAATGGGGTTGGAGCAAACGGCTACTGGCAGGTGTGCCTGCCCATGACAGGGGCTGGAATGAGATGATCCCCAAAGGTCCCTCCCAACTTAACCCACTCTGGCATTCCAGTATGATTCCACACAGTCTCTGTGCATTTATTTCACACCATTTCCTCTCAAATTCAAATTCTCAAATTCAGTCAATTTTGAAAGCAATAACTTCAAAGTCATTGCAGAAATAAAAAGGGACTGTAAAACATGCAAGCACAAGTCCATGGTTCCACCCAGCCCTCCCTTCCCTCAGAGAAGTCCCAAAGCCTCCCAAGCTGCCCCCGCATCTCTGCCCTGGGCAGCACCTGCACCAAGCCCGGCTTGAGGCTCTCCCCGGGCCCTGCAGCAGCTCTGGCACTGCCAGAGGTGCCGACACACCCAGAGCTCGGCTCCCCAAGCTCCTGAGCCCCCAAACCCACCCTCACACTCACAGGGCCTACCCTGTCCCTCTCAGCACAGCCAAACCCCACAGCTCAGTTAGCCCAAATTCCCTTGGCCCTTCCCCTCTTCTCTCCGTCGGTCCCAGCACACACTGGTAGGACCAGACTGGAGTCATAAAAAAGCCATTTCCCAGGCAGTTGGTCCCAACGGGCAGGAAGAGAGAAACGTGTCCCTCTGACTTACCCCACGCCACCGGCACGACCAGGTGCCCCCGGACAGGCCAGCAGGGCTGGGGCCATTGCCTTGGGCTACTCACACATCAAAGGATTTGCCGCAGCTGCACTGAAGCCAAAGGCCTTTCCTGTGCTGAAAGAGAGCAGAAAAAGAAAATTAAATGTACTGTGGAAGTCAAAGGCTCCTGGCTTCCACCCTTCTGTTCTGGCTGCTCACTAGAGGTTTCTTCCCTAAAACCTGCTCTTACCCAGGAAAACCTGAGAAACTGCCAGAGTTACGGTTTGTAGCCAACATTCCCCAAGGATTTCTCTCTCCCAGCAGCAGCAACGCCCCACCAGCTCCATGGGAAGCCACGACTGAGGCTGCAAA
>JAWWEV010000329.1:0-13846 GCA_035583235.1 Hafferia zeledoni
AAAGAAAGAAAGAAAGAAAGAAAGAAAGAAAGAAAGAAAGAAAGAAAGAAAGAAAGAAAGAAAGAAAGAAAAGATAATACACTCCAAGCATTTTCTTAGTATATGTAAATCCAAAAATGCCATTTGGCGTTTTTCCCCAAACATAAAAAAGTCACAGCAGAGCAGCTGACATATTGTTAAAATGGCCAAGCTATAAATTTATTTACTCGGTTTCACAACTATAGGCAAATGAATCTATGGGACAAAGACAATTTATGATATGTATGCAGCTTGTGTCAAGTAGCAGGAGTTACTCAGAGGATTTTGCTGAAGCCACGGTTACTTTAAAATAGATGACTTGAGAGCATCCAGAGAAAACAGTGAAATTAAGATCTGCTATCTTGAGGAGTCCTTTTGGAAGGTTGCATTTGGCAAGAATGCTGATGAATATACAATTTATACATTGTGTCAACTACATTCAACTGCATTAACATTTTTGAAATTAGTTGTTAGAGAATCTGCTGACAAGGAGCACTGTGAGGACACAACTAATAAAAATGAAATAAATTTCTAATGTCAGAGAGGAAAATTACAGCATGCAGAACTGATAAAAAACCCAGAGAGCTACACTAACAACATTAACAATAAAATATGCTATTAGTCATTCTATATATATTCAGAGGGAATTACACAGACTGAAACAGACTTCAAGTTGTGTTGGTTTGAAATGAGGTCTGGGTGCCTAAAGTGGTTTTGTATTCTGGCCCACGGTGTTTAATGCTGACAGGATGACAACAGAAGGAATATAGAGGGAATACAGTAAAGGTATATAGTAAACATGAAAATTTTAGGAAGTCAGTGTACAGAATTTCATAGTTTAATGTTACAGGCATTACTTGTAGACAAAAAGAATCCTAGAACTGCAATGTTCGATGTTGCAAAGCAAGACAGAGTGAATTACTGACAAAAATTTCTGTTGAATGAGTTTGCTTTTCTCTCTATAAAATCAACATATTTATACATTTTTCAAATATATTTATTTTGATGAGCTGTTAATTTTTTAATTTGATCTGCTGGTTAATGCATTTTTCAGTAGTCAGCTGGTAGAGTTTCCTTTGTGTCAACATACTTTTGGTATCAATGAAGTTCTGACCTTTTCAATTCATTTTTACTCAATTTCACATTGTAAAATTCCCTGAAAAAGTACAACTAGACTGTTGTTTTAAATGTTTAACAACAGAAACTTTCACAAAATATATTTTTGGCATCCTCAAAATCCATTTTCCAGCTCTGCTTATAGTTGAACCCACTCACTGAATTTGAACTCTCATCTATTCAGTCCCTCCTTTATGAGCAATTTAATTTTGAAGAAACCACTGTTCATCACAGATTATATATTAACTTGTCTAAGAAATCATTGCTTATCATAAAGCAAGTGAAAACCACTTATGCTGTCTTTATACATTTTATAGAATAGTTCCAATTAAAGACAACTGGAATGATCCGTGCACCTAGTCACATGCATACAGTGATTATTTGCTAAATAATCCCTACCTTCCCTCTTTTGTGTTTATTTTTCCACTAACTTTTTTTTTTTTTTATCTTTTCTTAGTGCAGTAAGTGCATTTTCAGTAATGTCTCACTCATGTCAGTAGGTCTTATTTTAGCAGGTCGTGGAATGGATCATTCTCCCATCTATGGAAGAGCTTCCAGCTGCCTCTCTATGTTTAGTACAGACATCAATAATTTAGAGCCTTTGGCGGTTAATTCTTTTACATGTTTTACGTTAGCCATACCTTTTGTTATCTGTAACATTTTGGTATCTCCTGAATTAATATTTATCTCTTGGTTTTCATATGCATGTGCTACTTCTAAGGTCATAAAACATAATATTAAATTGTATGATTTCCAAAGTCACAAGTTCACTTTTAGCTTTTCTGTTAAAACAAATTTTTCTGTTGAAGGCCAAACCAAACATAACAAAACAAACCAAACAAACAAAAAAAACACAATCAAAACTAAAAAAAAAAGAAAGTAAATGCCATTTGTTGAAATCTGTGATCTTTTAGCTGGGAATACAATTGTCTGATTTGGTAATGTCTTTATCATGCACCCTGGTTCCCACATAGAAAAATGATTATGCGTGCATGATATGAGATTAATACACGTGCCAAAAAAAACAAGCTGTTGGGCTCTGTATTAGTATAAAATATCTCAAATCATAAAAGATATATGAAGCTCACCATTGAAAATTCTCTGAAAAAATAAGCACAGTATAAATCACTGCTTAATAAGACCAATAAAATTATTAATAATCAGGGTGAATAGGGGAGAAAGTATGTTGCATGTCATTATGCTACTGTGAAATCTATTGTACACTAGGAAAGAAAAGCAATTAGAATAATGAAAGATAGGGAATACTTTTTATAGAAAAGGAAACTAAATGGAATGTAACAGAGGACATACAACCTCTGGTTGTAAGCACTGGGGGTCTGTAAAGTCATGAAGAGTGTAAAGCAGGGAGGGAGAAGAATCATATGCAGTTTCATACAACACAGAGAAGTTAGTAAAGTTATGAGGGAATAGCAGTACGCTGCTTTCCTTTGATGTCATTAAAATTGATCTACTAGGCTTGTTGAGGATGAAGATAAAAGTTTTAAACAATAGGAAAGACATTTTCCAGTCAGGGCAGCAAACAACTTGTACACACAGTCATAGGGGCAAAATCATGGTGGAGTTTCCACGTGCAATTATACAGATATGGAGACAACCATGTGGAGACAACATGAGACCAAACAGGAACCTGCCACTCAAAAAGTCTGTATGTCACTGGAAACTGTTGGGTTCCAGAAATCTGTTCTTTCCTGTCTTTCTGAGACAGTCCTGCTTGCTGCTGCCAGAGATCACCTCCTGAAGGAGAGGCACCTTCAGCTTCATCCAGGCTGGTGATTCTCATGACAAACAGAATCCTTTCTTAATCAATAATGTCCTACACTAAGATGTTAAGCCAATGATTGTAAAGTGTTATATATAATGGAAAAGAGAAAAAAACAATTGACAATATCTCATCATTTTCTCATAGAAATATATGCTTTCCTGGTTCTCATTGATGAAATTGATTTTTTTTTCCTAATCTTCATCATGAAGCCAGAAATTTTTGTCCTCCAGAGACAAAACTGACCATTTTGATGACTAGCATCCACCTAACACAGAGCAGAAAACAGTTTTCAAGTTTTTGTATGACTAATGTGACTTTTCTTTGTGCTGTAGCCATTGTTCTAGAAAGGAGAATTCTTGTCTAATTACATGCCTCAAACTACCATGTTGCTAAATCCATTTCCTTTATTACTCCAGTTGTTGTGAAACTTGTGAGCCACGTCACATTGTAAGTTTTGCAAAGCATTTCATCACTGATCTGTGAAAATTATTTTCCCTGTCCGTTTACCACGCAGATCCAGCACCATATACAGTGGCTGTGCTCAGCAAAGCTTTTTTCTAATTTATTTTTGCGACAGATTTGGGTTATGTCAATGTCTATCTTCTTATATTCTCTATTGAATGTCACATGGTTTCAAGAATACCAAGAAAATTTTAATTGCAGATGCCAAAATATGGCATGCATAGCAAAAAACATTAAATTTCACCCTACTGTTTTGCTAAGCCAGCAGGAATTTGAATTGTGACCCAGTCAGTGAGATCTGATTTTGTCTTAGAAGAAAATTTGGTCCTTGAGTCCTTCAAAACCTCGAATCAGAGAGTTCCTAACTCAATAAACTATTCTTCTGAAATATCCTTTTCAGATCTTCTGCAGACATACATTGTATCAGGTGTCTGAAAAATGGTGCTTTTCTTTGAAAAATTGAATCAAAATATCTGAAATCATATTCAGCCCTGGAGAGAAATATATGTAACATAGCAGTGCATAGCCATGAAGGCAGAGTCAGTCCATCTCTATATATCAGTAACTACTGACTGAGGTAAACGTGGGCTTTTTAATCTCTATGTTCTCTTTAAAGTGCTACAGCAAAGGAGAACTTCAGGCAACTGCTAACTAGACACCATCTTCTTCTTTTTCTGAAGATTCTTATCTGATGAACTGAGTGACAGAATAAATTTATCAATCTTTCCTAATCTGTTTTCTCATGAGGAGGGATGCATTGTTTACTCTGCTGCTCTTCAGTGCAACTACAGCCATGGAGCAGCTTTTGAGTTATGCTGCATTTGACAGCTGACACAATTTCTTTGTACAAAGTCTGACTAATAGGAGTTAGCCAGAAAGAAGTATGTTACCATCTGTGTTACTGCATAATTCATAAAAGAAATAAAAATTGCCACAGAATTGGTGAAAACAAGCCCTGCACAACTTATCCATAGAGGCGTTTTGCCTGTA
Organism: Hafferia zeledoni; assembly: GCA_035583235.1. Classification (NCBI taxonomy): domain Eukaryota; kingdom Metazoa; phylum Chordata; class Aves; order Passeriformes; family Thamnophilidae; genus Hafferia; species Hafferia zeledoni. The sequence continues at coordinate 4,370 of JAWWEV010000329.1, forward strand.
GTTTTCCAGATCCACAGACTTCTAGAGTACTTAATGTATTATCAGTGAACTTGCATGAGTAAGCAACCTGCTAATGCACACTGTGACACAGCAGTCCAGAACTCCAGAACTGCAAAAATCCCCTGTAGGTGTGTTGCCTTTGTGTATATAAACAGTCAGGTACACGTGCACACACACACACAGACTACATTAAATTAGAGCAAAAGAAACAGCTCCAAATCTCTAGTTAAACTCCAATAGTTAGACCACGGCTAAGTTTGAAACAGTTTAACAAAATTACATTAGTTTTTGTGAGTGACTGTCTCTCTACTTCATGAGAACAATAGGCCCTTTGCAGAGGCCCTTTGCAGGTATCTTTGGCTCATATGCTGAGCTCTGATTTAAAATCTGTGAACCTGCACTTAACACAGTGTAAGCTCTTGAGTGTTTTGTGCATGTTTCAAGCACCTTGCTATGCTGCTGCAACTGCAAAATTATACAGCTTCTGCCTTAGATATGTCTCCTGTGTGACTTTTTCACAGGGCAGGATTATGAGTGCAAATTCTCTTGCAAATGAAAACACACGCACACAGTCAGAAAATTTTGCACTTAGCCTTAACAGTAAGGTTTTCAGGTGATCTTTTGAAGTCTATATCCCTTTTTTATTTGAGGAGGAATGAGGCTTTTTACATGCTTAAGTAATATCATGACTGATGTTTGAGTTGCTCAAGGTGAGAACTGAAGAAACACATGGATTCTAGCTCCCATCACATTCAAAATAGAATGTAACTCTGTTGTTTTGTATAAATGACTGAAATATTTGCCAAAATTTGACCTTAATTTTTGGACTTGATGAGATATGACCTTGAGCACTTTGTCTCCCTATGTTACCATTTTCCACCAATTTCATTAATAATTTATAAACTTGTAGCAGTCTATATCTGTGCATTCCATACCAGACATTGATGATGAATTGTGATGTTTGATTTCAATGTAGAATAAACTAAAACACATTAAGATTCCATAACTAATCCTCACAAAAAGAAAAAGAAAAAATAAACAAACCAAAAAACCACACATATACACACAACCACAAAAACAAAACCAAACAAACAAAGAAACCAATCCACCAACCAACTCTGATTTATCTGTGATTAGGATTTCTTTTTAGTCCACTGTGTTTAAATTATACACTTTTTTCAAGTTTGAGCTTGCACATTGAATTAATCTGTATAATAAGGCACTATCAAAATTTCTTGTGCGTCTGGATCATCTAACATCAGTGCAGCTGGAGTACACAGAATAACACTTCTTATATTTACCTGTCCCATTTTACTACCCATTATAAACTCTTGAAGGCAAACCCAAGGAAAGAAATATTCACTACACCCACTCCACGGTAGGTGCCTAAATGTACAAGCACTTTTTGAGATACGATCAAACTTTAATGTATAGTGCTTTGGATAATTAAGTGTTTCAACATATTATAGTCTCTCTACACCTTTTCATTGCCCATTTACAAATATTTGATTTTTGTCTGCCCTCACAGTGCACAAAAAGTGCTATTCACTGATGAGGATGCTGAATGGGATATTGATTCAAATGGACAGAGTGGGGAATTTCAGCCTTCCAGCCCTCTGTACGCTGTCTGTGATTGTGATATTAATTTTTTTAAAGTAAGCAACACAGCTGTTTAAGTCTTCTCACCATAGGAATTAAGCTAAAATTCTTAAAACAACTGTAGATTTTTTTCTATCTTCTAAAATTTCCTAAGGGAGTTTGTAACTGCCATAATAAGCATTCATCAACAGCTTGACATCGTATTTAATGACAGACTTTATTAAGTCCCTTTGCCTGGATCCGGTGACAGTTGGACTGCCTCCATCCTGCTGAATTAAACAAAGCCAATACAGGGACTCAGGTATTTCCCCAAATCTGTTGGATTTTTAATGTGGTTCCTGACATGATATTGGCCAGTGCCAGTGCATACTCACTCAGGAATTAGTAAAAATCAAGAAATGTTCCTGACATCCAATTTGGGTGCGACCAGATGATCTGGAAGGCTTATGGATGCAAGCTGTGGTCTGCCAGCTGTCCTCAAAGCCAGACAATTGTCCATTGCACACTTTAATAATATTTTCATGAACAACCAAATTGGAAATAATTAATCTCATCATAACTTTGAAGGTTTCTTTATGAGACCTAGAAATGACAGCTTTCCATTTCAAGCATTTTAAGGTCCATCTTGGTACATGGCAGAGGTAAGTCATGGGTTCTTCAAGGACTGTAGCAAAAAATACTTTTTCTATTCGAGTTTTATGCACAGAAAAATAATGGTTAGTGCCAGACAGGGTTTGTGGAATAGTACAGAGAAAAGGGATGGGAGGCAGTAAGAATACTGTGCCTTACACATATTGCATTACAGGTGCAACAGGGGCAAGGTAGAGCACTGGAATCTTCATCAGTGCAATCAGGATATGGTCTCACTGCAGATCTTCTTGAACAGCTTGAAAGAAACATATAAACATGGCCATCCAGTATAATAAACCTCATTGTTATTACTACAGTTTCTGAAAAATATTTTGAGAACTCAAAAGTTACAGCAAAAAATATGTATTTCAGAGTTAGGTAATCCATTCACTGTTTCACAGCAGAGACTGTTTTCACATCCTTAAGCTGCGTGTATGCATGAGCAATTACACTGGAGATAATTGTGAACATATTTTGGCTGGGAGTATGAGCTACCTTTTAATCCTAATTAAGAGAAAATAACAATCTAAAAAATCTTTCCTTCACTGTATTCTAATTTGTTAAAGAAAAGTGACTTTAAAAAGAATTAATTATAATTCAAGGTATCAACAATTATGATTACATATTGCTAGACTACATCCTGTGTCAAAGTGGCATTTTTAGGTATGCAATGTTTTGATTAAATTGAAATAGTTTTTCTTTTTTCTGACTAGACAACAAGAGTGAGAGATAACTCATGATGACTTTTCTAAATGTATGTTTCATAGCCAGTAGAGCAGTGTGCATGGAATAATAACTCATGTTAGATCATGCAGAACTGATGTGTGAAGTTTATCCCTGACAGTGTCCCTGAAGTCCGTGGCATTACATCCAGGTTTGATATAGCATTTAGTGTCTTAGTTTGAGTAACTTATTAACACACTCCTATTTCATCCTTGTTTATGTGGTTATTCAGTGAGATTGCAGTAACTAGGGCTGACAAAAAGCTGTACATGTTGTGGAGTGGAACAACTTATCCAATTGTGAAAATGGGAAAATTTGATTATTAAAAATGTGAAAGTTTGATAGTGATTTTTTTTATGAAGAGCCATTTAATCAGACCAACTTTTTACACAGCTGCCTGAATTGGAGTAATATAATACCATAAAGAGAAAAGAATCACAGTATACAGGAGCATCCTGGTGTATTGGCCTCAACAGGCAGAGAGAAGGCAGAGACTCCCAAGGGCGAATTCTAGCTGTGGATTCCTAGTTCTGTCAGCACTGGGACTGGGAATGACTGGGGTTTTGGGTCTGCATTGGCAGAAACTGAGTACAGGGGAAAAATCCTCTGCCTCAGTGAAAGGGTCTCTGTGACCTTGCTACAACCATCTGGGATGGAGGGGCTGGCTGCTTTCATCAGAAGAAGCATAAGCTCCACTCTTCTTAGGTTCTTGGTTTATCAGACACTTTCTGCAACATTATTGGGTTAACTCTTTCTCAGTGTTCGAATATTTTGAAAAGCACAGATTTCAGAAGATCAATATGATTAGAGTAGCCTATAGCCTGTTAGACTGAAATAAAATCACAGTTTGTCACCTGGAACTGGTATTCTTTACATAGCTGCATGTCTACTTACTCAAGATAGATGCTATTCATAAACTCATGTGCTCTACATGCAGGGGCACCTTCATCACTTTGCTGACTCTGGGACTAACAGAGGTGATGATACAGTGAAATAAGCTTTAACTAACAGATTGAACACTGACCCATGCCAAATCTCAATCAAGTGCATTTTTATTTCTATCATGTCTCCTGTGCCTAACTTAGGTGTACTACAGTCCCTGCCAGGCTTCAGTTCCAAAGCATGAACTTGTAACTCACTTTAAGTAAGAACTTTTCAAAGAAAACTAGCAATTTTTTTGTAACTTCATAATGCAAAATATATAGGGGAAGGGTGAGCTTATTTGTTAGCTTTTTTCCAGAACAGTCAACATATTTTCAAGTTACCTTTTCAACACCAATTTTTCTGACAGTGTACCTGTACTGAGCTCTTCATATAAACCAGTAAAATGTGGTACACACATGCACAGACAAATATCGAGAATAACAGCACCTAAATTGCAACATAGATGGCAAAGGGTTCCACACATTTCTATGCTAGAATTTCTACAGAATCCAAATTCAAAGTTGCTAATGACAGACAGCATCATCTGCATTTGATTTGAAATAAGTCCCTAGAATCAACAACCAGACAATACTTGTCCAAGTTACTGAATATATGAGTCTACACCCATAAATTTTCACAATCATGAGCATATATAAGAAGCCATCAGATCCCAACACGTTATATTACAGAGGAAAGAAATAGTCCTGCACTATTCATCACTAAAGGAACTTCTAGTTGTTTCCCAAGATGGTTCTAACCATGCTGTTTGAAATGGCTTCTGAAAATAATCTTAAAAATTCACAAAAAAAAAGCTCAGGACAAAGGTATCATATGGTTCTTATTTCCTATTAGTTATCTGAAATATAAAATCACTTGATATATTTTTTTCTTTTCTAAAACTACTTTTAAATATAGAACAATGAATAGAAATTTTGGTTTGAAAGATATTATGTATACAAATTGGACAAGGGTTGTTGTGTTTTGAATTGTGTTAATCTGTTTAAAACCTAAAAATATCCCAAATACTTTTTCTTTTATTTACAAGATCACTCCAGATTAGTAAAGGCAAACCCAACAATTTAATCTCATATTACCCTGCATAACAAGGTCTTATCTGTTGTTGACTTTGTGGATGTAATTTGAAAGAAAGAATTTCATTAACATTAAGGCTCCCTGAACTCATAACGAAATGCATTAATGTTTCATAAATATTCAACTTTTTCTAAGTAACTTATGTTGTTCTCTTGTGCTTTCCATCTGAATATAAAAAACATAGAATGGAAGTTGGGGAAACCTACTGTGAAATAATTGCAATTTATTATTTTTAAAAAAACACATTTCATTTTTTAGCTACTTAAAAATATTTTTAAGCAACTATATCTTAAATAAATAGGGTTTACCAAAAGTTTAATAGTCTTGACAAAATAATACATATAATTCTTCTCCAAGAATGCTATTAGAATTTAAAAGTGATTATATAGTCAATAAATTCTAGAATAAAAATTGCCTGAGGAAATCAGAAGCACTTCCCCTGTGCATTTTCATTATGTCACAACTACCTGACAAAGAATTTTTCTTACAGGGCCAGCTTCTTCTCTGGTGCATAGGGAGGATAAGCAGAAGGGATCCTCTTTTGCTCTTATTAGATAATGAGTGATACATTCTTTCTTACATCATAGTTCTCCCTGAAGACATCCTTCAAAAACTTACTAGTGGCATTTGTCATCCTTGTGATCTTATGCTTACAAGTATGAAAATATTTGGCATCCTAGACCTTTTGTGAAGGGATAAATTTATATAAATACCCTCATTTTATGGATGAATATAAGAAGTGCAGATTGACAATCTGTTCTGTTCATAGCCCTGAAGAGGTGTATATTTTTCAGGATTTTGGGTGTTCCTCTTTTTACATCCTTCCTCCAAGACATGTCCATTGTATATTTGAAGCTGAAGGGGTGATTGTGGTCTATTTTTGCGATTCAGATACCAGGGAGTGGTATGACACGTTCCCAGAAAATGAGCAGCTCTGCACTAGTGAAAGTGTTACACACTTCTTTTAAGTCAGCTCAGGAACTGAACTCAGTAAGGGAATTCAAATGGTAGAATACAACATACTTTTGTCAAGATAAACTGCTTTGTTTTGTTGTCATTCCTTCCTCATGCACATTAATGTTCTACAACTACTGATGCAGGACTGCCCAGGAATAGCCTCCTTGATGGCATAACTGGGTTGTTCCCAAAACAGACCTGCAGATGAAGTTAATGGTGTCTATAGGCTTTGAGTGCTGTCATTTCATATGTGTCAAAGGAGAGATAAAATAAGATTTTATTTGAGAAAATTACGTCTAATTTCTTTTCAGTTGGGAATTTGGGGTCATTTCCTGTCTGCAAAGGGGAACATGGTCATGTAGATGCAATCTTCTCTTTCTATTCTCATCCTGGTTTCAGCTGGGATAAAGTTGTTTTTCTTCCTAGTAGCTGATACAATGTTGTGTTTCAGATTCAAAGTGAGAATAGTGTTAATTACACACTGATGTTTCGGTTGTTGCTAAGTAGTCCTTACCCTGAGTCAAGAACTTGCCAGTGTCTCATGGTCTGCCAGTGAGGAGCTACACAAGAACCTGGGAGGGAGCACAGCCAAGACAGGTAACCTAAACTGGCCAAAGGCATATTCCCACACCATAGAATATCATCCTAGTGATGCATCACAATTTCAAAACCACAAGAGGTTTTGATTCTCAAAGGAATGAGGAGAGAGGTCGGCAGAACTCCCACCATGGACTTCTGAAGGGCAAACTGTGGCCTTTTTATGAGATTGATTGAAAGAGTTCCTTAGGAGGCCGTTCTGAAGGGAAAAGGAGTCCAGAAAAGCTGGACATTACTCAAGATGAAAATATTAAATATGGAGGAGCAGACTATCCACATGTGCTGAAAGGTGCACTGGCAGGGAAGAAAATTAGCCTGGCTGAACTGAGAGCTTTATCTGGAACTCAGGGAGAAAGGCAGAGTTTACGACACTTGGAAGAGGAGGCAGGAAATTCAAGTGTCTATAAGGATGCCCTGAGGTTATGAAGAGATAAAATCAGAAGGAGCAAAGCTCAGTTAGGAATTTAATCTGGCTATTGAAATGGAATTCTACAAGAAATGTTTCTATAATACATCAGCAATAAAAGGAGGGCCAAGGAGAATCTCCATGTTTTATATGATATGTTGGGAGATATAGTGACAAAGGCTGAGGAAAAGACTGAGGTACTTACTGCCTTCTTTGCCTCAGTCTTTAAAAACAATTCCAATTGTTCTCCAGGTACCCAGTTCCCTGAGCTGAAGAGACACGGAGCAGACTGAAGTCACTATAATCCAAGGAGGAATGGTCAGTGACCTCCTACACCATTAGACACACACAAACCTAGGGGGCCAGACAGGATTCACTCAAAGGCTCTGAGTGAGCTCGTGAAAGTGCTCACCAAGTCATTTTCCATCATTTACCAGCAATCCTGGATAACCAAGGATGTTCCAGCCAACTGCAGGTTAACAAATGTGATGTCTTTCTACAAGAAGGGTCAAAAGGAGGATCCCAGGAATGACAGAGCTGTCAGACTGACCTGGATGATGGGGAAGGTCATGAAGCAGAGCATGAGGAGCAACTCAGGGAGCTGGAGTTGTTTAATTTGGAGAAAAACAGGCTCAGGGAGAACCTTATCACTCCCAACTACCTCAAATGAGGTTGTAGTGAGGTGAGGGTCAGTCTCTGCTTCCAGGTAACAAGTGATAGGACAAGAGGAAATAGTCTTAAGTTGCTTCAGATGAGGTTTAGATTGGATATGAGGGAAAATTTCTTCATGGAAAGGGTTATCAAGCATTGGAACAGACTGCTCAGAGAAGTGGTTTAGTCATCATCCCAGAAGGGTTTTAAAAGTTTTGTAGAAGTGGCACTCAGGGACATGGTTTAGTCAGCTTGACACTGCTGTGTTAGTGGCTGGACTCAATGACCTTAAAGGTTTTGTCAAATCTAAATGGTTCTAGGACTGTGTGCTTAACATATTAAGTGAGGGGAGTTTACTGGGAGATGTTGCTGCATCACTGTTCTTCTTGGATTTCATTCCTCTTTCTCCCTCTTTTTCATTTCTTATTGCTACTGTTGTTTTTATTGTTAAATTTTACTTTGTTTATATTATTCAGGGGTTATACCTTTATACCTTTTTCTGATTTTCCTCCCCATCCCACTGTAGGGCAGAGGGGAAAGCGAGCAAGCAGCTGAGTGGTACTTAGTTGCCAGCTGAGGAAGCCACAACAGTTCTGCTTGTTTTTTCAATTCTTTTCTATTTCTCTCTTTTAATACATTTTCATCTGACCCCTTTTTGTTTCCTGTTAATGTGTCTTCACCTTTGGAAAGTTGGTTTCTAGTTTGTCCCAGAAACAACTCCTTTAGACATTTAATTTCAACTGTCTAGTCTAAAACAGTAATTTTTTAATGCTCAGCTCTCCCCATAACCTGCATTTGCAGTTCCACTACCTGCACAGCGTATTCAGTTCCCATCTGTTTCCTTCACATGTGAACAATTTGTCCGCATATTTTGTCATCCTGCTGAGTCTTTCACACAACTCTCTTTGTTCTTTCCCCTTCCAACTGTCCTTCCTGAATCATTTCCTAACCTTAGTGTCCAACTGCTACTATCATTCTACTTCTGTTTCCAGTCTCTATCATGAAACCTTAATTGATTCTATCTTCCACGCATCTTTTTTCCTTTGGCAATAATTACCAACCTTATTGCCCAGTCAGCCCAAAATTTCAGACTTCTTGTCTGCAGATGAAGACAAAAATGTTATCTTTTCTCACAGTCTCTCCATAATTCCACTGCATTAATTATTCTGCTCGGAGTTCGAAGCAGGCAATTCCTGAAGAAAAAGTAAAAAATGATATCCCATGTCAGTCCTAGGAGGTATTCAATTAGATTGTGAGAGAAACAGCTCACTGATCTCAGGCCCAGGCCAAGTGTGAATATGTACACAGTGAAGTTCAACCAAGCACTGGGAGATCTTTCTGGATGAAACACAAGACACAGCTTTCACTCACAGGTGCTGGGACATTTCAGATTCTGCACTTCTAATTTTACATCTACAGGTCTTTAAAATAAAAAGTCGCCAGCATGTTTTAACATGTTTTAGTATGTCTTTCTTCAGAGAGCCAGTTGAACAGTTTTGGTTTATATTTTCCATTAACTTTCTGCCTTGGATAAAGATTCATTGCAGAAAAAGCTTTCACAGGTTATTAATTTTCATATATTTGCAAAATTGAAAATGCTTAAATGCTACTAGGCTTTCCACAGTACTTTAATGTCTTTTCAGAATTTTTTTTGTCAGCAGAATTTGCTGTATCACATCTAATCCAGCCCTTACTTCTCCAACCATACTTGTGTTACTAATTTCTGTTGACTCATGATTTTTTTACTCAAATTTGTATATTGCTTCTGACTTTTTTCTTCAAACAGAAACCACTCAAATATTTCTCAGTTTTCTGTCACAATTTTTAAGTGAATTTAATATTCAAGCATTTTTGAGGCAGAATACATGATGGAAAAGTAATATTGTTATAAAGTTGTA
>JAWWEV010000330.1:0-13829 GCA_035583235.1 Hafferia zeledoni
CAGTGCTGAGGTCACCTCTGAGCCTCCTCTTCTCCAGGCTAAACACCCCCAGCTCCCTCAGCCTCTCCCCACAGGATTTGTGCTCCAGTCCCTTCTCCAGCCTTGTTGCTCTTCTCTGAACCAGTGTCTTTGAATATCTATGTGTACCTGTTCTCTGTATGTTGTTTATGATAACCAATAATTTTTCTGGCCAGTACCTCTGCTAATTATAATAAGTAAATGTTTTAAATGTCAGGATTGTTGTTTTATAGGTGCTAAAGCATAAAATGCTGAAATTTACTTGGAGGCATTGATGTTCTGATCTCATTTTCCAGCACTACTCTATAAGGCACAGGTTTTCACTATTGCAAAGCCATAGAACAGTTAACTCTATGAGTATTGCATTTATTTAATTCTTAGAAAATTTGTCACTGATTAAGTTTGTGCAGCTGAGTGATTTTTTTGCAAGTCCATATTTTGAAGAAAAAACAACCTGATAGTGGACTGAGTTCTTATTACTGGTTATTATGTAGCAGTTTTGAGGTTATAAAAAGTTAAAATAAACTTCAAGCTGCACAGAGTTGTCAAAGGAAAGATAAGAAAGTCTTGCTGTGTTATATAAATGGTCCAACTGGACCAGCACTCTGTTTCTGGAGATGTTAGGACATGTTTTAGAGTGAGTGAGTATTGGCTATCTGCAGTTCATGACCTTGTATTTTCCCAGCATCCATAGTTACCATATTAAGGATATTATAAGATACATTCCTGACTCTTCCACCTGTGGCCCAAAAATTTGCCTTGTCCCTCTTTGAACAGTCTGGCACTGTACAATCCTTGACCATCTGCGAATTTCAGATACTCACTACCCCCATTTTTCTTTTCTTCTTCAGTTCTTTTCTTTGTGTACACTGATGGTGATTTGACCTTGGCTTGACATCAGGTGCCCCCAAAGCCACAATCACACCCTACCTTGTCTTGACAAGGAAGACAAAATATAACAAAAGGGGACCTACAGAGAAGCCAGAGAGGGAATCTTTGTCAGGACCTACAGTGATAGACAAGGAGTAAAGGGTACAAATTAAAAGAGAGGAAATTTAGGTTAGATATTAGGAAGAAATTCTTTACTGTGAGGGTGTGAGACACTGGAAGAGATTGCCCGGGGAGGCTGTGGATGCCCCAACCCTGGCAGTGTTCCAAGTTGAGCTGGATAAGGCCTTGAACAACTTGTTCTAGTGGGAAGTATCCTTGCCCACAGCAAAGGTCACTGTCTGTCTGGGTCTAATCCCCAACAGCAGCCTGGAAAGGACACTGACAACCTCTCCAGACTCATGAGCTGAATGTTTTCATGAAGTATTTGAGAATTAAATGTGAATACACTGTGAATGATCTATTCTAAATGCATTCAAAAAAAGAATAGCTACAAAGCCTGAGGATATAGCTATATGAAACATTGATTGCCTCAGAACATAATCCCTTCACCCCTGGATTTAATTCCTATCTATTTGGCAAGTGCTCATCGACTCTGCCTACAGCTATTCAAGCAATTAATGAGATAGATTTCATGCAAACATATGCTCTTGCACGTATCAGTATTTTTCCTCTTTCAGTCATAACAATAAACAGAAAAAGAAGGACAAACTAAAAGTTCTGCAGAGAGGAATGCAAGGTTTTATCCAACCTACAGCACATAGATAACTCTGGTCTCGTAGTACCTGATAGGCAGGTAAATGTCAAGGCTACCAAGTGGTGGAATTGTGGTCTTCATAACTGCAATCTTTTCTCTGTTCATCAAAAATAGAAGAAATATTAACCATTGAATTTAACATATTGTTCCACCTTCAGAATCTTGGCTTCAATGTTGCTCCTTATTGTCTGCAGAAGCAGCTGATACTCATCTTGTGCAATGAGAAACTCATGTGGCATTTTAATAGTTCTGATCTCTCAGTCATGAGTGAGTCAGGAGTTGGATGTGTTTGTCCATGACATTTTTACTGATATCTCTCCATACAAAGGAACAGTTCACAGTTGCAAGTGCTCTGTCAAACAGGATATGCTCAATAACAGTGCCATATCTCAAGTCACTATTCAGAATTCATACCTACAGGCATAAGCACTACATTTTGAATACAGATAGTTTAGCTTTGGTCAGGATCTATATTTAATTTATTACTAGTTTCCTGTATTTCCTGAAAATAAATAAAGCTTTGGGTATATGACTATTAAAATTTCATGAGGCATATTTATACTCCAGCAAAGTTTGCCAATATTTATGATCCTTTTTCATTATTTTGTGTATCTTTTAAATAGATGTATAAACATACTTTATGCATATATGTTCTCTATGTTAATTGCAGCAAATCCAGCTTATTGGAAAACAAGTAAGTCATGTCAAGACAGAAAATAACACACAATAACAAAATGTCACTGACAAGTTAGGTAGAAATTACGACCTATTTTAGTTCATTATGAGAAGATTACTGAAGTTTATAGATCTACTTTTTAGAGAGGCCAAGTGCCTTTAGGTCCTGTTGATTCCTGCTGGAGTGGATATTCAGCACTCTAGTAAACCTGATTTCTGAGTGTTTGCCACAGATATCTTTGAAAAAGCCGTTGCTTAGGCAAGAATGTGAATATGGGAAAAGTATTTGTCATAAGCTCTGTAGATTCCAGAAGCAAACAACTTATTATTTATTGTCCTCCTATGATTCTGCAGGAACTGTTAATGAGCAAACACTACTCCTTCCAAACCTCTGCTGTTATCTCTGATGATGCTGTTGCACAAATATGTTCTGGTGTGATAAGGGGCTATATAAATTGAAGATGTTTTTTAGTAACAGGAGGTGTTTAATGTCTCCCAGTCTCAATTTTATTTATTTCCATGCTGCTTGCCTCATGAATTAAAAAAAAAAAAAAAGCAAACCCCATGAAAATAATTAAATTTATTTAAATTATGTGTTCATTGCAAGAAAGACAAAGTTTGAAAGAAAAAACTGTCTGAAACTTTTAATTAGAATATATTAAAAGTCAATGCAAGTATATATTATGTCTAATTTGAAGAACAAAAAATTTATCACATATTTCTGGGTCATGTGTTTGAAGTGTACTGCCTTGAACTAGATTATGTTATCCCTTGCTTCAGTGGAAAGGAAATTTTGGATTTTGTATCAGAATATTGACAAGGGATAACTTCTAGTCTCATGTGTATACTAATGGCTACAAATCCAAATCTAAGGTGAAACATTTCAGCTAAGCTGTCATATCTCATTACATTTGCAAGTAAGGAGGATGACATTTGGAAAGGATACACAAAACACGTGTTATTTTAATACACTGTGGAAAAGGCTCATTGTCTTGCATGTTTGGGCTATGATTATTTTTTCTGTGTTTCCCATCATTCGCTTCTGTGGCTGCCACAATGGTAAGTGACTGCACTCAAACTTTCCTCTGGAAAATGTACGAGGCTGGTTGAATGGATCATGAATTTTGAGAAACTTTCAGTAGCTCAGAAATACTGTGTGCATTTTGATCTGTGCCCAAATGATTGGTGGGTTTTCCTAGTTTTACTTTCACCTCTCATGACTGATGTCACCAATGAAGTTCTCCATGGTTTGACATTTGGGATTCTAGTGCTGATTTGTTTTGAAGAAGGTTGACTAAGGAGAATTCCCTGATTGCAGTCCAGGTTTAGTTGTTGCAAGGTGGGAAGTGGCTTGTTGCCTACCACCAGAGCGCATAGCATCGTTTTCTTGTTGAAGTTCACTAGAGTTTTGTCTCCAAGGTTGAAGTTCAAATCTGCAGTTTTGTGCTCCCTTTAGAAACAGGTGTTTACCCACAAAGACACCTATAAAGGCATTAGTCCTGATATATAATAAAGGTACACAGGTAGATGAATAGCTACAGCAACTGCATTGGTTTTCCTGTGAAATGCAATTGGTGTAAAATTCTGCAGAGGGCAAGAAAAGCTTTCTGGTGACATAGCAGATGTAGAAACCATTTTCACAGCCCTTTCTGTTTACTTCTTTAAAGGAGTTTAATCTTGTGTTTAACCCTCAAGGAGAGAGGCACACAACACAAAAGCATAATACCAACTCTTTGTTGTGAGGGGCACCTCAGGGGAACAAGGTAGCACCACAGATAATCTGCAGATCTGATGATTGCTGTGGGCAGTGAAGGCAAACACACTGAGTGTACACAGACACAATTTAAAGACATGAATGACTGGGAATAATCTGCTCTGCAGAACAGGTCATATGCTCTTGCCAGGCTTGTTGACAACGGCTTGCTGCAACAAATGGTTTGCTCTGTGGCATGTAACCTACTTCATCTTCCTTTATTCACACTGGCACTCCAAGGTCATATGGAAGATGAAACCAGAATCCAAACCTTCATTCAGTGAGGCACTATTTAAGAGAGCTAACCTATTTAGGTTTAATAGGTTACAGTTTTAATGGCTATCTTTCCAGACTTGCTGTACAGAGGAAGGTTTGAAGAGGTTACCAGTTTTTCAGGTTTTGGTGGTAACCACTGTTACACAAAGATGACAGTATGCCTCAAGGCAGGAGAATCTGTCAAAACACAATGTTCACTTCCCACATCACTGCCCAAAACATTTAGAGATGTCTTTGCTGTACATGCAGTAGTTATAATGTAATTGCCCGCTCTGCGTTTCTGTCAGCCTTGTTCTCTCAGTCCACATGAAGCAGCAGCCTTGCTAAAGGACTTAGATACTGCAGCTTAGCCTACACCACTACCTTTTTGTATGTCTTCACTGGCATTGTACTTCACCAATACTATGTTTTGCTGTACTCCAAAAATTCTCCACTTCTATTTTGCTTCTATTCCCTGCTCTGTTTCTGCTCTTGATGCTCCTTCCATTTTATTTATTTTATTTCCCATTTTTGCATCCTTATAGTCTGTGGCTGGTGCTTTTCCTTACGCACTCCCTTTGCCTGTCCTGTGCCTGTACATCCTAATCATCACTGAAACCCTTAAAATTAATTTCCTTCAAGGAACTGTTCTGGTTTATTGCTTTGCCTGTAGTCTCACTTCCTTGGTTTGTTTGGGTGTCTGTGCACTCCCTTCTCTCCTTGATTTTGTATACTGGGGCAACACGAGACACAGAAAACACATTAATCTGGGTTTGTGAATCATATTCAGTTACTGAAGGCCATAGGAGTGTCACAGGGCCTCTCCTGTCCTTGATCCAGTGAGGATACAGAGCTGTTAAAGCTCCAGTCCATATTTCATGCTTTCAATTCTGACAGTCCCATCAGTTGGACAACACAGCAGCTGCCACATATATATTTGCAACACTCCTTTCTTTGTTGTTCCCACAGGGTGACACTGAGGGTGGAGGTGCTGGAGGGAGGTGCTTCTGGGGTCCAAAGGCTGAAAGCTGGAAGCTGGTTTGCTGAAAGGTGTCTCACTGCATCTGAAAGATACCTTTGCTAATCCCTAGCAAATTCTTTGTGCTCTTTGAAGCTGACTGACTGTGTTTAGGTTTCACTCTCGAAGCTGTGTGAGGTTCTATGCACACAGTATGTGTCCAGACAGTATATAATCCCTTTGGGACTGACATCCTAGAACTGTTCAATTTGGGGATACCATCGTGCTTTTTGCTTTAAGCTGAGTTTAGCTGCTTTTGCTATGAAGTCATTTGTTCCTGTCTTATAGTCTGAATGCATTTACATTAGTAACATATAAGCATTTTCATGAGCTGCTTGCTCTTTGGCATACATTGTACATGCACCACATTTGACTTCAAAGCTTTTTCACCTCTGATGTGAACCCTTTTTTGGAATGCTTAAAAATGTTAAATGGCTGCTGGTTAAAACTTCTGGGAAAAAAATCCCATAAATATGCTTATGAGTAGTTTTATTGTACAGGAATAAATGATTTTACACTGTGGTTTAGTGCTCACTGCTTTCTAGTTTTCCCTTGCAGAAGAAAAAGTAATAAGAAGAAAAGTCGTGTGGAGGGGAAAGTATCAGCATAAATTGTGGGTCTCTTTGCACAGTTAAAACAAAAAAAGTATCCCAGATGGTAGTGCAGACAAAAAATGTAATTTTGATGAATATCATGGGATCAGATGCTGTATGACCACTATTGTGAATAGTGACACGGAGAAATAAAACCCTAGAGGAATTGGCCTTTAGTACGATTGTTTCACAGCTGATAAGTAAAATCACACCGTGTTCTCCCACTCTGCATTTCCTTAGCATTAAAGACTTTTGAAAGCATTAAAATCTTAAAGAAATTATTAAATTATTAAAATTGTCTTGGTCATGAATGCCATCAGTAAATCCATTTAGGAAAGAAACTGCTCCTCATGTCAGCTTGTAAGTGCAGTTTGAGAGCCCCTTTAACATTTTAGGACACTGTTTATAATTTGGTGAGATGAGCAGTAGCATATATGAAAAAGTTGCAGCACCTCCAACAGATCAGGATGTGAAATGCTTTAAAATCTTTCTTATCATCTTCATTGCTTACCGTGTATAACATGTCACCAATGAATACTCCTTCGGTGACCAACCTTAATGCCCCTTTATTTTACCTCCTAAAATGTGAGAACTTTATTTTTCATGGCAGTGTCATTTTTACAAGACGTTGAGGTCAAGCAGCTGCATACTGTCGATATGTGTGGATATTTCTGCAGAGATTTTGTTCTTCCGCTAATACAACAACCAGATTGAAGCTGAAAGAGGACAAGAGAAGAAAAACTTCCCTTATTCCATTCCCTCTCTCCAGCTGCACTGCTCTGAACCAAAATTTCAAGGGTTCATTGCTTTTGTTAAAATGCAAGTTTGGCAATAAATGACAAAGCAATATCTAATATCTAAGCAAATAAATGAGAAAATAAACAGAACAAACAAACAAAAAAATTCATGTTTTTAATTAGGAGAGGTCTGGTGTTACTCTGAATTTTTATCCTCTTAGCAACTAGTACAGAAATCTTTAAACTCTTCCCCTAAGTGTTACTTGGTAGAGAGTTTCCATATTGTCAAAAGGCTCTTTCTAGGGAGCTATCACCAAAAATAATCATGTCTGAGCTACTAGACTATAAACAACAGTGCAGTCCCACAGGGTCTAGGGTGACCTGAATAAGGTTAAAAGTAAAGGTAGTGACAGCAATACAATCCTTCCAGAGTGTCTGTGCACATGTGCATGTATAATGCTGGCTATGAATATTTTATATAGCCTTGGTCAATGTAAAGCAAAACAATTCACAAGACACTCTGAAATAAAGGATGTTTTTGATAGCAGTTTCTTGTTACTTGCACATATAAATAAATTTGGGTACAAATATGTCAGGCTATGTCTTTATCAGTCCTTCCAAGATTTAAACCATTTACTCTTTGCACCTGTTCTCTCCTTGTCTTTAGCTACTCCATAATGTAGTCATGATGAATGGAACAGAACAACTTTGTATACCCAGAAATAAACTCTACATTTATTTAGTTCCTGTTGCTCTTCATTTCTCCTTCCTACTGGGAAGCCAAATAATGGGACAGTTAGGTCTAGGCTACATTAACATCTACAGGTCAAACAAATCTTCTTGCTTTTTCTCATTGGTTTTATGCCAATGTACCTTGACTGCCAAACAAGTTGTTTTGTGAATAAGTTTTATTTTTACTGTCTGTCGACACTGCAATGCTCCATAGCAGGTTTAGTAACTGCTATGTACAGGGTTTTTTTAAAAGAATTTTTTTTTTTTTTTTTTTTTTTTTTTTTTTTTTTTTTTTTTTTTTTTTTACCTTTTATTCTAGATGCAGAATCTCAAACTTCTTGTAAAGGAAAACACCATTCTTTCTGTTAACAGGAAATACGTTGTGCATCCATTTATATGAGCTGTAACTCACTGCACGGGGAAAATACAGTTTGCAAACTTTCATTTTCTATCAACAGGGGCTCAGATATGTCAGATTATTAATCCTCAGCAGACTTGGTGTGAAACCTGCATGTGCAACCCCACACCACTTCTGAGATGCACCTGAGTGAGCTTGTCACCAAGTAGCCCAGCCAAAACACTGCACAAACCTGGCTAAGCTGCCCTGAGTATGTGAGGCAGCTTGTCTGGAGCAGCCTTGGGGGTGATGCCTTGAGAGACCCCATAGAACAGATTCCGAGCCAAGTTAGTGTGGGATAAGATAAAAAGGTAGGTTCTTTAATGTCTAGGCTTAGGGCCTTTCAGGAATACATGCTGGCACGCCCCTCAAACTCTGATTTCCATGGTTGTATAACGTTATCCACCCAATCCTCTATTCACGCATCTCTTGGTCCAGCCCTGTCCCGCCCCTGGCACACCTCATTAAGATTTGAGTCTGGGGAAGATTTGGGACACTCTGTTCTTCATCTTTGTCTTCCTCAGCACATGTAGGGCCCTTGGAGCTTTTCCTTAGACCCCAAGGTTTTTGGCTTATGTTTATGCCTCATAGCACAGGCCTTAAGATGTATTTCAGCCTTCTACCTTGAAAAGAAGTCTAAATTAACTAATGGAATTTTAGACATTGATATGGGATAGGGGTTAGGATACATAAACATTGAACTTAAGTTGCCAGAAATATTAACACACTAAACCTGCGTTTTACTACAGTTACAAGTACTTCTAAAATCTATAAAAATGAAAAAAATCAAAAATCAAAAACTGCTGAGGCATCAGGGATGAGCATGGTAGTGTAATGTGGACCCATATGTTCTGCTGCATATTTATATGGATTTTACCACTTGAGCTGAGAAGTCACTATTTCTTCAAAGGTGCTACCTGGTTATTCTTCACGGATTACAGTCAGTTTATCTCTTCAGAGGCAACTCTGAGTAGCAATTATATGCTACTATACTGCTAGTAAAGAATTTTCATACTGTGGTTACTAGTATAATACGCATAATTGTTAGTAATAAAAAAATTGCTTTCACAGCTCAAGGCTGTGGCAGATAAAAATAGAAAAACATTTTATGTCATCGCTATGTGAACCTGAAAATAACATTGTTCTGTAAAAAAATCCTTCTCCAATAAAATATCTGCTTCATTCTACAAACTGAAAAACAAGAACTGAAGAGAAAGGCTAAAAATATGGAAACATGAGTGTTTCAATTCTACATTTTATCTTTTCACTCTGATCTGAAGCCTCTGAAGCTGAAGATCTGCTCCTGGCAGCTCTCAGTAGCTGATAAAAAACACTGAAATTTCATGTCCAAACCTGATGTTGAAGTAAATTTCCTATGAAATTTGCGCAGCATCCTGTAACAAAAGATATAGAGATACTATTCATCCGTACAGTTACCTGAATGTCAGAATATGCTTTTAAAAATCTTCCGGAGTAGAGTTTTCTTCTCATTGATTCTAGAAATCCCACTATTATCTCAGCAAATCAGCACTTGGAGCTCTCTGCAAAGACTTTTCCTGCACTGCCTCTTCTGGTGGTCCTGCATGTTTGTTTGTGCTTCTACGCGAGGAGGAGAGTCTCTTGCTGATTCCACTCTGTCCACTTGGTGAGGATCCTTGATCAAAATCAAGATCCCTGATCTGACATATTTACCTGCTTGACAGAGAGAAGTGACTAGTTTTGTGGTTTTTTGTGGGTTTTTTTTTTTTTTTTGTGTTGAATTTATTCTCTGAGATTACCTTGCTTGCACTGCTGTATTGTGGGTGGAACTCCTACAAATCCACTCATTGCTACATTTCTTCCCATTCTATGGTCCATAGAATGATTTTAAAAGCTTCTGGCAATGTTTCTCCACTCTGTTGTTGCTGCTTATTGGTTCTGTTGGGGTTATGCTGTACTTTTCATGCAATCCAGATAAAATTGGCAATGACCTATTGATTGAACAGAGTAATTGCAAACAAGCAGCCTTTGCAGCAGTGAATATACCCCAAGTGCATGGCACAGAGGGACTTAACTTCATATATAAACTTTTGTTTTGCTAGCACAGGTATTTACAATTGTGAAGGCATAGCAGGCTCGAATTCAGTTTTACAGGAATTATATGTATTTGTTCTGATTTCCAACTGGTGCCAGCCTGTCTTGTGTCTGGCAATGTACAATGTTGGGATTGGATTTTCCTGGCCCTGCTGTATCCACTGTTATTCCCTGTGAGAATCCTCCTTTCTCATCAGGTGTTTTTGTATCAGTTTCTGTGTATACTGCTGCTCTTTATTTAGTTACTGGTGACTAACTGAGTTATTTTTTTTTTCTTCTGCCTTCATGCTGTAGCTTTTAACCTGAGTTTTATTTCATTCTGGCTTTCAGGCTGTCTCCTTTGCTTGGCAGTGGATTATAATGAATGTAGTGTTGGCTGCAGCTGCTTCTTGAGTCGTTGCAGCCTGAGCTTGAAAATTTACTTTCTGGTGGCTCCTACTGTTTCAGTCCTTTCCTTCATCAGATTATTTTGCTATTTTCCTAGAGAGAGGTCTGTTCCAGTGGTAGAAATTAGTCTGTTCTCACAGTTGTTTGTGAATCATAACTTGCAGTCTCTCCATCTCACACAGAAGCACAAAGTCCAAGCTGTGTGGTGGCTCTTTCACATGGTGCTGTACCAGGGCACACTGGGCCTTGTGTCCAGTACTCAAATAACCTTGCAATGGCTGTGCTGCTATTTGAGAAGTGAATTATTGCTACTTCTGGTGCCTGCTCCCTTGTGTGCTATAGGTATGCACTTATAGGTGTAGTCTTTCATGTCTTTACTTTTCACTTCATGAACACATTCTCTCATCTCCAATTCCCATTTGTGTTTCAAAACTATCTTCACAATAATAATGACAATTGCTTATTTGGAGAAGCATTTTCAGGACATTTACTGAATTAAGGTTTACCTGGTTTATGAACAGTTTTTTGGTGCTCAGTTCACTGGTCCACCAGCAAGTAATCTTTTTGCTCCAAGTGGTTTGACTAAAAAATGTGTGGTGCTGAATTTCCTCACAGGAAAATAATTGGATGTCTTGCTGGTCGAGGCAAATACAAAAGTGGTTGTATGGAAGCATCAAGGACCTGGCTTGGCATGGGTCCTAATCCAAAATGCCCAGAGCCTCAGTGGTCAGTTTGCTCCCGCTGGAAACAAATAATTTGTTTTCTGTTAGTGGACAGTCCAGGGCAAGTTGAGCAAACTGAGCAAACTACTTTCCCTGTATGGAATATTGACTCACCTGACTTTCCAGCCGGATGAGGAGTGTGAAGAAGAGGATGCCAAAAGGGCTGCAGGTGAGTGGAAAGGGGAATCCTTCCACTTCTACAGGGAAGTGCAACCTGGAGGAAGAAGTTACCTGGGGGATATTTAATGCCTGCTTTGGGAAATTGTCCTTCTTTCTGATGGCTTTTTATTTGTGTGTGTGTTTCTCCCCATGTGGAGGAAATATCTCAATTGTAAGAACAACCCCATGGGAGGTGACGTGTAGTAAAATAAGTGGTTAATAATGAGTATGAGTACAATCAACTGGTACCATATTTTTTTAGAATACCCACTGCTGTGGCTGCTGGATATCAGAGAACGATTGTTCTTGTCCTGTGTCAAAAAAACATACTTTTTATTTGCAAAAATGAAGATCAAAGTAGTGAACTGAATTTGTTAAATCTACGTAGTAACACCTGCTAAAGTCCTGAGGGCAGCTACAAGTTCAGCAGCTTTTCTGTACCTGTGGAATTATCATGGTTTATCATGTTTTTTACTTTATTATTTGAAGTTAGATTTAAAGGAAGAATATTTGGCTAAAGACTTCATAGTGTTGCTAAAAAAAGAGACATGTGTCTTCATATTTCAGAATGTGGAACAATTATGCTGTTTACAGAAAAATTCAAGGATAAATCCAACAAAAGATTAAAAAAAGCGCAGCAATTGATTGTATATTATACATTTTATATCCTTTAGTATTGACTCAATTTTAATAATAGTCACAGAAATCACAAAATATTCACAGAATGTTTTGAGTTGGAAGGGACACACAAGGATCATCAAGTCCAACTCATAAATTTACTTCTCAGTGATCATATTGCAAATTTTGCTTTTCATTCCTAGATGGTATAAGAGCGAGTATGTTTGAAATTTTTTAAAAAATTACTTTCTTGCAAATGTTTTCCCTTAGAAATGTAGAAATTAATTTGCATTTGAATATTTTATAATTTTTAAGTGTAAAATACCAATTATTTTTTAATGAACTGTATATTCTCCTAATTCAGTTTTTCAAATATTTTTCCTAATCACAGTAGCTGCAGTTTTTTGTAATGAAAAAAAAATGCTTTTCAGCCCATGCTAAATAACAGCTGTTCTCAGCATAGTTCAGAAAGTACTAAGTTATAAATGACAATATAGGTATGATATTATATATTGCTGTAACTGCTATATGATAACATGACAAACATAACAACAACATCACATAAGAATAATATAGCAAAGCATACAAACGAAAACCCCACCAAATATAATTTTCAAGAGTTTTGTTGTCCTAGAATATTAAGAAATAATTTTGGATCTTTTTTCCTAGTGTATTTTCATTAACAGGAGACTTTCTCTTAAATTATGAAGCCTTTAGGTGAAAGCAATATGGTGTTTTTTTTCCCAGAAAAATGAATATATTTCCTGGCTTTGTCAGCATGATATTTTTTTATTTTTCAGTAAGCATCTGGCTTGACATAAGTTGCTCTTGAGAAGATCATCTTGAATAAGGTGTGTCAGATTCTATGTACTGCTGAAATCTTTCCCCTTCACTCAGATAAAATTAGCATGTCATCTTTTGAATGGTCACAATCCCGATGGAGGGGATGGGCATGTGCTCATGAGTCAGCAAAGTCTGAGCACTGGGCAGTCAGATTTCTGCCCCAGAGTGCGGCAGTGTTTCAGCTCTTGCTTTATATCTCATCACTGCTGTATTTGAAAGGTGAATTAACTCTGAAAAATTCAAAATCATTTTCCACTAAATAACTTTCATCCTCTGTTAAATCAAATTCCCGGGGCTGGGAGAAAGAAGGGAAAAAACCTAACCCAAATATTTTTATCCTACAGAAACCTGCTAAAAAGGGAATTATGCACTTCAAAAATTGTTTTTGTAGCCTCAAAGTCTTTCTAACTTAATAACTCAGCCCTTTGATGAAAATGCCATGGTGACCTTCTGTGGCTTTCCCACTGTAGAACCTTGCACGTATTTTCTGCTGACCAGGGCAGAAAATGAGCTCAGTTTGGAGGGCAGAAAACCATCTGAATAAAGCATGCTCCAAATACATGACCCAATTCCTTCTCAGTGCAATATCATACTCTGTTAATAGAAGTGTCCTGGTTTCAACAGAGTTACCTTTTTCCTGGCAGTGAAAGGAAAGCCTTGAAAGTAGATGTATCTAGCAATAATTATACATTCTTCTTTGCAAGAAAATGAGACAGGGTGAGATGCTGACAGTACAGTGATTGCACAGCTGTGCTGATTCCTTTCTACTATGACACAGCACTAAAGTAGCTTGTCCCAGTTTCACCTTCCATGTTTTCTTATGAAGGAATTGCAACAAAAGCTAAAATTACGTAGATTCCAATGGGAAAGTTTAAAAAAAAATTAAATCTAAGCTCCCTCAGCCTTTGGAGAAATCTGGATTTCGATTGACTGTTATTTCTTCTGTGGCACTCAAAATTCTGTTCTATGTCATAGCAGAATTTTTTAACTCTGCTGGAGTTTTCTTTTTTCCTGAAGGGAAGTTCTAGCCAGGTGGGGGTTGGTCTCTTCTCCCAGGCACTCAGCAATAGGACAAAGGGGACACGGGCTCAAGCTCTGCCAGGGGAAATTGAAGTTGGAGATCAGAAAAAACTTCTTTGCAGAGAGAGTGCTCAGACATTGGAATGGGCTGCCCAGAGAGGGGGTGGATTCCCCATCCCTGGAG
>JAWWEV010000331.1:0-13778 GCA_035583235.1 Hafferia zeledoni
ATCCATTGCTCAGTGAGAAGAAAGAGATTTCCTGCAAAAGACCTTTTGCAATACACATCCTGGCATTCAGATAATGAAACTATGGTTCTAAAATTCGTGTGACCTCTATATTTCAAAAAGCTGTCTAGCCTCTATAACCTCAGAGGATGATTTTCAAAATTGTGCATCATCTTTTGACCACAGCTTATCATCAATTTGCAGATAATATTTTTATTCATACACAACAATGAATGAAAAACAAAGAAGGAAATAGAATGGTCCTGCTACTTACATAGAGGAAGTTTCTTCATAAATATCATGGTTGCTTGAATTCATTGCCTTTACCTTCATTTTGAATCCAGATCTTCAGAAAAATGCATTTTCTATTTCAGAAAAGTAATTCAGCCACAAAACAATAATCAGACGTGAAAGCAGTGCCTAAATAGCAAGGACATTCCACAGGAAATTCTCAGTCTAACTGATTATTTTTTCCCTTATGTCAATTCTTTCAGCCTAGTCCAGACAACTATCTCGAGTGGTCTTGTCTTGGGAAGCTTTATCTTATTATAACCATAGGAAATATCCTACAGTTTTTCACACAATTCCACAATATCCTAACACTTGAAAATTCAGTCTCAAAAATAAAATGTGTAATGAGTAACAATTTTCTATGAAAATCAAAACAGAAGTATTTATAGTCAGGAAGAATTTTCAGAAATTATTATTATATCCAATATTACATAATTTTAACATTAGCATTTGCATTCTGATCATCCTGATACTCATCCTATCCTATCATCTTGATACTCATCCTGATACTCCTCTTTAGAGTTTTACAGATACTTGCTTCAGAGCAGGAAATACTGACACATTAATACTCTGAATAAATGCAACAGAAATCTTAATTTCAGAATGATCTGCTTACTGAACTTATTGGCAAAACTCTTCATAGAAAGATTCTTAGAGAAAATATCTGGTCAAGATGCCATAGGAAGGAGTCTTGCACTTATCTCTGTAGTGTCTGAGTCAATAAAATGCAAAGTCAAGAAGCAACACAACATCACAATCTTGTGACAACCAATCCATAAACAGGAAGAAAAAAACCCCACCTAAATTTGGTCAAATTAATCTCAATTTTTTTCTGTACCTCTTGGTGTATATTGACCCATGGTTTTCACTTTGATCCCTCTTGAACCTGCTCAGAGCTTAAGCAATTATACAGCACTAACATTTCCTGGCTACCTCCAGTTATTAAAATATTCACGCATGATAATGTAAACAGAACTTGTTAACTTTGCAGGTTATTTCTCACCCTTCATCATTTCACTGCAGTACTGCACTTAAATAATGTTCTAAAGCACTTCCTACTGTTTTAAATACCACAGTCCTTTTGATAATACAGAATTAAGCTCCTTGAAGAATGTCAAGCAGTTTTATTTTCATTCAGGTTTCTGTGCTTGTTAAACACTCTACTCCTCTTGAGGTTTTTTGTTTGTTTTGGATTTTTTTCCCTCTGAAGGCAATTCAACACATTCAGCCTAAAATATTAAACTGAGTGTAATTTTTCCTAGAATCCAAAGAGAGATTATTCACATAGGTTTTCCTTCATCTTTTTTTGTTATTTATCAGTCAATTAGCAAGATGCTAAATCAACCACACTGAGTGATTTTGCACTTTGAAAAATATGCTACTTTTTTGATGTAAGCAAAGTTGTAAAAACATGTTCTAAATCTCATGTTGGATTCAGATCACAGATCCAGTAATCATAACCTCTGTGGTCTGTGAGAGTACAAAGGTAGAGACTCAAATATGGTTTAGACAATCAATAATCACCTATCAGTAGGATTCTTTGGTAACAGTGACAGACTTACAATTAAATCAAACAAGGAAACAAAGAAACAAAGACACATACACAAAAAAACCCAAACCAAACAAACAAACCAACAAACCCAACAAAGCACAAACCCCATTGGAATTATCAACAACAGATGTAGTTTAAGAAAAACTTTAAAATATACCGTTTTAAATCAATACTAGATTGAGAGTTTGAGTTTGACCTCTTTTCCACTGCAGAGAAAAAAAAAAAAAAAAAAAGTGCTTTCCTGGCAAATTTTTTTGGCTTTTTCTAGATTTTCCCCTTCACTGAGCTTCCTATTGGACTTGTTTGTGCTAGTTCATACAACAAAACTGATAACAGAAGACCTTTAAGTCTCAAAACATTGTCTAGACCAGACCATCTATTTTAACTCTCTAATGTAATCTTTTGCAGATTTGCTACTCAGCAAGAAGAAGTTGTGCTTTCAAGATGTTGACTTAGGTAAAAAAAAGCAACCTATGCCTCAGAACTAGTCTGGGCTGTCACTAAAGAATTGATCATCACCTAAGATAGAATTAAATTTTTGTTTATGCAAAGTCTATTTTGTAAATATTGAACCTTTCTGATTTGAGACAAAGAAGTAAAATATTACGGCATCAAATTTTGATTCTTAATTTTGAAGTTGTTAAATGGTCACAAAGAAAAGTAGTGGACTTTTGTGTGAAATTTATTGTGAAATACACTACAAAGACTGCTTGCATAAAAATATATTATCCCAATAGATGGATTAAAAATGTGCCTGCAGACTTGCAAGAAGTGAACCATATTAGTACTAATTACTATGGTGAGATTGTGAAGTGATGTAATAATTTTTCCAAGTAACAGACTGATTGTTGTAAATGTATTTTCTGAAGCAGCAAAAAACTAGTCATTTGAAATTTTCAACAGAGAAGTACAATCAGTAAACAAAAAGTTCTCTAAATATTGAAGATTAAAACATTCTCTTTTGAGTGAAGGTCTCTAAAAACAAAAGATTCCACAAAAGCTTTTACACTTCTCACTGGACTTAAATTACTCAAATTAAACTATTTTTCATTTTTTTCTGTTGCAGAGCTCCTCCTTTAAATTTGCCATATGTTTATGTTTAATCACAGGCAGTATTTGGAACATCCGTAACCTAAGCATATCTGAATCTGTGCAAAACAAACACCATAACATCTTCTTTTCTGCTACAGCATTATGTATAAAAATACCTGTATTTAAAACAATGCTAATATTGTAGGATAAGGGCATGTCCTTCAGAAGTAAGCAACACTGTAAAAATCCTGAAAATTATGAATACAGCATTATTTTGTCCTGAATTCCTAATAATATTTTTTTGATTGGTTGGTTGGTTTTTTTGTTGTTTGGGGGGGTTTTGTTTGTGTGGTTTGGGGAGTTTTTTTGTTTGGGTTTTTGTTTGTTTGTTTCCAGCAACATAGAAAAGTTTCAAGTGCTCTAATGAAAAGTAAAAATAATTGGGGAAGGAGAAAAACACACCTGTTAGATCCTGAACCAGTGGCTGGTTTTGTCTTCTATGTATATATGCACTCAATTGTACTCTGATGTTAGTCTTCAATTACAGTTGCACATAAAACAGTTATCCTTCTTTTAAACTTACACACTCATCACTTATCTGATGGATGGCTCACGATATGCCTTTGAATACAAATATCTTCTTTCCTAACATAAACTACCTCCATGAATGAAAGTAGTATGCTAAGCACATGAAAGTGAGCACTGCCTTTTGAATTTGAACCTATCCTAGGATGAATAATTTTTCTTATTACATGGAAAGAAGAAAGTAGAAAGAATTTCAGTCTTTTTACATGAGACCCATGGAAATGTATTTATGAAATATGTGTTTTAAAAACAGTTAAAAGGTTTCCTTGTAAAAGAAAGCAAAATATATGGAAATCCTTCTGAAAATCAAATTAGCATAGTCATACTTCAACACATGATACAAACTGTACAAAGTTATACAAAGGCACATAACATTTCATAAAATCTGTAGCATTTTACACATAGTCAGCTATTGTAGCACACAACTTTAATATAGGATTTAACTGTATAAAAAGACACAAACAACGTTCTAAGAAAACAGTGGGAAAAACACATCTAGTGTATGTCTACATCTTTGAAGTCTTAATTTCAAAATGACTCTGCTACTTCTATCTCAGCCCACATTGGCACAGTTAATGGTTTTGACATGTAAATCATTTCTGTAAAATATGTCCTGATACCAACAATGTGGAATTTTGTATCATTTGGACTGGTAAGAACCATGGCAGATAACAAAATTTACAATGGGGACAAAATTACACGTGAAAGGTGCACTCCTTAACAAAATACACTCTAACACCTGAAAAAATATGCTTTAATATTGATAGGACAAAATTTTAGAATCATTGAATCATTAGGTGGGAAAAGGGTTCCAAGTTCAGAAAATCCAACCTTCAACCAAAGAGGAAATTATCCATGCCTTCTTTTCCATTAATGTATATCTGATTTTCTCAGTGTAATGGGGCATGAGCTAAGGGAAGAATTTAAAACTAGGCTGAGGCTTTATCACATCAATTACTTTTCTCCCACTCCCACATGCCCTGGATAGACTGAAGGTTTGAGTGATTGAAGCTGGAGTCCCATAGTTTCACCCTGCAGTGCCCTGCATGGCTACAGTCTTGGGCTTCTCAATATCACTCAGCATGGAAAAGAAACAAGATTAGGGCATGAAAAGGTCATTCCAAGGAGAGAGTTCCAATCTCAGCCAACAGTCTCCGAGGAAGCCACAGTTCATCAGGTGTTTCACTAGTGGGAGCTTCCTGCTTTCAGCCTTTGGATAGGCCACTGCCACTGATAGTGATATGCTGTTCAGGATTCTTTCCTAGTGATAAGCTGTAACAACTTGAAAAATTTTGTCTTGGCCCCACTGAGGAATTCTTTTTAGAACTTTTTAGACAGCTGGATAATTTTTGAATAGTATTAGCAATTTTTCTGGAATCAAAAAATTAGGAGAGAGACTTCTTTAAAATCTACTAATCTTTATTAGTGCTCTCATGTTTAACAACCCAGTTCTGAATAAAATGGGAACTTATGTTCTTATTTCATAATACAGGTGGCTCTTAAATACGTAATACATGTTGGCTGACTTCCCTACATGACAGTTCTGTGATTACTGTTCAGATTTATTTAGCTCAATTGTGTTCATTCAGAATCATCCAGGTAATTGATGATCAAGTAATCAGTCACCTTGATTTTCATGTCATGTCTGACCAGTCTAACTTTATGGTCAGTACCAGTCATAAACTGCAGCACACAGGGTAAGACGCTGCTTTGTATACCACAATCAGGCTACTAAAAATTACAATTTCAGAGAGCAAAAGTCTATTCTTTATATAATCTATCAAATATTAACTGTGTAATAATTCATAGCAAAAAAATTCAGATTTTTGTTGCCTTCCCAAACCTTTTCCAGATCACTATCCAGGCTGACAATGCATGAAAGTGAAACATATAATTACAGAAAGAGTTTAGATCTTGTTGTTGGGAAGTAGCTGAATATTGTTTGATTTGCAAAGTGAACATATTTAATATAAAGTGTATTAACCAAGACAAAATCAAAAATATAAATTAAAGAAATTAGTAGTCACAGGCAACAAATATTCCTTACTGAGAGGCAAATCTCTACAAGGTGATTAATCTATTGAGTATAGCTCAAAAGAATTAGCATTCTCATTAAAATTTGTGTTTTCATTTAGCATTTTGTATATTTAACATACGAAATAAACACAGTCAAAGTCATTTTATGTAATAAACTTTGCACTCACTGGTCCCTGTAGGAGGGATTATGACACTTATCCCTTTTGTTCAATGCAACAGAGATGTACAGGGGAAAAAATTAACAAGAACCCTCCAGACTTAAGGTTTATTGTAGAAATAATGTTGTACAACCAATTTGTGAAATAATCCCAGAATCTTTAAAATAATCCCCAATCAGACTTAATAGCACTGCCAAAACAGGTAAAAAGGTTAGGATCAGCCCAATCCTACAGTACAGAGTAGTCATAACCCACAGTACTATTAAAGTTCAAGGGAAGTGATGGCTCACTACTCCTCAGATCATCTTAGCTCATAGTGCAGTTTGACATTCACTAACTCGGCAGCTGGAGGGCTCCAAGGAGTACACTGCTTCAATAGGGCACTGACAGCGTAAGACAGCCCAAGTTCAGTGCTGGACAAATATCAGCATGGCTCATCTGCATATCCATTATGTGAGATTAAAAGCGACTACTGTGAAATATGCCTTCCTTTTTATTTTCCAAACATTTTTTCTTTATTTCTATACTCAATAAGCACCAGGAAATTAATAAAATGTTAAAAGCTCTAGGTCTCCCTCTGGGTCAGTTAGCTAAGCTTTGCCAAGAAGGCACTACTCTGCAAAATTTTAGTGCAAAATTATTGTGCAAATGCTGATTAGTAACTAACGAAAGGCTAAAAGTGGCAGTGAAATCCATAATGTCATATTTGAAGACTTTTTCTTAAAAAAACATTCATGTGATACAGCACAGTTGTTTCACACACTTCACCATACCAAACTGCACAGCCTTCATTAAAAAACCCTGTACTGCCTGCACTCGCATTTTCCTGCAGTACCCAACTACTCCTTTTCTACAATATGTCTAAAAATAAAGAGATACATCTCAAACTGCTGACTCTTTCATGCATTTCTTGATAACCTACTGCAAATAATGTTATGATATTGGGGGCATTTTCTTTACTTAAAACTACTCTTGCAAAGATTTAAACGCATGAACTTGCTTTAGTGTCTGTGGGTCAATGCAATTCCTCTCAGAGACGTTGCACTGATGTTGCTTGTGCACTTCAGCAGGATAAGGAGGAGATAGTAACAGGAACAAATTAGGAACTGCTTATTACACCACTACTATAAAAATGTCCATGAAATGATTATATAGCAAAGTTTGAGCAATTTAAAAAGTATCTGAAAATTATAATAGAATGAAATCACATTTTAAAAAATCAATCATTAGCAGAGATAACAGCTGTTACCAATGACTATTAAAAAAAAAATACAGCTACACACACAAAGCCATACAAAAATTTCCCCTTGGGGATCAGTGGAGGAAACTTCTGAGTCTCAGTTTCTTTGACCAAGGAAATCTTTCCACTACAATACTGGAAGCACAAACTTAAAAGCTTGTAGAAGAGCTGCAGTGGTGAAAAGATTCTCCAGCTGCAAAGAATAGAAATCTTGCCAAATTTTCAAAGTTATTTAGGCAGGTGGAGACTAAGGTGATATGAAGGATGCTCAGAGGATGCTCAGAGGTGCCAAGAGGTACCATATCAACTTCCCCTTAAAATCAAATTGCAATGCAGTTTTGTTTTTTTTTTTTAATATTGTAATCAGCACCTATCTACATCTGGAAGATGATCATGAAATTGGGGAGAGAGCATTACCCCCGATATTTGTATAAAATAAAACCCTACATTTACAAGCAAGTTATAAAAAGCTGTTTCGTAGTAGAGTACAGACATCATCAATAGTGGGAAACCCAATATCATCATGACTGCAGTATCACAGTAAACAGGATGCTGACTAAATAATTGTAGGGACATTTTGCAAACAATGTGAACAGAGTCTTACAGAAGTGACCAGTTTTGTGTTTTTCTTTCAGGATGTGCTTTTCACTTTAATGTTAGGTCTGATGCACTTGCCCACATTGCTTGTGTTTTTGAGAAGGTGGTCAACTGGAAATACACCAGTATCATCTACCATAGGATTCATACTTTATTCTCATGAGAAACCTGAGATTTCATCTTTGTCTCTGATTTACAGCCCCCGTTTATAATAGCAGAGCTAATCAGACAAAAATCATAAACAGTCTTTGGAACTGTACAAGACCCAGACTGTGCCTTGCACCATAGCATTTCAAAATCAAAGAGACAACTGAGAATATAAATGGAGTTACATAATACAACAATAGTAAGCAGAATCAGCGTAAACACTTAGTAAAACCAACCTTAAGAGATAACGGGATAGACTCCTGGCAGATGCTCACTTCAAAAATAAGTCCCAGGTTCCTGAGGGATCCTGTAACATTCAAGTAGGTGCTACAAAGAAATGGGTGGTTTTGAATAAACCATTCTGTGTTGATTACATCAGGTAGAAGGGAAAGATAGAGGACTTTCTCAAATAACATGAACCCCTGGATAACAAGATTATTGAACCACAAGTCAAAATTATATAAAATTCAGCTAGGGTTAGTGATCTGATGCTTGTCTCCAAATGCTTATAAAACAAAAATCTATTTCTAGAAGAGTGAGTGATGTACGAAAAGCAGACATTAAAACAGAAAAACCAAAACAAAGAAGGAAACAAAACAAAACCCAAACAAAACACAACAAAACCAAAAAAATAAAAGTCAATTAAAAAAAAAAAAAAGCAAACAGCCAACCAATGAAAGCTTAAGAGTAACAAAATTGGCATATTCACTGGGTTGTCCGACTATTCCTGAGGGTCCCTAAGATTACTAGTATTAGCCTGGGTCAAAATTTGAACTTACATATCCACACAGTGTACCAGAAGCCTATTCAATTTACAAATCATTATGACATTTCTCCTCCTTTAGAACTGAGAATTTGATTGAACATTTGTTTGTTTGTTTGTGTTCCATAATATGTACAATAATCTTTCTGTCATATACATTATATTACAGGCCATATGTTCTATGAAATAGCATTAGATGCAAATTGCTCCATGTAATTAATTTCTTTAGTATAATTTTTATTTTTATTTAATCAGCTTTCACTGTGTTAAGTAAGTGTGAAGAACTGTGAGCTTTGTGACATTTGCTCTTGCATATCACCCTACAGTACATCCATTCTAAAAATTTATAAGACAATTCTATTTAATACTACATACAATTTCTTTCTCCAACTTCCCTGAAGAGATTAAAAGTTAGACAATACTGTGCCATACTTGGAAGTAATAATATCATTAAACCTTTTTGCAACTGAGAACTTTTAGAAAATAGTTATTCATAAGGGAAATATAATTGAGATTAGCAGTACTTGAGAAAAAGATAAAATTTGGTACCCTTAATCATGAACACCTTTTATGACAGATTAATGAACCATAATTAAAATAACATGCTGACCTTTCAATTGCTTTAACAAAAGACAAATCTGATTCACTGGGTTTAATACTACTTTTCTCATTTCTATATTAAAAGAAAGGGAAAAAAAGAGAGAGAGAGAAAATGCCAGAGGAGTTTGGGGTTTTTTAATCTATTGTTGCCTGTCACTGTTTCTGCATGTTCCAGAGTCACCCCAAGTAATTCTGTTGGCTCTTTGAATTGAATTATGATTTATAATTTTTTGACAGAAAAAAAGGCTGATATTCCTTGTTGCGGATATGCACACTGCAATATTGTACATTGTAATACTGTTTGGAAAGCAGGTGAAAACAAGAACAAAGAGGAGGAAATCCAGTCAACATGAAAGATAATTTATTTCAATTAGCTTTATTCCACTACAGCAATAGTTATGGCCTAATACTTCACTGACTTCTAAGTTAACTCCATCAGGTGTGATTAGCAAATCCAGGATCCTGACTGCATTAAATCAGCTGCAATGTTTGCCAATTACAAATCAGTTGATGGTCAGCTCCTTCCAAACACAAGGGGCACAATTAGCCCATGTTGACTTTTAACACCTACTCATTTGTTACTGGACTCTGATGAACATTGATTCTGAGCCTCTTAAGAATTCAGCTTTGTGTGAAATCACTTTCTGTTCAACATCCAACAAAATATTTGTATTTCATAGTTATCAGGCAGCGCCTCTGGACACTGATCCATTACAAATACAGTTTGCAATGTTGGGACAATTTTGTGTCAAGGAGGATAAAAGAAACCACAGTCTAGAACAGTCAGGTTTTGAGGTTATTTAATTTGCAGAATTCTTTACTGAAGTATTTCCAGTTTAATTTTCTGTCTCTGTACAAAACAAGATGTGGAAGATTACACAGGGTAATAACTGGAGATATTTGTCCATTTCACTTGTATCAATTCAAAATGGTTTCCTCTGTCTTTAATGTAGAGAATCATGGAAAATGTGTTTCATGATAAAATCTTGTAAGGAATCCAGGTTGGAGGGGCCTTTGGGCAACCTATTCAACTGCATGGTGTTTGTGCCCATTGGCACTGGGGTGGAAGCAAGACAATCTTTTAAACTTAATCATTCTATGATTCTGTGAACATGTGTTCTGCATTAGCTGTCTTTATTTTTAATTTCAGTGGAACTTCAAATATGTGTAATATTCATCTTTCTGTTGTGAATATTTTTTTTTCTTCATTTGAACCAGGATAATGTTTTCATTCGATACTGTGAACTGTTTGAATACAGGCTTCCAGTATTAAGGTCTGAAGGAAAAAACCAAACATCTAGTGTTAAGCCTGTGGTAGCAAATTAACAGTGTCAAAGAACAATTTCAAGTGTTGGAATGCAATTTTCTTTGCCAACGTCTGAGCAGTCCATGGTATACTTTAGGGCAATGACCTGGTATACATGTGACAACTAACACACCACAAAATAATTTATGGGCATGATTTGGAGTTAAGTATTTCAGCAACTATTTGTACTAGGCAACTGGGGGCCATCCACCTCAGTTTTGAGGCCAAGAGGGATTTATCAGTCTTTGTGTGATTGGCCTTTTTGCTGGAAACACCCTAAATTATGATCAACATTAGTTTGCATCATGCTTGCTTTTATTTAGGCAGATGCTGTCAAAACCAAGTCTGTACACTGGTGTTCCTTATGAGATTTTACATTACAGAGTAGGCTGGTCATGTTTATAATCAAGTTTCATTCTCTCTCATCTTAACAAGCCATGGCTAGATAAATAATTCTTCTTTTCACGAAGACTAGCCATGATGATGATGATGATGATGATAGAAACGCACTAACAAAAGCAGTATTTCTCTTGGCAACAAAGTGCTTTAATAAGGCAAGTCAGAGTCACTCCAAGCTGAGAAACTAATGCCCATAGGAAACCTATAGCTTGACTGAGAATGCACAGGGAGAAAATGTAACCATACGTATATCACAAAGAATTTCTTTAATCAACTTTTTGATTAAAGGCAAAAGGAAGTAGTCTGCAAAGTGTTCTGCAGTATCAGACAAAATTAATTGAATAATTATGATAGAATGTATAAATTTGTAGTGGCTACTAAAAGGTGGGGTAGTCTACCGATACTAGACACCTGTCTACAGAAAGGAGAAGACCACTGCACTAGAGCACTTGTTGGATGACTAAAAATGAATGTTTTTTTTAAAATGCCATATGCAGAACAGATGTACAACTATCCAAAGCATGAATACTTTATTTCTTTTTCTGACTTCATTTTTAATTTTTCTTTAGTATTTTGCCAAACTTTGCAACTTTGTATTTCAGATGTACATTTAATTTACACTGCAAACAGTTTAATAAACACAGAAAGTGCCAGATGAACATATGATTCTTTTCTCAAACCCTCAAGTACACATATTGTTTTAATACAAAAGTGAGGATTGTCATGTCTTGTCAACTTTTCATCTGTTGTCTGAGCTGGTTATTGCTTACAGAGGAATGGTAAACTACGGAAGGGGTGCTGGTAACAAACTCTTAGCAAGAGCAGCTGAAACAGAACATGCTTATCAGCACAGTCTGCTTTGAACTGATGGCAATAGGCTGCAGAAGATGAATGAACAGTTCATATCAAGTCTTGTTCAGGAAGCACAATAGCCAAGTTTTCCCCCTTTCCTAAATCTAATCCCTAAGATTTTGACTTCTGATTGGGAGTAGGCTCCACCTCTCCTCTGTCAGCTGTTAGCATTTGCTTTGGCAAATCTCGCAGTGAGAGGTTGAACAAGGCTGCAAATATCTTGCTACTCCTTTCAGGCAGATAATAGCCACCTAGTTTTTTTCACCAATAGCTTTATGTACATAAATGAAAACGTTTTGTACACTCTCTGTTGTAAATAAAAGCTTTTTGTGTCTTTTGATCAGCAATACGTCAAAATATTCCATTTCTCCACCCAAAAGCTTGCCTAGTCTGTGACAGTTGCTGGCAAAAAACAGTGCTCAAGATAGATTCCTGTATGATGGAGTTGAGTGTATAACAAGTAGCCATAGAAAAATAGACAGGCACCTACCTAGACAGCAAAAGGAGGAAGCCAGACTACTTACATAAAATGAGCAGTGCTGTCAGAATCACAACAGAATTCCAGCAACAATGAACTTAAGTGACTGAATGGATTACATGAAAAGGTACATTACATCAAGATTTTGCAAGCCCACAAACCATTTTCATACAAAACATTTTTCCTGTAGTAACAAAGCTGAAAGTCCAACTCCAGTTTAAGTAGGAAAATAGAGTGTAAATTTTTTACCTCAAGATGTCTGACATTTTATTTCAAGTCATTAACTCTTTCAGTTTTCTCTGGACCAAGTCCAACTGAACAGACTGAAGACTCGATGCATGACCTGTTTAACCAACAGGTTCCTTGGCACCATTTCAAATTTTTCTTGTCTTGTCTATAATGGAAGGAAAGATAAAAATTAAAATATATAATATAACTGTAAAAAAAAAAAAGACACATAAGAAAAATCAGGGTAAAAACCCCTAGGTTTTCCTTATTGCTCTGTTACAGGATTTTCATGCTCCATTCTGTAATAATTCAATACATTACAGAGAGAACAAGGGTTTAAAAACTTACTTATAATACATTCCACTAATAATAAACACAGAAACAATTTGTTGGGGTAAAAGCTGTTTCAAACTTGACAGGTTGACCAATAAATTAAAAAATAGTGTCATCATTTTATCCTTTCAATATCTTTCAATGCTTTTTTGGAATGAAACTATAATTATTTACATGTATTCATCTTTTATTCATTTCTTTTAGAGTTTGTTTGTTTATTTGTTTAGTAGGCTTTGTTGAGGGTTTTTTAACCAAAAGAAATTTATATGAAAATTAAGAAACAATTTTAGAAGAATTATTTCCAGTTCTCACAGATATCCAGCCATTAGGTCCAATAACTAGAGAAAAATTAAAATAGATCCAATAAACATCTGTACAAGATAGACAAACTTTTGTCATGTATGTGGTTTACCTCACAAAAATGACTATCAAACTACATTTCCAAGATGAGTTGTCTCTAGACAAGCCAAGAACAAAAAGTCAGACTGTTCTTTCTAACAGCACGTTCATATTAGCTACAATTCAGAGCAGTACAATAAACCCACATAAGAAAGAGACTTTTAAACAACTGTGGAGAACATAATAAAAACCTCAAGTTTAATTTCAGAGGAAAAGTCGATTTGGCCAATACATTACCAGAACACATTAGCCTGAGTTCAGATTCTTTCCAGATGACAGGCCACAATGGATGCCTCTCTCCTGACAATATTTTCTGTAAAGGAAGGCATAAATGATCATCCTTTTCAAAAAAAAAAAAAAAAAAAAGGAAAAATCTAGAGCTCAAGAAACATGTGCAGGATGTGCCAACGAAGTGAGAGGCTTTCCCATGGGCAGATCCAAACAGGAGCTGTGGACAGCATGTGAACAATACTCCCCAAAAAATGGGTCATAGACTACAGTGGGAGGCCAGTCCAATACCTTACACAGCAGGGAACAGGGTTGGATGGTGTGATTAAAAGCAACTGATGTAAATGAAACATCTATTTCTGCAGGCAGTGTCAGCATGCAGACACCCAAAGTGCGCTTGCAGCTGTGGGCCATTTTGTCCCCCACAAATCTGGAGATTCACATTGTGGTGCCAGCCTAAAGTCTCTCTAAGAGTGCAACCAATACACAAGTGCACTAAAACTTAATGATCAAAGAATACTTTCTTTTAGAAGGTTCTGTGTCTTAACACCACCCC
>JAWWEV010000332.1:0-13744 GCA_035583235.1 Hafferia zeledoni
AGTTCGGGCAGAGCAGCAGCAGCAGCAGCAGCAGCAGCAGCGCGGGGCCCTCACTCGGTTCGGGCAGAGCAGCAGCAGCTGCAGCTGCACCAGCAGCACCAGGAGCAGCTTTTCCTGCAGCTTTTGCTGCTGCTGGTGCTGCCACGTTTGCTGCTTTTGCTGCAACTTCTGCTGCTCCAGGGCTTGGAGCAACCTGGTCTAGGGAAGGTGTCCCTGCCCATGGAATGAGATGAACTTTGAGGTCCTTCCCAACCCAAACCTTCTGCGATTCTGTGAGTAGAAGCACCATATGAGGGATCAGGTGGATCCATTTAATTCTTGCTTTGAGTGTTGACCTTGGATTTCCCTGGATAACATTTGCTTTGCTGTGCCTCTGTTTCTCTCACTCTTTAATTGCCTTAAACTCACTGCAGATGTGACACTCTTCTTGTGACAGTCCATGTATCCAATCTATGTTTTCAGCACACCTGGAAAATGCAGTTACAAATAATACCACCAAATCATCCCTTTCTTTCCTGATCTTCCTGTGGGTGTGACTCGTGTGTGTATTTTGTAAGCATTAAATAGTAGCCCAAACACAAAGGCTTAGCCCATGGCTTGGCTAGTCCTGTTGGGATATTAATAGCCCTGCACACAAAGGGAGTGAGTGAGGACCAAGCAGAGCTCCTGGTTCTCCCATTCATGGCAGGAAGGATGTGAAATCTCCCTTATGCTTTGCCAGCTCCTGTTCCACACATCACTCATCAGCCCCTCAGTGTGACAGGTTCCAGTTCCCAGGGCAGGGTTGGGCTTTCTTGGAGCTGGGAATTCAGGTTTGCAGGGATTGCTTTCTTTTTTTTAACGCCAATTTTTATTTCAGAAGTGGTATGACCTTCCAAATTGGTCAGAGAAACTCCTGTGGTATAGAAAACAAGGAGAGGAAATGGCCTCAAGTTGGGCAGGAGAGGTTTAGATTAGATATTAGGAGCTGTTTTTTCGTGGAAGGGGTTGTAAAGCATTGGAACAGCCTGCCCAGGGACACCACCCCTGAAAGTGTTCCAAAAACATGTGGAGGTGGCACTTGAGGACATGGTTTGATGGTGCTCGATGGTTGGACTTCATGACCTTAAAGGTCCTTTCTAATCTTCATGATTCTATGAAACTTCAAAGTAATTTTTCACTTGCAAACTCTCACTCCATTTCCAGCTGGGTTCAGATCTTATCCTGAAACTTCCAAGTCAAAGAGCTCAGTTCCAAAGGGATGGAAGCACAAACTCTTGGTCCATCTTCTCCTTCCAGAGTGGAATATTCCCCATCTCAACCCTCTCTCATGCAATGTTTCACTCGGATAAACCAGCATTCCCCAATGCCAAAGAATTCTTGGAGAAAACACTTTTTTTTCCTGCAGAAAATTCCCAGGTGGGTCTCCATGGGATGTGACACCTCCCGGATTCTGTGCCTTCCCAGGCTGAGCTGCTCTTGGCCCTGGGGTTGCATAAGCAAAGCCTTTGATGTGTGATCACTCCTACTCAGCCCTGAGCAGCAGAACCTGTTTCCCAGGAAAGGAAAGCCTTGGTTAAAACCCCCCAGTTGCATCCAGAGCTTTGCAGGAGATTTTTTCAGCCTTTCCACTCAGATTAGTCCCTCGTTGTATCATCCAGACCTTGTAAATAAGCATTAAC
Organism: Hafferia zeledoni; assembly: GCA_035583235.1. NCBI lineage: Eukaryota > Metazoa > Chordata > Aves > Passeriformes > Thamnophilidae > Hafferia > Hafferia zeledoni. Next base: position 1,662 of record JAWWEV010000332.1, read on the forward strand.
AGAGTTCTTCCCCCAAGTCTTTTTTAGAATAGGGAATTAATCTCATTTCAGAGCTAATGAGCCAAGGCTGGAACTTTAAAGGCCTATGGAAATAAGTGGGTGGCTTGTGAAATTTAGAAAAAAGACCCTTAAATCCCATTATGGAGCAGACACAGACTGGAGTAGATAAAATATGATATAAAAGCAATGACAGAGGTAATTTCAGTTGGTTCTGCTGGATTTTGCTCTGAGGCAGAGCCCTCTGGTGAGGTGGGGATGGGAAGAAGCTGCTGGGAGGGTCACAAAGGTGTCTTGGGAGGTGCCTCTGAGAGAAGGAACCTGGAGAGACAGAGACATTCACCTCATGTTCTGCACAGCTGAAAGCTCTGAGTGACTCTGGGCTTTGGCTCCTCTAAGTCTGTCCTCACACAAAGGTGTTTGAAGAGTTTAAATTCAATAGGATTGGACCCAATGAGACCATTAAATTTTCTCTTTGGCCATCAGTATAACTCCCAGTGGCTTCTGCATAGGAAATAAAGTCCAAGGCCAGATTTTGGCTCTATTTCCATCAGTGGAGGTTTTGCAGAGTTTTTTGGGCTGCTCTAAAAGGAGGAGATTTAGGCTGGAGGGGGAGGAAGTGAATGTCCAAAAAAAAAAAAAAAATTAAAAAAGCCAGAACATTCAGAAAACCAAGTCTCATTCAGTCCTGAGTTTGCTTTGTGGTTTCCTTGTGAATCAGAGGAGAAACAGGGAGTGGGAAGAGGGGAGAGAAAAGTGTTGGGAGCCCAATCCAAAGCCAGCCCCCTCCTCCCCCAGCCAGCAGCTCTCACACAAGGCATTTGTTTCTTCTGGCAATGGGAGGAAACCTTTCCAGACATTGTCCTCCCAGAGCTGCTCAGGGTTTGCAGTTAAAAGGGCAGTGCACAGATTTATTTTTGGTGTGCACTGAGAAAGGGGAAGGAATAACTGTTTTGGCACCCCAGAGCACAGGTTGGTTGGTTGTTTTTTTTAGCCCCAAGAGTTTGATTTCAGGGAGCACTTTTTGAAGCTCAAGGCTTTAAGTGCCTAAAGCCTCAGCCCCCCCTGTTAATTCCTGCGGGGACCCTGAACCCTCTGTTGATGCAGGACATGATGAGAGCTCATTTCTCAATGCTTTAGGGCACACACATCTCCCTGACTCCCAACCACGCTGCATAAGCAGAGCAATTGTTTCCTCATCTGCCTTCCTGAATCAGTAACAACATTTCTTCCCACTCTCCTCCAAGAGGCCAAGCTAATAATGTCTTAATCCCCGTCCTGCTCCCTCAGCCCGCACGGGGAGGATGGAGCTGCTGGCATGGGAATGGTTTTCCTTGCAAGCTGTTCCTGGGTGCCAGCTTGGAAATATCTTCTGGCCTGTAAGTCCAGCAATCTGTGCTTTATTAATCAAAGGTCTGTTAGTGCTGGGGAAAGGCTGGAAGGGTTGGGCACAACCTGTTTTAGCAGATCTAAAAGGGAACTAATCAGCTAAAACAGTGAGACCCAGCAGTGACAGACTGGCCATTTCCCTGGGATCTGTGGCAGGCTTTGTTTTAACTGTGCTGCCTGTGAACTGTTCAATAGGATTATTTGGGAGGCCTCACTAATTAACGGATTATCCAGTGAAAGTGGTAGATGCTCTCTCTGCCTTAGATAAGGGACAGAGCTCCTTCTGGGGCTGGAAAGGGATCCCTGTGTCAGGAGATGTGGCAAGAATGGCAGGGCAGGGAAGGGGCACATGGAAAGGGCACCAGGGTTTCTTCCCAGGGAGTTTAGTCCTCGATGTTGCTGCTCTCAGGGGTAAAAGAATTCCTTCTGTCTGGAAATAGAGAAACATTTGACTTTGGCAGATGTTGGCAAAGTAGAATCAGGCTTGGAGTGAGGAATGGGAGGTTTCTGGGTGCTGCAAGTAGGACTGGGCAGTCCTGACTGTCCTGCTGCATCCAGAGCACAAATCTGGGGATGCCCATGGCATTTGGGCACTGACTTTGATGATTTTGCTCATCTCAGCAGCATTCTTAGGATTTCCCAGTTTTATCTGTATCACAGCATTTCTGCACTTAGGGGAAGGTTTGAGCAATAAAAAAACCCCGCTGGGAGGTGATTTTCCCAGCACAGTGAGTAGGAAAACACTTCCCAAAGGCTGGCACAGGGAGCAGTGCCAGATGCCACATTCCTCCTGCAAACCAGACTCCCTTTGGGGCTCCCAAGGGAGAAATCTGGGGGTTCTGTAGGATCAGGGGGCCCTGTGCTTCCAGAAGAACGGGGGCACTGTGGGCTCAGGGGCTGGGAAGAGCTGGGAATGTCACCTGTGCCAGCAGGGCTGGATGGGCACCAGTGCTGTGTTGGGCAATGGGAAGCAAAACCCCAGCAGGAAAATGCCAGTGATGCTGAGCCTTTAGCAGAGGTCAGGAAATCTCCCTGAGCCCAGAGAAGGGCTGCCAAGGGGAACACAGTGCCAGTGTTGGGGCACACAGTGGAGCTGCTGTGGCTGCAGCCACAAGGCAGGGCATTGTGGCCGTGCCCGGGTGTGCCAGCGCTCCACGGGCAGTGCCACGAGCGGCTCAGGAGCTCCAAAGGCACCAGCGAGGGCAGAGGACAAGCAGCAACCAGTGGAGATGATGCCCTGGCCCAGAATGGGCTCCTGTTCCAGAGCTGGTGCCAACAAGAGCTGTGTGTGCTGGTGTGCCCAGCCAGGGGGGCATTTGTCACTGCCAGGGCAGCAAAGGGACACCTGCCATTGGGCTGGGAGTAGCAGCGTTTGCCTCGCTCTGCCTTCACTTCTTGCTCTCAGTGGCACTTTCTCACCACAGTGCCCCTTTCTCTCCCTCTTGGCTCTTCAGAGAAGGGTCCAGAGCCAGCCCAGGTGCCCGCTCGGTGCCCACAGTTCTGACACACAGAGTGGCACAGGAAGCAGAGCCTGGCTGGGTGGCAAAGCCCCCGTGGGCTGTGGGGATGCAGAGCTGGAGGCTGGATGCCCAGCTGGTGCCAATCCACAGGTTCCATCAGCTCTGTGGGAGCTGAGAGGCTGCCCTGGAGGGGCAGAGGAGAACTTTGGCCTTGCTTCCTTTCTCTTCCCTTTCCTAACCCGTCCTTGCCTCTCTCCTGGTTTCCCTTTCCTAACCCGTCCTTGCCTCTCTCCTGGTTTCCCTTTGCCAACCCAGCCTTGCCTCTCTCCTGCTTTTCCCTTTCCTAACCCGTCCTTGCCTCTCTCCTGGTTTTCCTGCCCCCCTCTGGATCTGCAGCATCTCCTGTGGTTGCCAACGTGCCTTTCCCTGGCTGTTCCCATGGATCCCTGAGATCCCTTGGCATTCCAGCCCAGGGGCTCAGCCCCCCAGCTCTGCAGGAAACTCTGTGTGTGCCCTGTGGTGCTGTGTGGGGGAGAAGGAGGATTTGGGAGGAAACCAAAGCTTTCTGCACAGCACTAACCAGCACAGACTAAACAAGCTCTTTCTGGTTGAATGTAGCACAGTCCACACAACAACTGCCAGTGAGGCTTTTTTTTCCCAAACAACTTTTCTGTGGAATTCCAGTGAATCACAGCCCTGAGTTTCCCTCCCACCACACGCCGTTACCAGCAAGGTGCAGGGCTGCAGGATTTTGCATAAACCAGGTTTGGGTTTGAATTAAAAACCTCTTTAATTCCTCCTGATGTCCTCTAGTTTGATGTAGGTCAGTGAGAAGGTCTGGAGCCTTCAGCTGCAGGGTTTAATTCATCACTTGTGCAGGTAAATGTTTAGGGTGTAATTTAATGTTTGCGTTTAATATGTGGACATTTAACAGCCAATTCTGCAATTCATCACCCACCTACAGCCACTAGACCCTGATCCTGCACAGGTCCTGCACTTCTGGCTTGGTGTTAAGGATGTGGCAGGAGTGGGGAGTGTGTGCTCAGTGTCTCGTGCCAGGAGATCCAGCCTGTCTGCTTTTATTTGCTGGCCAAATTAGGAGCTGATAATTAATGTGTGATATTTGATATTTTTTCACATTGCAGCTTCTGCTAACAAGTGAGCGCAGGGGACCCAGAGAAATCAGACTTAATGGTTCCAGAGAAAAGCCACAGGCAAACAGAAGGGATTCTGTGCTTATTTTTAGACAGTTCCTGTGTTTGGAAGTGTCTGGTGGAGCCCCAGAGCGATGCAGCTCCACAGACAAGGACATCTGGACAGTGCTCATGTAGAGCTCCAAAATTCCTCCTCCTCCTTTTTGGGCCTTGCTTTACCTGATTTTTGTTTGCATAAAAGTACAGTGAAAATTTATTTATTTATTTATAGAAATTTATCAACCTCCAGTTTGACCTTCAGAGGTTGAAGTGGCAACTCTGACTCAGTTTATCTAGACTGGCATGGGATGCTCAGCCAGAGGGCAACACCTGCTCTGTGGTTGGCATTTTCGTGGGACTCCTATTGGTGTGCCAAGTAATGCAGGTGGAACCAGGCCACAAACCCCCAGGATTGCAAGAGACATCTGTGCCTGTGAGTGTAGCATTAACTCCTGAGTTTATTCCTTCCTGGGCATATCTGTGGATTGGGGTCATCCCACTGGCTGGACCAGTGCAACTGGTTTGGCAGAGGCAGTTCCTCACTCTGGTTCCTGCTCCAGCCTGGGGAGCTGGGTGAAGCTTTGCTTGGCATTGGGCACACGTGTGAGGTGCCACAGAATGTGGGGTGAGGGAAAGGTGAGGAATTTTCTATGTCATGCCCTGCACAACCAGGCTGGCTCCAGGACTGTTCCCCTGAACCTCTGCCAGTGGTGACTGGCATGTTCACCCACCTTTGGTTGCTTTCTCACTGGGCTTTGCTTTCAGGGCACAACCCAGTGCCCTGGCAGGGAGTGCCCTCAGCACAGGGGCATTTATTCTCCCTGCCTCAGACTTCCCATGTGGAGCAGGAGGCTCTTGGCCCTTTGCTGACCTGCAAAGAGACCTCAAACATCTGAGCAAACTTCCTCCTCCAGGATTTCTGGTGCTGGGGATGCTGCCAGGGAGCCCAGGCAGGGATCCTTGGGATTGTGGCACTGCCAGGAGATGCTCCAAGGGAGCTGTGCAAACAGGATGGGCAGAGGAGCAATTCTGTGAGGACCAGGATCCCCACATTCCAGCACCAGAAGCCAATTCCTCACACATGCAGAAGTCAGGAAGGAAAACAATGTTTTCTGGTAGAATTGGACTTTTCTCCTTCACCTGCTCAAGCAGGATGGTTAGTCATGAGTGAGTGCCCTGCACCCAAACAGGGTGCCCTGAGTGAGGGAACAGCCTCTCCCTGCCAGGCTCAGCAAGGAGCTCTGCCCTCCTCTTCCCCACTGGCAGTTGGACTGGTGTGTGGTGGGAATTTCTTTCCTGTTGGCATCACAAGGCTGGTCTGTGCCACCCTGTGCAGTGATCCCTGATTCCCCCTGTGCCACAGGGAGTCACTGAGGATTCCCAAGCAGCACTGCCCTGTCCTGGGTGGGCCCACAAGTGTCATGGGGTGTTTCAAACCTGGCAAACCTTCTGCTCCCACCCCAGCAGCAGAGCCCTCAGTTTGGGGTGGAAAAAGAGAAAATAACCTTTACTGGGGTGTTTCTAACGCTGAGAAACGCTGAGTGGCAGCAGGACAGGGCCAGCCCTGGAGGTGGCTGTGCATTCCCTGCTCAGGGGAGCTCTGCTGATGTGAAATGCAGGCAGCAGGAGCTCCACATGTGCCAGTTTCCAGCAGAACTGCTCGAATCTAGGTCAGGCTTTGCAGTGTGTGCAGCATTTCTGTTGCTGCCTCGTCAGCACTGGGGGGTTCATAAATCTCTGTGGTGCTACGAGTGATCTGCTCGTGGTGTCCTTCATCCAGAAGTGTCACAGCTGTCATTAAGTGGAGTTCCCAGCCCTGTGGAAGTGGCTCCAGCTCACAGCCAGGCAGGCAGTGCTGAGTTGGTTGTGCTGCCACCACTGAGCCATTGCCAGGGGGGAGGATGCAGCTCTGGCTCCCAGGCTGCTGCTCCCAGCTCCCAGCCCATGGAACACGGTATTCCAAGGCCCCCATTCCAGCTGCAGCAGGACTTCTGGGCTGAGCTGGAGGCACAGCAGTGATGGACATCCCAAAGAACCAGCTGAACATGGACTTCCCCATTGTGGGAGCTCTGCAGCCTGCAGGGACTGCAGGAACTGCCTCCCCCAGAGCAGCCACATGGACAGTGGGAGCCCAGAGAGGGATAATGGGATAAATCACAGGGACAGAGGATGAGCTGCCTCTCCCAAGGAGCTGAAGGGAGCAAATGAACTGCTCAGGAGCTGGGTGAGGATGGGGGAGAACAGGTGGCCCCAGGCTCAGGAGCTGGTGGAGGGACATTTTCCCTGATGCCACTGTCTCCTGGTCCAGACTGCTGTCAGGAGCACCAGGAGCCTTTCCAAGGATAAGAAAGACAGGATTTCATCCTCCTGGTGCTAAATGCAGAGTTCCCCCATTGACCCACAAAAAGAGAAATGAAGCTTGCACTGTGATGATTGCTGGGCGCCCCTTATTTGCTTTTTGGAGCTCCAAGTGCCATTTTTTGTGCCTCAGTTCTCCCCCCTAAGCTGTGACACGTGTGTGAAACGTGAGCACTCAGCGCTCCATCCGTGTTTTCAGAGAGCTGTGTTTCAGGAATGGTTGGCATTAATGGAAGGAATTCTCATCCAGGGCAGCTCTTTGCTCCCTTCTCAAATCCTCCTTTCCAGCTGAGCTGGGATGCTGAGCTGGGATTTCATGCCCAGTTCATTCCTCCTTAGAATTCCCGTCTCCAACTTTATCCTGTATCTGCTCCTCACCCTCACAGACCTTTGGCTGCACTTCTCTGTCTCCCAAACCAGAGCCCAGCAATTTCCAGGAGCAAATGCAAAGAGCCGTGCAAATCCTTGGGAATGGGAGGGCAGGCAAGGCAGGATGTGGTTGCCATGGAAACCGTCACCATGGAGCGTTGCCATGGCATTGTCTGCTCCCATTGACAGCCGTGCAGAGTCTGCTTATTCCGGGGAATAAAAGGAGCAAGAACGGTGGATGCTGGAGGGCACTGAGGCTTTCAGATCGATATTTAGGGAGGTTAGCAACTGATAAAAAATAAATTATTCAAAACTATCGAAAAATCTAAAGAGTGACCCCTGACAATCAGCACTTGGTGCAGTTAAAACCTCCAGAAATAAAGTATCTTGCAGAAGACGGTGATGTGGAACCTAAAATCCCCCCATTCCTTAAAGGAACATATTTACTGTAATTTTTTAATTTCTAGGGAAAGCTGGTGGAGTTGCCAGCTGTCAGTGAGCTTGTCAGGCTGCTGCTGGTTCTGGAAGAAGGGCTTGAATGAGAAATGACTCGTGTCTGGGCCAAATATTCCCGTTTAGTTCAGGGCAGAGTTAATCTCACCAAGGCAAATGCTGGTTTCACTCAGTTTCAACTAGAACTCAGTCAGTAATAATAATAATAATAATAATAATAATAATAATAATAATAATAATAATAATAATAATAATAATAATAACAATAACAACAACAACAACAACAACAACAATAATAATAATAGCAACTCCTCTCCTTTGCACACCTGCAGCTCCTGACTCTCTGAGCATTTTGCCACTATTATTTATGAAACTCTCCAAACACTCCTGTGAGAGCGGGAAGGATTCATTTGGCTCAGCCTTTTAATAGCACTAATAAAAGCAGGGACTGTGCTGAAGGCTCCCATGGCTGCTGTGGCCACCAGGAACAGGATCCAGGAGTCCCTCTCTCCTGTCCTGAGCTCTGGAAATGCCACATTTCCCCCCATTCCATGGCATTAACCGAGGGAGACCCCGACCATCCCTGCAGTGACAGGTAGTGTAGGGCCTGTGGCAGCCTGGATTGGGTTGAACAGAGATCTGAATGCTCTGGGAGGGTAAATAAGGCTGGCGCTGCCCTGGATGTGCCCGGGGCTCCCTTCCAACCACATCAGGCTCGTGCAGCAGCCCTTTTCCTGGCCACAGAAGCTGTTCCTGTGGAGGAGGTGTCACTGCAAGACATGGATGAGCCCTTTGCCTGCATCTGACAGTCCTTCCTGCTGCTGAGAGCAGGGTGGGGTTTGTGCCCCTGCCCTGCAGGCACTGCTGGTTCAGGGTGAGTTTGTGCCCCTGCCCTGCAGGCTCTGCTGGTGCAGGGTGGGTTTGTGCCCCTGCAGACTCTGCTGGTGCCAGGTGGGTTTGTGCCCCTTCAAGCTCTGCTGGTGCCAGGTGGGTTTGTGCCCCTTCAAGCTCTGCTGGTGCCAGGTGGGGTTGTGCCCCTTCAAGCTCTGCTGGTGCCAGGTGGGGTTGTGCCCCAGGGTGGGTTTCCTGGAGTCTCTCAGCCTTCTCAACATGTTGACCACCAAGTACAAGGTCTAAAAGCCCTGCTCTGACTGTGGTGCTCCAATTTTGGGTGTGATTCATCCAAGGCAAGAGAGGTTTGGGTCTGGGGCAGCCTGTGGGTGCCCAGAGCAGCAGGTGGGCCCAGCTGGACGTGGGAGCTGCATCCCATGTGGAAGAGTCAGACATCAGCCTGAGCTGGAGCTGGCAGCAGAGGAGGAGGAGGGAGGGAGGAAGGCTCTCCAGGAGCATTCCAGCTCCTGCTCAGGGATCTCTCCCCACTGAGTGCCCTGGGAGCTGTCTGGGATCCCACGGGTCCTGCTGACACTGCTCCCAGCAGGGCAGGGCTGGCCCCAGGAGGGTGCTGTGCCTGCATTGGGTGGCATTTCTGAAAGCCAAAACCCACCAGGTGCTTTTTAGGTGCTGGACTGTGAAGATGGAGCTGGTTTGGATGTGGTGGGGAGGGAGGTTTGGGGTGTGAAGGTGCCTTAGGGACAAAGGAGCCCTGACTGGAGCAGTTTAACCACCTGTAATCTGGGGACTGAGCACAGAAAACAGCCCTGTGATTTTCTGCACATCAAGACTGAAAAAACCCTTAGTCTTTGTATTACTGTGCCTCAGTTTCCCTGCCAGAAAAGGGGAGAAAGCCAAATGCACTTCCCAAGGAAGAAGAGCATGGCTAATAAAGGCAGCTTTGTGAGCTGCTCTGACAGCTGCAAGTGGAAGGAGCTGCTTTTAGAGCAGCTCATGGTTTGGAATTCCACTCTGTGTGCCTTTGATTCTCTTCTTCATATGGTTGCCAGAGGTAACCAGGCAATTTTAGGTCATTTTAGTCGTTTTTAATACCCAGCTGGGTGTTGGGTTTCTGCCCTCACGTAGCACACACTCGTGTGTTGGTGTCAGAGCTGCTCAGCTGGCAGAGGAATGGCAGGAAATCCATGCCCACTGTTCCAGCCTGGAGAAAAAGCAATGGGAAAAATGCAGCCAGCCCTCTCTAAGCAACGTCTGGTGATCCCTTCGTGCCTCAGCTGTGGTAACAGGAGATTATTTAGTGCTGAGGTTCATTAATTGAGTGCAAGCCTGTGCTTTCTGTACTCAGCCTGTGGGTGTCCAGCACCTGCCAGGCCTGGAGTCATCACTGAGTGCTCCCAGTGCCACTGGTTTAGCAGTTCAGCAATGGGAAAGTCAAGGCTCAGGGACTTCCCTGGCAGCTCCCAACAGCTCCTTTGGGCTGCTCATGGCTCCAATCATCCATCTCTTTGGGAGGCAAGTGGTGATTAATGATAATCCAGCTCAAACCAGACCTTGTGGCTGCCCTGTCCCAGCCAGTGCCCTCACTCAGGGTGGCACTGCCTTCTGGCTCTGTTCATCCTCCTCTCCAAGCTCTGTCCTTCCAACTGCACTCCAAGCACAGCTTATAAACTACAATTCCAGGCTCCCACTTGATTGCACTGAGCCTCAGCTTGTCCTGACACCAGCTTGATTTTGGCCTCAGTTTTCCAGTGGCTTTCGCACTGATCACTTTCTGGATGCCAGGGATTCCATCCCTGGTGCTTGGCTGGGGCTGTGAGCAGAACAAGCCAGAGGAGGAGCAAGGCAGATCCTCTGATAGCACTGCAGCTCATTATTCCCATCCCCACGGGAGGCAAAAATGCTTCCGGAGGGATTTTTGTCACGTCAAAATCACGTTTTCTGAGTGGCTCCTTCAAGGGACAAAGGAAAGTGCACAATGCAGAGCCCTTGGGACTGTGGGGAGTTGCTGCTTTCTCTGGGCAAGGCAACTCTTCAGCTGGAAGGGCTCCACTCGAGCAGATGAGGCTGGGGATTGTTTTCTCTCCCTCCTGTCGGAAGCAGCCCAAGGGTTGGCAGAGCCCGGGCAGGAAGAGCAGAGCACCAGGAAACACCGAGGGCACCCAGCCAGGGCATGACTGCAACTGCTCTCACTGCCCAGCAGTTGGGACTTGGCTTTTGTTCATTTTTTTCCCCTTTGACTGCAGGGATTCAATTCCTGCTGTCAGGAGCCCTGGGTTTCCCAGCCAGGTTCCTGCAGCTGGGGGAGCTGAGCATCCCTGTGAGCAGCTGCTGCCTCTGCCTGGGCTCCTCTGCCCCTGTCAGATGGCACAAGTGCTGTGGGCATGGCATGGGCATGGGGAGGGACCACGTGTGCCCCTTCCCATTGCTGCTGGATTCCCTGGGATGGAGCAGTGGAGCTCAGAGCTGCTGAGGTGACATCACCCATCCCCAGGAGTCATTCCAGGTTCCAGCCCGTTGTGTAACTCAAAAGGCTTTGCCTTTTATCTCTGACACACTGGGGGAATAGTGGGAGGATTTCACTTTGGGAATGGAATTGGCAGAGAGCACCCAGTGCTCGTGTTCTGCAGAGGGTTGCACTGAAAACTGATTTTTCCGGGGATGCAGAATCAGTGGCTCTGGAGCTGCCTCGGTGAGCAGGATAAGGACATTCTGAACTCCAGGAGCACAGGGATGGACTCTCAGGCTTGTTGTACTCTTGAAGGATGGGAAATTAGGCGTTAATGAGGCCCAGGGATGCAAAGGGCTGAGCTGCAGAAAGAAAAATCTCTGGCCAACAGGACCAGGAGTGTGGGAAAAGACACATGGTAGGAGTTTGGATTGAGGACTGGGGTCCTTTTGTCTTCCACTTGCAGCTTGTCCAAAGTGACTTTGTGGCTGCACTACCCCCAACAACATCCCAGCCTCAGAATTCACCTCCCCAAGGATTTCAGTGGGATAGAAAAGCACCATGGATCTGGAAAGCGATGGATAAATGTTCAATTTTGCTTCCTGGAGCCAAATAAGCTGCTGAGATCACTGTCCTTGAAATCAAACACTTGGAACCTTTTATATCAAGTCCATACACCACAAATAAAGTTCACATTTTATGCTCTCCCAGCCACAGTCAGTTGTATTCATCCCTTTAGCAGATACCAGACCCAAAATGTCTTCCTCCTCCACAAAGTCCAAATATATCAACTCCTTTCCATGTGTTATGATAAAATTGGGGAGTAAATTATCCTCCCTCCGCCTTCTGGCAGGGGAGACGCTGCCAGACCTTCCACACTCGCCTCTGCAGCTCCAACAATGGCTGCTCCTGCTTTCCTGAAAAGAAAAGCAGCCCCAGAAATCCCAGCTCTCTTTTTTTTCTCCTTTTTTTTTAAGCTGGTTTTTATGTCCAGTTATCAGAAGCACGAAGAGACCGAGTGGAAAAATCGAATCTGGCAGTCGGAGCGCGATGCTCACGAACCTCCAGACCCAGGGAACGAAAATAGCTGCAAGAGGGGCAAAAAACAAACAAACAAAATGCCTGAAAGAAGCTCTTTAATTACTCCTCTGCTCTCCAAAGCTTTGCCCCCTGGCACAGCCACGCTGCCAGTCGTGTGGGGCGGCCACATGTGAGGCAGCAGGGCTGGGGCACGGCATTGTTTGGGAGAAAGAAGCGACTTTTTTTGGCTGTGCTTTCAAAGAGCTGTGGCAGATCGATGGTGGGCACAGCCCTGGGCAGGGTGGGCAGCACCAGGGAGAGAGGGCTCCCACTGGCAGACACCAGGGTGTCATTTCTAGGCTGGGTGGTGGGAGCGTGAAGAGGTTTAGATTCCTGCTTGGAGGCTGCTCCCAGAGGGTGGGAGAAGGTGCTGGATATTGAGGGGCTGGAGCGGGGCCAGAGAAGAGCGACGAGGCTGGAGAAGGGACTGGAGCACAAGTGCTGTGGGGAGAGGCTGAGGGAGCTGGGGGTGTTCAGCCTGGAGAA
>JAWWEV010000333.1:0-13722 GCA_035583235.1 Hafferia zeledoni
GGACACTAATACAGAGGCATTCCTTAATACACAAAGGAAGTGAAAAAGCCTAAGAAATTCAGACTTGAAAAAAAATGCAGAAGACATTTATTGAACATTCTGTGATAACTTAATGATCTATAATGTAAATATTGCCATATTCAGATGCCATATCAGATGTATAAATGCAGATAGGCATACAGCCAGGCGTTACCAAAGCAGCAAAACAATTACCCTCTGTCTGCTCTCCTCCACCTCTCTCATTCACACAGGGCTGAGATGGCATGGCCAGGAAAAAAAAACCAAAAAACCAAACCAAACAAAAACCACACCCAAACAAGCAAACAAACAATTTACTGATAAAAAGAAGAGATACTTCTGTTTGCACTCCCAGAGTCAGTCAACATACAGGAATAAGACATAATCTCAAGTCTGAACGAAAACATGAGGTAGTCAGAAAGTACCAGCCACCACCTAGTAAAATATTACAGATATGTAACTATGAGATTAAGATGCGATACCTAATACCAAATCCACACTTCCAAGGAAAAGGGTCAAAATTTAACAAAATATTTCTTTCAGGTTTGTTGGGATAGAACATTGCAGTTATTGAAGGACTTAAAAACCTGTGAGTATACATTTCAGTGAACATAAGTGAGAAGGAGTTCTAATTATTTCCTTCCACAAGGGTACACACAGACTGCCTCAAAAAGTACACATTTTACAATCAGAAAAATCAAGACTATGGCAGGAAGTCCAGACTAACATTTTCTAAAAATACCATATCTTAGAGTTAGGAAAAAGATCAAAACCAGAGCAAAGAGAAACGACTTACTTAAAGAAGATGCAGAGGGGATGAAATTTGTGATAATGGAATTAGAAGTAACAAAAAAAAGTAAAATAAGCTTCTATTGCAGGGTGGACTAATACGTTTAGAGGTAAAAGCAATCTGGAGTGAGTAAGCAAAAAGTACAGAAGAAAGAGTAAATAATGATTTTTAGTTCTTTATGTTGAATTATATGCCTTGTAAACAAACAAGTAATACTCTTTAAACATAATATTCACCTTGTCGAGCTAAAAACCAAAAATTATTATCTACCAGAGCAGGCTGTGATAGTTGTGCCACACCACTACATCAATCTGCATGTGAACCCATCTGGGAGGTCTAAAAGATGAAGGCACATAATAAAATGGCATAGAGTCACAAATTTTAGCACATTCACGCAGACACCATGTCAGGAATTTTTCATAGGACATATCCTCTATTACCCTCTTTTTCTAGTGACTTCCCTGTTATACATCTGTTTTTACATCTTATTATACCCTTCAGATATTTTTTTAACATGGTAACTGGGTTTGACTCAAGCCCAGCTCCAGGTGAAGTCTCATCAGTGCTAATTTACAGAAGGGCAGTAAAAATTGTGAAATCACCATTAAAATAACCAACCCAACCCTGATCTGATTGAATGAGAGTGAGAACCTTCTAAACCTTTCACTGAACTGCTGGATACCAAAATACTTGAATATTTTAAATGGTAAAACTGTAAAAATATCACCTCTAGAGCTTTTTTTTTCTCTCCAAACATCTAATGGTTTAATAGATCTCTTCTATACAGCACTGCAGATGCTACTAAGAGGCAAAAAAAAAAAAAAAAAGAGTATCTCTTTCTGCAAGGTCATACTTTATGATGTAGTTATTCACTATATTAGTTTCTTAATCTCATAATTTTCCATAAGCAAGTAAAAAATAAAATTATCTAGATGGATTTTGCAGTTTCACATTATAAATTTTGAGCTCAGTTTCACTCAAAATCATACCTAGAGCATTATGGATTTACATAATGCTCATTTCCCAAAGTATTTCTTTTCTATACTGGTAATTGGCAATTATTTGTATAGTGCTCACATCAAAGGCTTAAGCTATTTTAACTTTTCCTCTACTGAGCTACATTTCAATGCTAAATAAACTCGGGTGAGAAGCTGTGGCTGCCCCATCGCTGGAAGTGTTTAAGGCCAGGTTGGATGGGGCTCTGAGCAACCTGGTCTAGTGAAAAGTTCCCCTGCCAGCATGAGATGATCTTTCAGGTCCAACCCTAACTATTCTATGATTCCACAAGCAGAGTACCTACAGCAGCACCCTGTCTTCAGAAGCAATTAGAAACAATAGTCTCAGAAAGAGAAGACTATGCAAATAAACAATGTCACTTCCTTGGCACATCCACAGTGGGCAATCAGGAGCACAAGGGATGTGTGAGGTAGAACCTATCAACTTAATCATAAAAATTATAGCTCTATCAGAAGGATATGCATTTTTACTAAAAGGCAGAGGAAACATTATTAAAGAATGAGTAATTGTAACACAGAAATATGCCTTCTAGAACAGCTGCTTCTACAATATTTGTTCACAGCCCGTTACAGACATTTTCGTCCAACTCAGATATAGCACTTTTTTCATGAGGGAAAGTATTCCAGTGATTCATCCAGTCACTGAGAGCAAGAGTTCACATAGGTATGACCAGCAAAATTACTTAACATTTATCTTATATTCCAAAGACACGTAAGAAAATGACTTTATGTGTCAAGGAGATGACTCTTCGGATCTCATTACCATGAATGTATTTAAGAAAAAAAATCTTAAAGCACAATGATGCAAAGCAGGAAACTTCAGTCACATAGGAATAACTTGAGAAATTATCTTTAGTGATGGGGTAAAAAACACACAATGAAGTGCAGTTTGATTAATGACAGTAAATATGAATTCAGACAGGGGAGGCCATGCTTAACTAACCTTCTGAAGTTCTTTGAAAACAAAAGTTTTATGAAAAATAAAGATAATCCAGTGAATACAGCATGGTTAGATTTTCAAGAAGCACTTGACAGTGTCTCTCATAACAAATTCAGTGCCAGACTAACAGCTACACAACAGACAGGCTACTCAATACGAAGTTGTTCCAGAAGTGAAAGGTGCATAGTTACAAATAAATTTCCACAGTAACTCAGAGTTTTTAAAATCCCCTCAGCTCACAAACAGGCACCGCTAATTAAGTCCTGATCTTCATAAGATTGACTTTAAAAAAACAATATTTGTAATCAGAAATATTAATAAGTATTCGTGTTATATCTAAAAATTAGCATGCATAAGAGCCCTCAATATAACTTCTACTTAATTTTTTAGAGTCCAAGTGAAAATAGAATTCAGCAATAGTGACATGAAATCAGAAGAATATTTTCCATTAAATCAAGCAGCTGGGCAAAGCTTTTAGTCATGTACACCACAGAATACACAGAACACATGGCAGCAGCTACCTGTTCCGAGTGCCAGACACATTGTAACACTCATATTCAAAGAGACATATTTGAGAAAGCTGCACAAGAAAGCTGAAGGTGAGATGGTTAATTTACTTTACATACATCACTGCTAGCTCTGATAGTGCCAACTTCACATCATCCATTTTGCTCCTCTACAAGATGGAAAGAACAAGCAAGATTGATGAGATCAACAAGGCTGAGCACACAGTTTCTCTTTGATGCACATCACAGAGAAACAAAAGTCTTGATTTTTCTCCCCTAATGCTGCAATTGCATAACAAATTTCATGAAGGTTGGAGACAATATAAGACTAATCAATTAGCTAATATTTGGGCACTTACACAAGATAAACTATGACAAAACATTATTAGTCATGCTGAATAAGGTAATGAGTTAGGACACAAAAAGTGGGTTTGAAAGTCTCACAGAGGTTGTGTGTAAGGAAAAATAGCCATAATACAAATAAAGCAGAGGTATGCGGAGTTAAAAGAAAATTAGATTTTTCAAATCAATGTTTTCCACTTACTCAAACTACTTTTTTTTCTTAAGGTCTGACTCATTTACAATTACACTAGCAACCACAGATTTTCAGTTTTGTGTTAGCACACCCTTTCCTCCTCACGTGCAGTCAAGACTGAGCTTTTAAAATGAATGAAGCTTCTCTCCAGGTTGAGATCCAGTGTCAACTAGACCTGGATGTGTGAAATTTATATCCACCTCAGAAGAAGAAACAAAGCATAATAAAATAATACCAAAAGCAAAACAAACAAATGAGACCTAAAACAAAACAAAAAATCTCACTCAAAAGAGACAAACAAAAGAATAAACACCCAACTAAAAACCCCAACCATGAAGCTTGAAGAATGATTATAAAGAAACATGCAGTGCATGACCTTTTATTAGATTAAACATCACAAATCTCTGTGATGGTATTACAAAAGCATCCAATCTATAATATACTCTCTGTAGTTAACTTGCTTTTTGTTTACAATTACTTTTTTTTTTTTTTAAGGGATCACAGGCAGCACCTGAGATATTAGAACTCTTATAAAACACGACCCTGTAAAAAGGCAGCAAATGGTATTGACCATTCACAGATTAAAACATTATTTAAAATACTCAATGCTTGCCCACACTAGAAGGTTTTAACACAGATACTGCTCCAGAATAACTGCTGTGTTGAAAGTTATCAATGAATGTGCCAGTTCAAGTACTGACAAGTTGTTTTTATCACCAAAAGCCAAGACAACAGTGCATCTTGAAAAACCTACAAAGGCCATGTCAGCTTTTCCCTATGATGAAATGGAAGGAGTAGGATTCAGCTTCTGTCATCTTTGTAATTTGAAGTCATGGTCCTTACACACAATTTTTATACATATAGCCAAAAATATATATTATACATATAGATAAATATACACTTGTTATTCCCTTTGACTTAACACATAATGAAATCATTGAACAAAAGCATCATTAAGCACTATCAACACAGCACACATTTGATTACAAAAGTAACCAGTAATGAGAGCACAGGAAAAGAAGTTCAAAGTACAGGAGGATCTCCCACCTATTCCCCTGTTGAAACGTTCACTTGATGCGATTTCTACAGACAGGAAAATGCACAGAAAAGTATTAAAAGTAGGTAAGAGCAAAGATGAGGTGTGTAAATATCTAATACAGTGATGTTGCACCATAACTTTAAAAGTTAATTGTACTTTAAATCTGCCTCAATGAAGGTAGTAAAAGTTCCATTTACAATGAATGGGCCTTGAACATTTTATTGTTTTGTTTCACATAAAAGTCAAGTAAAGCTGTCTGCCATATACAGTAAGGGTCAGCACTACTGGTGGAGAAGACAATCAACCAGACAAAACCCAGACCAAACTCCTCCCCAAAAAACCCAAATCAAACCAAACTACGAAAAAAAGACACCCCTGCCAAAAAACAAAATCAACAATGAAACTTAAAACCAAATTACAGCAAGAAGTGACCATCATAAAGTTTGTGAGTTGATGTGTCATCCCTCACTCTTGGTAATCTGCAGTTTTACTGAGTCATAAATAAAAGATTCACATAACTATTCAAGCAGCATTTGGTCTTGTTGAACTACTTGCGTTGCACCAAAAGCATCAAAATAATTGTCATAATAGAAAAAAAACCCAAAACAAAACAAAATTAAACAAACAGTTGAACATACAACATAACAGCATATACTGTTACAAACTTTGCCTGTACATGTCAAGAAAATGGCTTTGAGTAACAGGAGCACTTCACAAAACTACAGAATCGGAGGCTGGCTGAGGCAGGAGGGTACAGAGAGTCCAACCCATGCTCCATTCAGATCAGGCAGAGCACGTTGCTCAGGGCCATGTCCAGTTTTTCATGTATCTCCAAGGACAGAGAGCCCAGCCTCTCTGGGCAACCTGTTTTTCTGTTTAACTACCTTCATAGTTTGGGGGTTTGTTTTGTTTTGTTTTTTGTTTTTGTGGTTTTGTTTTTGTTTTTGTTTTTTTTTTTTAAAACAAACCTCAACCAAATAAATGGGAGAAAAAGGTGGGGGGAAAAAAAAAAAAACCAAACCAAAAAAATGGTTTATGTGGAGGGAGCTGACCTTAGCTGACTGCCAATCATCCTTTCAGCCACCCTCTCACTCTCCTTCCTCCAGGAGGAAAGTGGGACAAAACAAAATGAAAAAGCTTAGGGGTTTAGAAAAAGAGTGATCACCCATCAATAACTGTCAAGAGAAAAACAGACTGAACTTGGGGAAAATTAATTTGACTTATTGGCAATTAATATAGGAGTTGAATAGTGAGGAAAAAAAGACCAAAATTAAACAGGCCTTTCCTCCTTCAAAAACACCATTTGCATTGGAAAAGACCTCCAAGGTCACCAAGCCCAACCTTTGACAGATATCCACCTTGTCAACTAGACCACTGCACTGAATGCCACATCCAGTCATTTCTTGAACACTTCCAGGGTTGGGAACTCCACCACTTCCATGGGCAGCCCATGCCAATGCTTGACGACCCTTTCCATCAAGCGATTCTTCCTGATGTCCAACCTGAATGTCCCTTGGCTCAGCTTGAGCCTATGCTCTCTTGTCCTATCACTGGTAGCCTGAGAGAAGAGGCTGACTTTTACCTGGCTCCAGGCTCCTTTTAGGCAGTTACAGAAAGTAACAAGGAGTTGTAAAGAGCTTGTCCCAGGCTCAACTGCACTCTTCCTTCCTGACTTCTCTATGTCCTCTCCCACCTTGGACAGTACAAAAGGGTATGCAATATGCATTTTGGTCAGACCATAACAGCTCCTCTCTGCTATTCCTTCCTCCTCACACTTTTCACTGTGTGTTCTTCCCACAGGCTGTAGTTCTTCAGGACAAACCTGCTCCAGTATGGGTTCTTCCACAGGCAGCAGGTCCTTCAGAATGAACACTTGTTCCACCATAAGTACTCCACAGTCCACAAAGCCTGTCAGGAGAACCTACTTCAGCATGGGCACTACATGAGGTGAGGAAACTCCATGAGTTTTCCCTCTCTTCACTGCTTGTGCAGTGTTTTGTCCTTTTCAAACATATTTTCACAGATGCACCACCAATGTACACGATGGGATCACTGTGTCCTGCCGTGCCTCTGTTGTGAGCTGGCCACTCTACTCACTGAAGTCACCCTTACAGGCCCCCCACCATTAACAGGAATTTGCCACCTACACCAAACATCTTAAGCCATTATATGCTAGTTTTGATCTTCAAAAATCTTCTTGAAGTCTTTTATTTTTTTTGAAATCTTTCCTCTTTGAAAGTGCCTTTGAAAAGGTTTTGATCTAAAGGAGAGCTGAGCACATACAGCTAATAGTTCTTTTTAAAGGATTTTTTTTCAAGATACTTCTTATAGACCAAAGCCTGTAAAATAAAAATGCTAGCTAAAGACCTCAAAAAAAAAAAAAAGAACAAAACCAAAAAAAAACCTCAAAGGAAAAAAGGAACTTAAAATTTCATGTTCACACTTTAAAAACAAACATTTCCTTCTTTACGCAATAAAAACAATTAACATCATGAGATAATCGGGTTTAAAAGAGTGAATAACTGCACTATAGGATACATAATAGTACTCATATATAACTGTACATGAGCTTTTCCATACTCTGGCTTACAGGAGCCCAAAACAGAGGCCTTAAGACAAACCAGAAAAAAAATAACAATTAAGTGTTCTGCCCCTCCCAGATTTCCAACATGAATGTGGAAGAACTTCTAAGACAACTACAACCTTAATGCATAATTTTTGCACATGTGAACACTTTTGTTATTGCTGGTTGGTAATTTTCACTCTGTTATCTGTGTGTCACTGAAAAATGTCCTAATAGAACTTGAAGGATCCATGAATGGCATCTTTAGGAAAAGTAATCCTGAGGAAATGTATAAAACAAACTGTAGGTCAAATCTAAGTGAAGGATTAATCTCAGGAACAAACTGTAGAAATCTGAGAATTTTCCTCATGAACAAGCTGCAGAACTGATAGATATTTTACCTGATAACTAACTATAGAAATAACAAATTTTCTAATTACTGTCACTCATTAATAGTCATGAGTATTTATGAATATACATTTTAGCATCATCATATTTAATCTTATTTTAACAGAAAACACATCTCATTTCCATATAATTTTTATCTACCAGTAGTAATTAAATTAACCATTTTGCTAAAAATTCTCCTCTGTCTGGACTGAAATTGTTGTATAGGTGTAAGTTTCCCTAATGTGTATTATGCATGCAAAACAAAAATTATTCTGCTTAATGGTAGTAAAATGAATTTATTTTTCAACTATCATTCCTCAGTTATAAAGAGGATTCATACTGTTCACATGACATTAAATTTCAATATGAATAAATATGGAAAATAAAAAAACACAGTGTTGACCAAACAGTTTTTCCCTTCAGTTTAAAGAATTTCCATTAAATGATTAGGATCTGTTAAAAGTGTGGGGGGGAAAAAAAAAAAAAAAAGGCAGCAAAGGGTTTCTTAAATCCTCCCCCTCCCCACACTCAGCAGATGTTGTAATAAAACCTCACAGGTAAAGGAGTTTACAGGATCTGAAGTCCTCCAAATTAGAAAAGAAGGACCTACATCACATCACTCAATGCAAGAACTTTATTCCTCCCTATTTCAGCATTATGAGACACAACACTGTTTCTTCCATTGCTTATGCATTCTTCGTGTCTTCCTGCTGTTCTTAGGCAGTGTCAAGATGAGATTACATATTTAAAAAATATTCTTACACTATATTACTGTAAATCCATGAGGAAAACAGTAATTTTATTACAAGCTTGTGAGAGAGGATGAAAATGATTTAGGTGTACAGAACATCTTCCTATGCCTTACTGCAAAAGTCTTTGAAAAAGGTCAAATCTTCAAACTACAATCCACTACATGCACAGCAAGCAATGCAATCTATTGTGCATTCTTGACTGATCCATTTTAAATGAAGTTACATAAATATTATTTTCACATTTGTTCAGATAACAAGGACACCACTACTTTCAAACTTAAGATAATCACACTTTATGCACTTCCTGTTTAATGAAACCACTTTATCACTGCATTTACATGTATAGAGATTGTGTGTTTGATCAGTTTGGCTCTGTTACTCCTCAAAAACCAGTGTTACAGTCCCCTTTTCCCTTCCGCACCTATTCTGAGAGAGGGCAGCCCTGCCAAGAAGAACAGGGGGTGTGATGGATGAGAGGCCGGTCATGCCTCGGCCATGCGCACTGGGAGCCCAGAACCCACCCGTGTTCTGGGCTGCATCCAAAGCAGTGTGGACAACAGGGGAGGGAGGGGATTCTGCCTCTCTGCTCTGCTTTGGTGAGACCCCACCTGCAGTGCTGCCTCCAGCTCTGGGGTCTCAGCACAGGAAGCACATGGACCTGTTGGAGCCAGTCCAGAGGACGCCACCAAGGTGATCAGAGGGATGAAGCACCTCTGGTATGAGGAAAGGCTGAGAGAATTGAGATGGTTCAAACCAGAAAAGAGAAGGCTTTGTTTGGTGTGACCTAATTGTAGCCTTCCAGTACCTGAAGAGAATCTACAAGAAAGATCGAGAAAGACTACTTACAAGGGCCTGTAGTGACAGGATGTGGGGAAACGGCTTCAAATTGAGAAAGAGTAACTTCAGATATTAGGAAGAAATTCTTCCCTGTGAGGATTGTGAGGCACTGGCACAGGTTGCCCAGAGAAGCTGTGAATGCCCCAGCCCTGGAACTGTTCAAGGACAGGCTGGATGGGGCTCTGAGAAACCTGGGATAGCAGAAGGTGTCTCTAACCATGGCAGGAGGGTTTGAACTGGATTATCTTTAAAGGTCCCTTCCAACCCAAACCATACGAGGATTTAAAAAGTACTGTCATTTTTTGCAATATATTAGAGAATTCTTTAGTGTCTCTATGTATACCATCCTCAGTGTGCTACACACTCAGTGTGATTCTGTTGCCTAAACAACACAGAGTCCTAAAATATTACTTGGAGTTCTTCACTTAGCCAAGAGGTTTCTATCGTTTCTGAAACCGAACTTGGGTTTTTATCCTACTAGTTTACTTAGGTTTTGTGCTTTCTTGACTCTCATCTGACTTAAATAGTTCAGATTATTATTTTGAGAGTTTGTTGGTTTTTTTTTCAAAATCCACTGTTTAGAAAACAAGTGTTAAAATTTATAATTTTGATTTTTTTAAATTTTTTTTTTTAAACAAAAGATCAAGTCGGAACAACAAGCAACATTTAATAGGATTCAGGCAATCACCAAAAGCAGAAAATCATAGAGAGCAATTGCTTTTTGTTAGGAAAAAAAATAATTCTTGTTTGAAATAAATATGAAAAAAAAAAACATTATAAAAGCATTACTAAAACTGTTCAAGCTACCCATCCCCAATGAGGGCTTTTAATTCTGGGAAAAAAAAAAAAAAAAAACAAAAAAAACACCACACCTACCAAAAACAAACCCAAAACCCCAAAAAAACTATTGCTGATATTAGAAACTAAAGGTTATGTGTTAAATAAATACTAATATATTCATGAATCCTTTGTTATCACTCTCAGCAAGAAGAATATGACTAGTAGTTCTCAGATAAAATATTCCCCTATATAAGCCTTATGTAAAGGGGAGAAAATGGGGCGAAAGGGGGAAGCCTCCACAAAGGAAAGCATAAAATCACAAGATACAGAAAATTTAAGTAATAATCCTTTACCTAAGAAGTCAAGACTACAGAGTGAATCTGAACATGTGACCTTGGCAGAGAAGGAACATTCAGAAGAGACAAGACTACAGCAGAAAAAATAGTACTTGGAAATATGTGCAGTCTGGGAGGATCCCTATGTTAAAATCCCATTATACAGGCAACATGCCATAGGCTGCCTCCAACATAAAAGTTTTAAGAGAAGCTATTGAAGAAATGCAATATTGCATTGTTCCAAACAAGATGTCAGGACAAGACAGCATTCACCAGAGATTCCTGGGAGAATTCACAAATGACATAGTGTGATGAAACACTTGTAATGGCCAACGCTATCTGTTGGCTTTTAACACTTCATGCTACTTGTAATACGTAGTTTACATATATATATGTAATATAATGTTAAATATCTGGCACTATCCATATTTACTTAATTAGAAAAATATTTTAAACTATAATATTGCACAGTACTCTGAAGGTGCACTGAATTTCAACCTGAATCAACTATGTGACGTAATAGCACAATATGTAGCCAAAGCACAAGAGTATGTCCTTCCCAGAGTCTTAGAGAAGGTCCTTGGACAAGAGCCAGCTATGAAATACACTTCATGGTGATGAGATTTCACTAAATTGCACTGACAACTACCTAGTTAGCTTTTACTTGAGGGAGGAACCACTTAAATACTGTTCACCATTTTAGCTATGACTATGAACTAGTTCTGGCTGAGATGGAAATCATTTTTTTTTCTTATTAGCTTGTGCATGGATTTTGTTTTACCTGTAGGACTTCGTTGATCTCAACCCACAAGTTTTTACACCTTTGTCCTTCTGATTTCAACTCCCTCATCCTCCTGGATGAGGGGGAATAAGCAAGTGGCTGTGAGGGGCTTCACTGCCTGTAACGGTTAAAACCACAGAACTGCAGTATCAGTCATAGAAAACTGCATATACTTCCTTTTCATTATATTTTATACAACTTAATTTCTTACCAGAGTAATTTATTTTAATTAAAACTAATGTATCCTAAAATATGGAATGGTTACTCACTGTCATAGAACTAGAAATAATCACATTGAAGCATTAATAAAATTATTATTGGGGAAAAGGCCAGAACAGGTAGTGTAGTCAAACCAAGATAATCATAGTAGTAATATGTTTTCAAAAATATTTCTGTTGAGGAAGTGCCTTTTTCAACATCATCATACAACTCACAAGAAGGACCCTTAAAAGAAGTGGTTAAGGAGTTCTCCTTACAGTTAATATTGCTTTTCAATATCTATTGGCCTACTGAAAAAATAATTAGATCATAATCAGATGATTCCAAAGAAAAATTCCACCGAAAAATAATCTAATGAACAGATTATTTTGTAATTTTGTTAGCGTCAGTCAATAGATTTCATCTCATGTCTTGTTTAAACGATCTGAAAGTCTACACATAGAGAATTTAAAACAGATAAATTAAGTCATTTAAACTTTTGTAGGATGCCAACACAATAACTTAAAATATTTTTAGAGGAGAAACTATAATAATTGAATCAGTTTCTTAATAAAAAATAACATGATAACCATATTCCACTCAAATGGGAATTCTAAAGGGAAATGTCAATGCATGGGTTAGTTTCTAGAGTGGTCATTCAGATTAGTTCTCTGACAACTACTCTAAGTCACTATGATTTAGATCAAAAATCACTAATATTTGAGAAAATGTTGATCTTTTCAACAATTTCTCTTCTGTTTTTCATCTTAATATTATGATTAAGAACTTTGTTGTGCAAAGACAGTGCAAAATTTTATTATTATGTAATCATTTTAAGTAAACAACAGATTTTTAATGACTAATTTTTTGCTGAAACTACTCAAATTAGTTTGATTTTAAAGACTTATATTCAATTATTCATTTTGTCAGCTTCTTCCACAAGTGTATCTAAACTCCTGTTTCCAGAGATATGACTCATTTTAATTTCATTACTCACATGACCAAGTCCTGTAAATAATTCCAAAATCACAACTACACACCGCATTTCCAAACCAAGTTTCACTTCTATATATTTATATGCATTTAGAAGTTGGGTTTTTTCCCTACAAAGTAAACTACTGTACGATGAGCAAGAATAATGCAATTATCAGTCACTCAATTCACAGTTTTTACCTAATTCCACTTTTGTCATCTGTATATGAACATCTATGAAACACCTACTTGACTTTTAGTACATATTTGTCAAACATGCTGTTGATTACAAGTCTCCTTCTTTGCATATCTTTCAAATGCTTAGTTGGGACTTACTGATTGCAAACAATTCAAAATGGAGGAAAAATAAGGGAAATGATGGAAGCCTCTTTCGATCTCTTGTCACACAAGTTTATGTGGGTTTTGTTATTGTTGTTTGGGTTGTTTGTTGGTTTGTGGGTTTTTTGGGGGAGGGGTGTTGTTTGTTTTGGTTTGGGGTTGGTTTTGTTTTTGTGCTGATGTTTTTGGTTTGTTTTTTGTTTGTTTTTTTTTTTCTAGAAGAATTAACACTTATTTTTCTAAGATATGTCATTAGGGCATTCCAGCACAATAAGTATATATATTGAGACTCCTATTTCACTGCATCATACAACTAATTCAATTTGTGCTGGTAAGAGAAATAGAAAAAAACATTCAGTGTAAGACTATAGACATACAGGAAGTATTGCTGACTATAATTAAATTGCCAATAAAGAAGTATTTGATATACAGATATATCACCTGCGTGCTTGTATTATGCACATGCTTCAACTACCTATGATGTTAACTAATAGGGTAAAAGGACGAACAGAGGTAGCAGAGATATTTATTATTATTATCTACTACATGCTAACAATTACATTTTAAATTCTCTGTCAAAAAGCACCCCATAGTGATTAAGTTCTCTTGAAGCAAGTCATTATCTTAAACAAAAACCACCAGAGAATATAAACAAACTAAGATGAATATCAGAAACCTACTGGACCCTTTTATAGCTGGGCAGATTGCAAACTCCAGAAATCAAGCATCAGCCTGTTGTAGCAAATTTTCTGTCACATGAACAGAAACTGTATGGTACATCTCTACTTGAGTGGAAGCAAACAGGAATCAGCACTGACTGAACAGCAGAATAACAACCAGTAGGTATGAGCTTCCCTTCCTTCACCGGGGGGGGGGGGGGGGGGGGGGGGGGGGGGGGGGGGGGGGGGGGGGGGGGGGGGGGGGGGGGGGG
>JAWWEV010000334.1:0-13702 GCA_035583235.1 Hafferia zeledoni
GAGCTGCACACAGGGACGGCAAAGGGCCCCGACAAAGTGCTGCGGGACCCCCGAGCCGAGCCCCGAATAGCCTGGGGAGGCTCTAGGGGTTTGGGTTGTGTTCGGGGGGATGGTTGGGGCTTGAGGGACCCCAAAGCTGAGCTGCCAATGCCCCTGGGGGGATACTGAGAGTCCCTGGGAGGTGTTTTGGGGGTCCCGGTGGCGGTTCCCGGCAGAGCCACGCGGTGGGTGGGGGGATGCGGGGACGCCCCTTGGGGTTGTTGTTGTGCCTGGGTCAGGCCCTTCATTGGCAGGTTGGGGAGGGGGGACCCCCAATATACGTGGGACCCCCAGCAGCCCGGACAGGGGAGACCCCCCCAAACCCCAAAATGGGGAGACCAGAGAGGGGGAACTCCTGGCAGGGTTTTTTTGGGCTAAATCTTGATGGTTTGGGCCGGATCTTAGAGGTGCAGGGGGGACACAGTGCTGGGGAAGGAGGTTTTCAGGGGTTTGCAAGGCCAAGGAAACGGGGGTGTAGGGGCTTGGATAAGTGGGGTGGGAGATCCAGAAGGAGCCTGTGCCCAGGAAAGGTGGGTCCAGGAGACCCCGATGTCAGGGAAAGGGGGGTCATGGGGTAGGAACACCCTGAATGGCCAGAAAGGGACTTCAGACTTCATCCCCCAGTGTTCAAAAAAGGGGAAAAGCAGAAATGGGTGTCCAGGGGGTGCCAGGGTAGAGGAAAAGGGGAGCCTGTGGACTGGGAGAGGTTGGATGGCTGGGAAAGGGGATGCAGAAGGAGGTGCCTAGAAATGGGTGTCCAAGGGGGTCCCAGCATCAAGGAAAAAGGGTGGTTGCAGAGATTGGCACTACACTGGGTCTAGAGGGTCCCTATGCCCAGGAAAGGGACATTTTGGAGTCTCCAGTTTCAGGGAAAGGTGATTTCCAGGGTGGGGAGACCCAGAATGGCTGGGAGGGGATTCTGGGCCTCCCTGGTGTGAAGGAAAGGGGCTCTGGGAAAAGCAGGAATGGGGGGCCAGGAGGTCTCAGAGTCAAAGAGAAGGTGGGGTTTGGGGACTGGAAGAGGGAGGATGGCCAGGAAAGGGGGTACAGGGCTGTATTGGTGCAGGATAAGGGGGTGCAGGGGCATCCCAGTGCCTGGAAACGTGGGATCAGGAGGGTCCCAAGGTCAAGGAAAAGCAGGACTAGGGGTGGGGAGAGGTGGTTGGGGAGCCCAGGGGGTCCCTTTGCCCAGAAAAGGGGAGTACAGGGAATGCCAGGGGAATGGAAAAGGGAGTGTGGAGTCTGGGAGAGGCAGGATGGGTGGGAAAGGAGGGGCAGGAGGATCCTGGAGTCAAAGAAAGGGGGAGTCTGGAAAACTAGGAATGACCATGCAGGGGGGTTCCAGTGACTGAGAAAAGGAAATGCAGGAGGATCCCAATAATAATAGGGAAGAGAAGGAGGAAACAGTGGGATGAGGCTCCAAAGTGCCAATTTCCAGCAGCAGGAAGGCAGCGAGAGGGCAGGGAAGTGTACCCAGGGAAAGAGATCCCAAAGTGAATCTGCTGGTCAGGGCCAGAGCAGGAACTGGGACAAGGATTTTGGGAATGCAGAGCAGGGGTAGGGGGGTTGCCCTCCCACTCCTGCCCATCCTGTGCTTCCCAGAGCCTAGCCACTCCCAGTGTGAGCCCAGTCACTTCCAGTATGAGCCCAGCTGCTCCCACTATATCTCACTTGGCCACAACATGGTCCCAATTTGTCCCAGTATAGCACCAGTCACTCCTAGTGTGATCCCAGTCACTTCCAGTCTCCACAGTATGATCTCAGGATTATCCTAGTTGCCCCTCATCTCTGAAAGGAGGAGCCCAAAGCTCCTGTAACATTTGGAGGACCCACCTGGAGGAGGGTCCCTGCAAGATCTGTGGCTGCAGGAATAACACTGAGGAGTCGAGGTTCCCACAGAGCCACTCCAGGGGTTGTAGAACGTGGTCCCACAACCCCTCCTGCTGCCCCAGAATTCCTTGGAATCCCCCATCCATGCCTGCAGTCCCCGCTCCAAGATCTGCAGGCTCCTGAGATGAGCCCAGAGGGGTGGAAGTGCCCACCCAGTGGGGCCACAAGCCTAAAAGGGGGCCTGAAGGGGTGGTACCCTGGGACCCCCAAGAAACCAAAGTGGGGAGCTCAGAGAGGGGAGATCCCTGGGAACCTGGCACCCCAAAGCAGAGAGTCAGGGCAGAAGGGACCCCTGGGGCCCTCAAACCCCCAGTATCCCTAAGCGGGGGACCCCAGAAAAGAGGAAGATGAGAGAATCGGGACTCCTTGGATTCCCTGGAGCCTCAGTAGCCTGGAGAGGGCAGGGACCCTGGAGAGGCAGAACCCCAATTCACATGAGATTCCCAGCAGCCCGAACGGGGGGAATCCCCAGAATCCCAAAGTGGAGAATCCAGAGAGGAGGAACTCCTGGGAGGGTTTTTTTGGCCTGAATCTTGGTGGTTTGGAGTTTTGTATGGACACAAGATGCCCAGTGACTTCTGGAGAAGGACTTGAGCAGGAAGAACTCTCAACCCAATGTGCTTATGTCTTGTTTTTCCTCCAAACCAGGATTTCTCCTTCTCAAACCTTGGTGATATGGAGGAGGAGGCTGTGATAAAGATTGAGGTGCCCTGGGACCCCCAGGCAGGTGAGGAGGAAGTCAGTGCCCCTTTGCCCCTCCCTTGTGCTGCATCTTCCAGCCAACCATCGCCCCTGGCTGCAGGACAACCCCGCTGCCAACACCGTCCTGCTGGGGATGAGTTTGGGGGAATCTCCTTCCCCTTCCCTGTGGCATGGAGGCAAATCCCCTCCCTGTCCTTCTTCCTTCCTGCCCCAGGCACCGAGCTGAGCACGGAGGGCATGGAGGACAAATCCCCCCGGCAGAACTTCATGGCAGAGGCCGCCTTGAATGGCTCCACAACGCAGGAAGTTACTGGGGAGGAAAAGCCACAGAGGTCCACCAGGAGTTGGGACTCCAAATCCAGCCCACTTGGATCTGAGGAGGAAAGACCCACGCTGTGCTGGGACAGCGGCTGGAGTTTTAGCCAGAGCTCTGACCCGGTGGTCCCTGAGCAGCTTCAGAGCAGGGAGAAGGCCTATGAGTGCTTGGAATGTGGGAAGAGCTTCAACCGGAGCTCCACCCTGCTCCGCCACCAGCAGATCCACACTGGGGAACGACCCTACAAGTGCTTGGAATGTTGGAAGAGCTTCACCAACAGCTCCCACCTGATCCGCCATCAGCACACCCACACTGGGGAACGGCCCTACACCTGTAGGGTATGTGGAAAGAGCTTCAGCAACTGCTCCAACCTGACCAGCCACAAGATGATCCACACTGGGGAACGTCCCTACGAGTGTTCCGAGTGTGGGAAGAGGTTTCAGAGCAGCTCAGGTCTCCTCAGGCATCAGCGAACGCACACTGGGGAGAGGCCCTTCCACTGCACCGACTGCGGGAAGAGATTCAACCACAGCTCCAGCCTCATCATCCACCGGCGCATCCACACCGGGGAGAGGCCCTACGAGTGTTCTGAGTGCGGAAAGAGCTTCAACCAGAGCTCCATCCTCGTCAAGCACCAGCGCATCCACACTGGGGAGAAGCCCTACACGTGTCCTGAGTGTGGGAAGAGCTTTACCCAGAGCTCTGTCTTGACCAGACATCAACGAACCCACCGGTAAGTGAAGCCCTACAAGTGCCTGAAATAACTTTTACTAATACAAGTATGTGACAATCACTATATGGGTTGCATAGGGAATGATAACATTTTACTGCATGATTACCCTTAACTCCTAGCAAAAACCCCCCAGCCAGAAGCACTCCACACAAAGCAGCACAGCAACCTAAGCCTCAGTACAGAACTTAAGCAGCAGTACTGCACTACAGAACTCAAACAGCATCCCCCCTAACAGACCTGACAAACAACAAAAATCTAACCACCAGAAGCACAATGGCCTAGTATAAAATTTAAACACACTGGGTAACACAAAGCAAAAGCAAAAGAAAGCTGCACACCTTAAAGCAACCTACTAACAGTGAGCAACAAAAAAAACCCACTAGTAAAAAGCAAGATGTATACCCAGTGAGTTGTAGCAAAGTATATTTAGTAAATAAGGTTTCTTTGGGGTAAAGGTGAAAGATGTTAATCTATTATAAAATGTAAGGTGTAAGGTATATGAAGATACCCAGTGAGTTACAAAGTCTAAAGCAAGGAAAACTTTAGTAAATGAGCTTGCTATGGGGTAAAAGTGACAGAGGGTAATCTATAAGGTGTTAGGGTATAAGGTAAGACATAGAAAAACAGAGTAAAAATTAGTTGCTTACCCCTACAGTGCCAGACCGGGTGAGGGGAAGACAGGACAGCTCATTGGTTATCCCCACAGAGATGGCACAAGTTTTGTCCCCCATTTTTGCTTATGCCCAATCTCTTTTTATACTTAGGTAGTTTGAGTGACTGTCATCAATAATAGTTTTTGGGGTGATAAAGAGATGACAGGCCTGAGGGTTGGCTCCCTGTGACAAAGAAAGGCCACATTATCTCAATAACACTCCGTTCTTTGGTAATCAATCTGGCTTGAGCACTTGCAGGAAACCACTGGAGTCTCTTTGTCCTCTGGCAATGGTTTCTGGGAGCACTCCTCCATGGGCTGAGGTGTTTCCCTTAACCCATCAAGAGGTTATCAGGGCTATCACCCCACAAAACACCATCACCCACTGGAGAACCCACATTGGGAACAGTCCTGGTGACCCACATTCCTGGTGATCCATGTTGGGAAGAACCTGGCTGGTGGTCTCTACATCCTCCTTGTTCCCTGTGGGCACCTGGGTGAACATAGGGGGAGAAACATCACTCAGGACACAAACCATTGGAATTTCATTGGCAAGAGGGGATTTGCTGACTTTTAACCCCAAAGAACCTCACCAGCTCTATCCAGTTGTTTCTTCTGGTGGCCTCAACCAACCCTGATTCTTTCAGGTCTTTTCTAAACTAAATAATTCCATAATTCTGTATGGGTGACCCAACCCAACCCCATGCACACTCACATGATGCCTTTTTTTTTGTCTTGGATTTTCTTTTGATCCATCTTCATCTCTTAAAATCACCTGAAATTTGGGTAAAAATAAATTGAACAAGGACATCTAAATCCTCACCATTTCACTGGGATTTTGAGGAGGAAATTGGGGTTCAAAGGGATATTCAGGAGGATTTCAGGGTTCTGGGGAGATTCGGGGGAATTTTCCCCAAAATTGGGGCACCCAGGCCAAGTGAGTTTTCTCCATCACCTTTCAGTCTACAATCCAAGAGCGATTGGTCTGTCACCTCATATGCCTTGATCCCAACCCAAAATGATGCAATCCCTCCCCAGAATGGCTCAGTCCAACAACCCACCCAAAGCATCTCAAAATCCACCTGGGGGGAGTCAGCCAGAGAGGAGGGACTGCATGCCCAGGAGGGGTGGGATGAATTTGGAAGGACTTGGATGGGGACTGGGAGGGTTGGGATGAGGCTTCTTGAAGGAGGGTGGGATGGGGTCTGGAGACAAGAAATGGATCTGGATTGACTGAGGGAGTTTTTGGGGTGCCTTCCTATCCTGAGGGGAGTACCATGAGGGAGTGTGTGGGATGTGTGTCACTAACACTTGTAGTGGGGCCACACAGGGAGGGACACAGGGAGCTTGTTTTGGGGGTGGATCCTGCTGCTTTCAACTAATTTACGGGGCTATAAACACCTTTTGGACGTCTCCCGCCTTGATTATCAGGGGCTGAGTGTGAACCCTTAGCATTTTGTGGGGGCTGAGATGACCCTACTGGGGGGAGAATCCTGCTGTTTTCAACTAATTCTTAGGGGTTATAAATGCCTCTTGAGAGTCCCCCCTCATTCTGGAGGGTTGGAGTGACCCTGTGGCTCCACTGATGGCTGATGGGCCATTACAATCCCCAGTTCTGAGGTGTTACAAGCAGCTTGTGGGGGAGCCACATTTGATGGATGTCCCACCTGCAGGAGGGTGTCCCTCCTTCTCCAGGCTTCCTGGGGTGGGTCTGAGACCCCTCCCCACAAGGGGGAAATCCACAATTTTTTTATGGGAAGGGGCTCCTTGTGCACTGGATCAAGCCCAGCTGGTGTTGCAGAATCACAGAAGCTGGAAGGGACCCACAAGGATCATCAAGCCCTGCACAGGACCATCCCCAAGAGTCACACCGTGTGCCCCAGACTATCATCCAAACACTCCTGGAGCTCTGTCAGCCTTGGGGCTGTGCCCACTGCCCTGGAGAGCCTGTTCAGTGCCCAACCAGCCTCTGGGGGAAGAACCTCTTTGTAATACCCAACCCAAACCTGCCCTGACACAACTTCAGGCCATTCCCTGGGTACTGTCCCTGATCCCCACAGAGGAGAGATCAGTGCCTGTCCCTCTTCTTCCCCTCCCAAGGAAGTTGTACCTGCAATGAGGTGTCCCCTCAAGTCTCCTCTTCTCCTGCTGAACACACCAAGTGCCCTCAGCTGCTCCTCACACACTTCCCCTCCAGGCCTTTCCCCATCTTCATTGCCCTTCTTCGCACACTCTCTAATGGCTTAATATCTTCCATCCTAATATCTTCCATTTTGGTGCCCAAAACTGCCCCAGGACATGGTTGACCCTCCTGGCTGCCAGGGCACTGCTGATTCATGGCCCACTGGCCACCAAGCAGGACCCTCAGGGCCCTTTCCTGGCATTCCTTTCCAGCATTTCATTACCAGTCTGTCCCTGCATCCGGGGTTGCCCCCTCCCAGGTGCAAAATCTGGTACTTCCCCTTGTTGAACTTCCTGTGGTTGGTGATTCCCAGCCCTCTGATCTGTGGAGGTCTCTGCAGGGCCTCCCCACCCTCGAGGGACTCAACACTTCCTCCCAATTTTTGGTGCATCTGCAGCCTCGCTCAGTGTCCCTTCCAGTCCTGCTTCTGAGTCATTGATGAGGATGTTGGAGAGCACAGGACCCAAGGTGGAGCCCTGTGGAACCCCTCTAGTGACAGGTCACCAGTCTGATGTCACTGCAGTCACGTCACCCTCTGTGCCTGACCCGTGAGCCAGTTGCTCACCCACCACAGGATGTGTTTATCCAGCTGGGGGCTGGACAATTTGTCCAGAAGGATCCTGAGAGTGACAGGATCAAAAGCTTTACTGAAATCCAAAAAGATCACATCCCCTGGCTTCCCTTGATCAGCCAGATGGGTCACCTTTTACTAGATTGAAATCAGGTTGGATAAGCAGGACTTTCCTTCCCTGAAGCCACACTGGCTGCCATTAATGACTGCATTGTCTTTCAGGTGTTTTCAACATCTCCCAGAATAATCTTGTCCATAACTTTACCAGGCCCTGAAGTGAGACTCACAGGCCAGGAGTTTCCTGGGTCCTCCTTCTTGAAAATCAGGACGACATTCAGCAGCTTCCAGTCACCTGGGACCTCTCTGGATTCCCAAGACCGCTCAAAGTTTATAGAGAGACAATTTGCAATAACATCAGCAGTTCTTTGAGGATCTGGGATGAATCCCATTAGACCTCATAGATTTGTAGGGATCCAGCTGGAGCAGTAGATCCTGCACAGTTTCAGGGTTGACTGGAAGAGTTGATCATTCTCACAGTCCTGGTCCTTCAGCGCAGGGCACTGAGATCCCCTTGGTCCATCAGTTGTGTTGAAGACAGAGGCAAAGAAAGCATTAAACACCTCTGCCTTGTCTCTATCCCTGTTTGGGAGGTGACCACCCTCATCTAGAAACAGGCCAGTGGTAATTCTGTACTGCCTATTGCCATCAGTGCATTTGAAAAAACTCTTTATTGTTCCCCACATTTCTGGCAGCTTTAACTCCAATTCTGCTTTGGCCACATAAATTTTCTCCCTACAGTGACAAGCAGCATCTCCAAATTCTTCCCATGTTACTTGACCTTCCTTCTGCTGGGCACACACCTTCCCTTTTTGCCTTGTTTCCAAGAGAAGTTCCTGTTCAGCCAAGCCACCTTCTGCCTCCCCTGTTTCTCTGCCAACATCTGGGTAAGAATTTCTTGACTGGAAATGGAGCCCCTGGCATGGGGCTCTTAAATCCTTGAATTTCTCTCTTTGTACAGGCACTCTTTACTTTATGAGATAGATAATTGGCCTGAAAGATGGATTTTATAACTGTTACATCACCCAGGGAAATCTCTGAACCACTTGGTTCACAGAGCTCTGTTGGATAATGGAGTTATGTCCAACCTGCTCCACTCAGCTGTGATTGAGCTGCTTGAATTCCTCAGACTGGTGAATTCAGCAGCAGCTTCACTCTGACACATCTAGAGCATCTCAGGGCAAAAGGCAAAATGCAGCTCTCTGAGGTTGCAACATCCTTGTTTAGTGGGAGTATCACAAACAGCACTGGGACACTGCTGAGCTTATTGTCCATTTCCATGGAGTGCTTCATAATTATTTCTAGATTTCGGCTTTTTTAATTAAGGATCAAGCTTGTTGCTTCACAGTTATTCTTTACAACAGTGTTTTGGCTCTGGCCATGAAATCAATTACTTCCCAAACTGAACTCAAAAGCTTTCTGAACTTTCTGCCTCTGACCATTTGAGACTGAAACCCTGTTTTTTTGTTCTGCAGGAGGATGGTAAAGTACCTTACTGTATGTCTGAGAACTTGTATTGTGCACTTGGAGGTATCAACTCTGTTCAGATATTCAAGGCGCTGAAGGCAAATTATGAGAAAGAAGCACTGACAAAAGCAGAGACTGCACAGATTGCCTGCAGTTTCTGTGCTCTGAGCCTGTCAGAGGCTGCCATTCTGCAGGGCTGCTCCTTGGTTTTCTCTTTCCCAGAGGGCAGCAGGAGCAGACAGCTGGCACTGGGACTGGGGTTCATTCTGGATGAAAACTTCTTGATTAGAGGAAAGCCCCATCTGCCTTTCCTTGTGTGTAGTAAAGCTGATATTGGTCAGTGGATTAGTTGTTCCATTCAGAAAACTCTCAGCTTCTGAAGAGCAGATGTGCCCTCGAGTCAGGAGTCACTCTGCCTCAGCATCAGCTGGAGTTTTGGGGAGTTTTATGGCAAGGGCAGAACTGGAGATGAAGCTGGATTGCCTTCTCAAATGTGCTAAATTCTCTCTAAAGCTCTCCAAACCATTTCTGATCTTGGCTGAGTCTGAAACAGCAGCAAAGCTGGAATCACTTGTCCTGTGTCTCTTGCAGTGTCCCATCCACATCTCACAGAGCCTTAGAGGAGGATGAAGAACTGAGGGTCGATGAAGATGAAGGGGAGACAGCCCAGATATCACCACACGAGATCCAGCAGGTCCTCATCAAAGAAGAGGACTCTGAGCCTGACAGTGATGCCCCCAGGGTGGGAGGACTGATGTGAGCTGCGATCCTGGTGAGGGACAGTGGAGCCGCCCCACGAGGCTGGGCTGGGTGTGACATGGCACAGCAGCAACAGCCTGTGGGCAGGGGCTGAGTGAGAGAGAAATTCACCCCTGGCCCTGTCTATGGGAACACGGGATGCTCTGGGCAAGGGTTGGGAAAGGACTGGGTGGGGCTGGAGCCTGTTGGTGATCTGGTGGCACAGACTCATCTCGCATCTTCTGCATCGTTTAACTGTTGCCACTATTCAGCTTTTCCTCTGCCCAGGTGCTGCCAGGTGTGTGTGAAGTACAGATGGGACTGTGTCAGTGCCCCTGCTGGGGAATTACTGAGTGTTTTTAAGTGGACAAAGGCAGTCAGTGACATCTCTGTGGTGCCTGACACAATCAGGCACTGTTGGAATCTCCAGCCCCCCGGGAACTCCTGAGCAGCTTCAGCGAAGTGTGGCAGGAATTCGATTGCTCATCCCTGAGGCTGAGCAGCCAAAGGGTCTCAAGGAGTTTGTGCCCATCCAGCAGGGGCTTCCAAAGGGATTTTGAAACCACTGTGGGGCCACAAGCGATAAAGCTCCAGTACTTTTTGCAGCTTGAGGTTCAAAGCCACTCTCCAGACCAAATGTCTTTGAATGCCAAAGGCATCTCCCAGGCACCTGCTGCTGCAGGCTGGGATGTCCTGACAGGTTGGCTGGGAGTGGGTACTAAAACTGTACATTGATAGGTATTTTTTCAAGGCAGGAATTTCCTTTTTTTCCTTTTTCTAACTGGCAGAGATGTCTACCAGTGGATGATGCTGATGGTGAAGAGGAAGAGATGGTAGCAAGGAAAAGACTACATCTGGGTTACTGAAGGAAGCTGAGATTTTGAAAGATGGGCTGTCATTTTGGGGTTTTCAATGTTGCAACTGTTGAATGTTAAATTTTTGGAGTTAGTTTTAGTTTTAGCTCTGGTTTGGGAAAAGGTGGGCTGCTTGCAGATATGCAGGGAGAGTTTGTTCCATAAAAGAGGAGGGTTTTTTGTATCGAAATTCCACTGTACTTGTTTAAGACCATTCATAAAGATATGTAAGTACTGAGCTGTAAAATTCAGGATTTAAAATTTCACTCTGTAATTGTATAACATGTATTATTGCTGAATATTATTTTAATAAAGAGTTACATGAAACTTGGCTGGGTGTATTTGTCCCTTTTTCTGTGAGTTTCTGTGGTAGTCAGAGTTGTAATTCCATGAGCAAAGTGGGACCTGTCCTGGTTTGGCTTCAAGTCTGTCAAAGCCAAACCAGTAAAGGATTTAAAAATATTTCTATTACTCTGCAATTGAATTGCTGAGGACAGCCTCAGCTTTGCAACGAAATCAATTACTTGGACTTTATTTAGACTTTAACCAGGACCTAGAGACATAAACTGCCCCAAAAGTCTGTCAAACAATGTAATCTGGAGTTGATACAGAAAAGCTCTGACTCCAGGCTGCATTACCCTTCTCAAAAATGAGATGGTCATGGTTGCACTTCTTGTGAAATTAGTTTATTCCATTGCACAGCTGAAAGAGGGATTTGTTGGTAATGGCCTCATAAAAGGATCCAAGTTCTATACTTTTAAAAATACAAAAGTTAACATTTCTGGCCCTGAACTATTGCCATAGGAATGACTTTACCAGCTCTCCAGTGCTACTTCTGTTCTAGAGGCTCTCAAGAGTCTGAGACCACTTCATGGCTCTGAGTCACAGGCAACAGCCTCCTTTCCCAGCCAAGTGTTTTCCTGTCTGGATAAATTCTACTTCCTAGAGAAGTCAGGCCTGGAGCAGTGCTGCCATCTTCCCCTAGGATTGCTGCAGGGGTGGGCAGTTCACAGCA
Source organism: Hafferia zeledoni (assembly GCA_035583235.1). Taxonomy (NCBI): domain Eukaryota; kingdom Metazoa; phylum Chordata; class Aves; order Passeriformes; family Thamnophilidae; genus Hafferia; species Hafferia zeledoni. Next base: position 11,217 of record JAWWEV010000334.1, read on the forward strand.
CAGGACAGCCCATATTGCCAGGAGGGCTCTGCACAGACACCCGACCCACAGAGGGAATCCCACAACTTGGGAACACCTGCACTCCCAGGCCTGTGCAGGGCAGCTCTGCAGCCCAGAGCAATGGGACATAATCCAGATGTGTTGGGATCACTGTTTGTATGGCTCACAGCCAGTTCTCAGGAGCTGTGGCTGTGAAGGGCGGCTCTGCATCTAAATGCTCAGTCAGATGTTCAGGAATCCTGGATAGATGCAGACAACTCTTCAAATACTCTGCAGGGACTGGGGTTGTTGGTGGGGGAGAGGCTGGATGTGTCCTGGCCATGGGCCCTGGGACCCAGAAACCCACCCTGTGCTGGGCTGATCACACAGCATAGGCAGTGGGGGAGGGGGGATTCTGACCCTCTGCCCCCTCAGGTGAGACCCCACCTGCAGAGTTTGCACAGGAAGGACACTGACCTCTAGGAGCAAGTCCAGAAGAGGCCACCAAGCTGATTAGAGGGATGGAGCAGCTCTGCTGTGAGGAAAGACTGATAGAACTGGGACTGTTCAACCTGGAGAAGAGAAGGTTGCGAGGTGACCTAATTGTGACCTTCCAGGACCTGAAGGGAGCTGACAGGAAAGATGGAGGAATCCATAGGCTGACCAAGCTCATCTGAGCTTTCACAAATCCCTTGGTTCCCCCAGCTGGGCTCATCTTCAGCATACTGTGCTGCCTCCCAGGAGCAGCCAAGCTCACCTGCTCCAAGCCAGCACCTGTGCACTGCCATCCCAGCTGGAGATGCCCCAATCCCGGTGGCAGGAGAGGCTGGCCCAGAGCCTGAGGCTGGAGGAATGAAGCTCACTGACCTGCACAAGCAGGACAGCGCTGCCCTGCCTGTTCAGCAGCAGAGCTGAGCCCACCATGCAGGGGCCAATCCTGCCCAGGGCCGAGGGTTCACTGACACCACCGCACCTGGCTCTGTTGTTCCAAGACATCACCTGCAGGCCTTGGATTTCTGGAAGTGCATTCCACAGTTCATTGTTCCAGCTTGTGATAAGGCTGTATATATTTAGCTGGCAAACATCTAGGTCCTTTGGTTTAGATGCTGAAAAGAGTTTTGCTGAAAAATGTCTCTGTACTGCAGTAGTTGGAGAGCTACCATGCTGATTATTCAAAACCTTTAAAATACACAGCACTTTTTGTACTCTATCATACTTGGCAGTCAGGGTATTCCCCGTTTTTTGTTTTTCTAGCATTGCTTTCAAAGTGCAATGAGTATGTTCCACAATAGCTGCCCCATGGGAACATGAGGGATACCAGGAACATGAGTGGCTGCCCAGTCTTGCAAAAACTGCAGCATTGAAGCAGCAGTGTAGGCAGAGCCACTGTCTGTTTTGATGGATTTTGGCACACCCAGTGGCTCTGAGTGTCCTTAGCCTTCTCACCTGTTCTAGCAGATGCATGAACGTAAACAAAAAAAGTGTCAAATGTAACATGTAAATATTTAAGTACTGAAAGAGGGCACATATGTAACATCAGTTTGCCACAATATGTTGCTTGAGAGGCCTCATGGATTAACTCCTCCTGCTGTGGGTAGAGTCAAATACCTGACAATCAGGGTGTGCACGAATGATATCCTGTCCCTGTGTTCCTGTTAAACAAAAGGATTTCTGTAAATACAAGGCATTTTAATGATAAAAGGAATGAGATAGATGTGCCTGTTCAAAAAGATTGGGTAACAGCCACCATGATCAGCTGGTCTGCCACTGGGTTACCTTCTACAATTGGTCCTTGCAAGTTGATATAAGAATGAATATGACAAACAAAATAAGCATGTTGATGAGAACACACCAAATGAGACAGGCACACAAAGCATTCAAACAGCAATTTATTAGAGGATTCTCTGATGAAGGAATCTCCAATCCAGGTTATGATACCTACATATTAAGAGTCACAATATTTAAAGCTTGGTCACTGAATAGCTCAAATGCTTTTGTAGCCACAGAAAGCTTGACAATCTGTATTGGTGCAGAAACTGTAATTACTGCTGACTGTCAAGAAGAGGGATTATCAAGCTTCCATACCACAGAACCTTTTCCAGTTTTACCTGAACCATCAATGAAAGCAGTGATGGCATGAGCTATTGGAGTCCTGCAACCGAGATCTTGTGGCTGAAAAGGCAATTCAGCTAACCTGTGTCTCAGCAATTGAAAGACTATTTCTTCTAAGAATTCAGCAGTCTGCAAAGATAAAGATTGAAAAAGTAAACCATGAAAAACCTCTCTCTTGAAAGGCAAATAAATTACAGCTGGATCCAAGCCAATTAAAACCCAGTATCTGTTAGGGATAACAAAAAGTCCTTCTATAAACACATTAATAACAAAAGGAGGGGCAAGGAAAACCTCCATTCTATGTTGGACTTGGAGGGTAACATAGTTAACAAAGATGAGGAGAAGGCTGAGGTACTTAACACCTACTTTGCCTCAGTTTTTACCAGTAAGACAGG
>JAWWEV010000335.1:0-13655 GCA_035583235.1 Hafferia zeledoni
GGCCTGCCCAGAGAGGTGGTGGATTCACCATCCCTGGAGATTTTTAAACACAGATTAGACATGGCACTGAGTGCCATTATCTAGTAAATGGACTAGAGATGAACCAAGGGTTGGACTCGATGGTCTCGGAGGTCTTTCCAACCCAATCAATTCTATGATTCTATGATTCAGTTAAAAAAAAAATTACCTTTCTCCTCACCCAAAGAAGTAACAGAATTTTCAAAAGAAATTAAGGAGGAAAATGTAACTGCTGGTTACAAGGTAATTAAACATTTAAAACTGCATTTCTTGGCCTTGATGTTGAAGGAGAAGCACTTAATTCACCAGCTAATTATATTGCTCCTCATGGACACCACTCTGTCTTTGCCCCCTCCTCAGACACTCCACAAGAACAATACAGGTCTGTGAAGCCTGTGCTGTGGTACGACACTGACAGGCAGCCAATGAATCAGGCTACATGCTGCCTTGGGCACTCAGACTGCAAGATAATGAGGTCTCAGAGAGGGTCAATGATTGGGGTTAAGCCCTAGTTTGGGAATCAAGTCTCTGGTCTTCAGCAGATTTTTTACCCAATCCTGGAAATGCTGTTCCTGGTTAGGCATTGTCACCAGACAGACGCACACAGCACAACTCTTCATGGTGGCAGACATAACGAGCATAAATACTCTCCCAACTTTGAAGTTTGGCAGTCAGGTATGTATGTGAAGCCTGGTCTATAACAGCGGTTACAACGTCGAAAATAAGAGACATTGTTAGAATTACTGAATGTAAAGAAATACAGCTTGAAGCCATACATTAATTAATAAAAATAGAAGTAAAAGAAGATTTCAGTTATTAAAAGTCCAAGTATCGGTTGCCCTTGGAAAGACAAGAATCAATCCATCTAAAAAATAATGCCAGATGAAGTTAGCTACAGAACAGAACTTGAATGTGTATTGCAAAAAAATGTCAGAATAAGAAGCACCACAGAAATCATCCCAACTTTTTGAAATACTGTAGACACTCTTCCTGCAAAATCTGATAAAGACAAAACCTCAATTCCTGAAGGTACAGATAACAAGATAATCTGTATTATCTTTGAAACAAGAGTGTGAATCACTGCAGGATCACTGCAGAAGGAGAAAAAGCAAAACAAGGTTCAGCTGAAGAAGTAATGATTTATGACACCAAGGCTGCCCTGTTAGCACCTGCATTTCAACACAGAATAAAGTGAAGTGGATTTGAATCTTATTTCTGTTGAATCCAGTCTGAGTTTTAGTATTTCAGATAAAAAGTGTTTCAATAAAGTTAACAGAATTAGAAAGTATAGGAGCATTATTACCATGACTGTCCCTATGCATATGTCGTTCTTCATCTCCATAAGGCTCCCAAGTGCAGTAATCATTGGCTGCCATGCATGGGTAATGTCCAAGACCTTGAGAGACCCTAGAAATTACATCAGAGTAGAGATCACAGGGTTCCCTTAGGCCTTTAAAGTCAAAGAGTGCATGTGTACCGTTGTTTTTTATCTCCAAAAGACACTGCAGATAGATGGCAAGCAAGAAAGGAAACCAAGAACTTGAAGCAACGCAGTTAATTTCTTTGGTTTGAATGATAATTTCCACATTAACACATTGGAATAGTTTCAAGAGGTTTGTTATATTTTATCCCCTTTTTCCAACAATTGGTTTTGGAGGGACTATCTCTTTCAAAAGGAATTCCCTTCCCCCTCGGGCACCCTGCCACGGCGGAAGGGAGAAGAGAGAAAAAAACGCCGTATGTTTGGGGCGGGGTGGGGAACACTCGTCTCTCTTTTTCTCTCCTCCAGTACCCCCCAGCTGTTGCCCGAGTCGGCAGCGCTGTGCTTTGTGGGCTCGCTGGGCTCACACCCATCCCCTGACCAGCCCATCACCGCCACCTCCCACCGGAGCGGACCCGCACAGCGCCGGGACCGGCGTGGCCGACGATGGCTCCAACCCAGCCACTGCCCCAGGGAGAGGCCGAAAGTGATGCAAACCACTGCGGCTGGCGCTGCCCATGCCGGGACCCTCTGCCCGTGCTGGGAGTCCCTGCTCGTGCCGGGACCCTCTGCCAGTACCAGCATCCCCTGCCGGGGCCGCCGAGCCGCCACCTCCTGCAGCCCAGCCAAGGGAGCCAACACACAGTGCCTGAATCAGCGTGGGGCAGAGAACACAGACCGACACTGTTGCTGCAGTCAAAACCTGAACTTGACCCGGTCACATAGAGTGAGCAGTTTAATAGTATAACCCCTTGTGAACTACACAGTTTTCCTAAATTTTTGCTTTTCCCCTGTTCCTCACTGTACCTTTTGTTTAATTTGACAGAGGGGGGTGGTTGATGGAAAGGACAGTCCATCATTTCCCCCACTTTGTCCCCGGGGGACCAGGTGATGCAGGGAATTCCCCTTTTTTGTGGGTAAACCATTTCCTTTGTATCTTTGTGGTGCTCCTAATTCCTGTCAGTAAACTATTATTTTTTCACTTATAGCACCTAGCATTTTGTTTCTTTATATTAAAAGAAAATAGAGGGAGTTCATTTTATTGGAGTTCCAACCCCAGTAATTGTCTTTAAACCAAAACAGACATTTTTCACAGCATCATGGAAGGTGTGCATTGGATGAATCATTAGACAATGACACTACAGAATCGGGAAACGACGGCGCAGTGTAAAACAGAGGGGCCAAATATTTCTTCACACCTCTCTTATACCCTGATTTTCTTAAAAAGCCATGGGGGTCTCCTACACCTCCTTCTGGAACTGTGCTACAGATGTCTCAGTTTCTCTGGATAGGAAATTTCTCACTTACTTTGATATAAGAACTCCTCTGGGAGCAGGTTAAGTAAAAGTCACATACAGTTGAATTTACTGCGACACACTGGGTGAGATGCCACACACCTGGGTTTTGCTAGCACCAGCAATAAAACTCTGCTTCTTGCAGCCTTGAAATGCAGCTCAGACTTTCAATTGGAAATTTGCAGACCAAACTCTCAGCACACCTTTGTGTTTAGCAATTTATTTTTTAGGACATCTGGGAAAAAAATTATGTCTTACATTCTTCAGTATTTCACTTTCCCTCCTGCAAATACTTCTGCTTTCTATTCTCATTATGCTCTAACACATTACTGATTTTCTTCCCTTTCTTTTCTTCCTTTGGGTTAAAGCAATTAATAATAAAAGTCACATGAAAGCCAGAACACCAGGAAAACCCAGCAGGGCAAAGACTGTGTGTGGAAAATTCGTTTTTCAAATGGACAGGTCTGATGGCCTGGGGAGAAGTCAGGAGATAAAAATGAGCAAAATGAGCAGTATCTTCAAAGCCAAAGAAGTCCTGCTGCTTTCTAGGTGCTGGGAATCAGCGGAGTCATTGCCACAGGAGAGATCCATTGCAGTGATAACTCTGGGTGCCTTTCATAGTCTTTTGGTGGCACATTTTCACAGAATTTTGTAAGGCTGCCTTTTCCCAGGTCTGCCTTAAAACACACAACCTGCAGAAGCTTCAACAACGGGGACCAGGTGAGAAGAGCTCACCTGAGCATTCCTCCCATCAGAAGGATGAGCCAAAGGCCTTCACAAACCCAAGAGACTTTGTACCCATGCCATGAACCTCCTGCCTCACCCCTTGGCCTCCAGGATCAAGGTGCACAAACACATGCATCCCCTTCAAGAAAAGAAGTGGTTCTTGGATTATTTGTCTTCTGCTTATTCTTAATTTCAGAGTAGCTACTCAGTGCTCTCTGTACGAGTCATACTCTGTACCTGACAGCGTGAGTAATAATTCATGTGACTTCGTGCTTCGTAACTATTAAATAACCAATTAGCAGCATTAATGCAACAGACCTTCTACTTCCCATTTCTTCTCATGAATAGGTACATCAGCCCCACATCTGGGAAGAAGTTACACGTAAAGCACATCTGCTGTATTCCCCACTTTAAATTATAGCTGCAGGGTTAATTGAACACCCCAGTCTAATCTCCCTCTGCAGTGCATCACACTGTACAGCATCAGCATTTTTACTTGAGTTTATTTTTTCAAACAACTACAATAAGACATTGACTGCAAAGAGAAAAACAGCATTAGGGGAAAATATTTAAAAGCAATGGCCCTGTTGAGATCACCAGAAAGGGTTCTATTTTAGCAGGCTCAAAAAGGGGATTTTTCTTATTTCAGCACATTTTTACCAAGCTACTCCTTTATATTTCCTGAATATAGAGTCTGCCCTATATCAAGGTGTTTTGGTCTGAATACTTGGGCAAAATGCCAAGTATAAACCAAAGTGACAAAGCTCCCACCTCCTCCCCCTTTCCCCCCTCCCCCCAAGAAAATGGAGGGAAAAAACCTCTAAAACTTAAAACAGGTTTATATATTTACACAAAGAGTGAAAATTAAAACTACAATATAACACACATATACAAAGGTAAAAAGAAACAATAACTCCACATCAAGTTGCATCACTCAATAATACAGATTTCACCACCCCAGCTCACAAAAATGCTCCAAAAGACTTTCCCTGAGAAAACACTCAGCAAGAGAGGAGAAAAAAACTCAACAAGAAGATGTTTGATTTTCTGAACCAAAATAGAAGTGAAAGTAGCGGTGAGCGGCAGTGAGGTCTGGCTGCCCAGAACAACACACACGTCCTTTCCAGTCAAGTAGCCCTGAAGGAAAGAGAGAAGCACCTCCTCCTCCACTGTATTTATACCGAGATGACATAGGAATATGGTATGGAATACCATTGGCCAGTAGCAGTCAGCTGTCAGCTGGTCTGACCCAGCTCCAGTCAGCTGATAATCTAAAGCCTGCTCTAAAAATCAAAGCCTAAATTTAGGCCTACCTTAACCCAGAACACAAGGCTATCCTATATAGGATATCAAATACAGAACAACAAAATCACTAAGGTCATGATGATATAGAAAAGTTACCTGAATCAGATAGACACTTTGGCCCATTTGATGATAAGTTTTTAGAGGACATGCATTTTATTACATATCACATTAATGCAGAAATACCCATTCATACTTCCTACTCATTCCTAAAATCCTGCTGGTTCATAGAATTAATATGATTTTTTTTCAGCTGAATACATAAGCTTCTATTATATTAAAAATAGTCTCAAAACCCCTTAGGTATTACCAGTTTCATATTTAGTGATCTTTCCACTGATATCTGTTTGCTTAACTGTGGCAGGACTGAGCCCCAGAAAAAGTCTCTAATTTTACAAGAGTGGTATAATTTAAATAAAAGGGCCTTGACTGAAACTCAGCCAAGCCCAATCCAAACCAGCTATGTCAACCTTTAAGGCCTGCCCATTTTGACATATAATAAGCTACCTGTCACACCTTTAATCCATATGTTGCTCCCTCCGTGGCTATTTGTTGCATGGATTGTTATGTCAGTAAGTGCTGGAAATAGCCCGAGACCTCCCTCAGGCACAGGAGAACATCTACCTATTGCACTTAATAAAACCTGACAACAAGGAAGCTTTGTCAGTGTTACATGTCTTTCTCAGCAAGGGTCAAAACCAGAGCAATCCTTTCACACTACAATGCTGAAAGAAAATGACACTAAACCAGCAACACCCACCACAAATACTGACCCTTAGCACGAACTGCCAGCCCAAACTGTTCACACATATTGCAAACAAAACACACATTGAAAAACAGCAGAGAAGGGTATGAATGGATACTGGAGAATTACACAGTCTTAGGTAGTCCCTGCAAGCATATTCTCATTTTTTAAGCTTTTTTTTTCGAAACCGGTTAATTCCTTAGCAAACTACTGAATTCTTTTCAATGCAAACTGTGTCTGAATTGTAAGTCAAAGGAGCAAAGAAACTTACTTGTGGGAAGTGGTCTGAGAAATTCTAGTGTTACATGACAAAGGTCACATTTCAAAGTAGGGGAGTTATGGGGACAAAGCACTGAAACCTTCTCTTCTCAGTCCCCTCACTGAAAGAGCCAGGACAGTGCCAACATCTGACTCACTTTCCAGTGTCTCAGGAACAACAAGTGTTTAAAATAGACAGTCAAAAAATCTCCTCTTCCTCAGGTAGGGTCATGTAGTGGGATTCCAGTGGAAGGATGACGGTGCTTAAGGCAAGAAGAGAAACCTGGAGACAGGAGGCCTCAGCAGTTTGACTCAGAGGCACAGCAGTGGTTGCTGCTGCTGTCAGTAGTGGCAGCACATTGTTCTGCACTCTTAGAGGGTTGAAAATCTGCCATGAACAAGTGGAACTGGAATAGCAAAGATTATCATCCTTCTTTCCCAATGTCCACAGATAATAGCCACAGGCAATATTAAAGACACAATGATCATCACTCACTTTAATTTGCTCTCACATTTCCTTTAGTGAGCATAACCACATGTCCAGAAGAACTCATGCAGCAAGAAAGCAAAGGCTGTAGAAGCCACTTGGCCCTAAATCTGTACTGAAAAGTTGAGATTTTCTAAGTATTCACTGATACAACTAACACCCTGGATAGGCTATTGCTGACCCAAGAGTGTAAACTCTAATATGGATTAGACAAGTGGAAGTAGCCTGTCACACTAAGAAGGTATCCTGCATGCTACCTAGTAATTAATGTATTTAAGATACAACACGAAAAAAAATTAAAATGTCCTTTTAAAATTCAAAGATATGAAACCAGCAGTGAGGGCAGATTTAAAAAGGAGAAGTAAAAAGAAACAGAAAGATAGCCAGTATAGCTTGAAAAAAATTTTATAAACATCCTCTATTGAATGAGACCTTATGAAAATGAACAGAGAAGGATCTCTGGCAGAGCAATTTCTGTCCTCTGGGTGCTTGATGGGATCCCAGATCAGCAGGTAGGATGCAAATACAAGCAACTGAAGAGTGGCTTGAGCATATTAAATTCAACATTCAATATTTAAAATTTAAGTTCTTCATATAATAAAACACACAAAAAGCAAAGATGAAATATTATAGTAATAAACTCACAGCAACTGCCTCACCTCAGAGATCTACTTCCCAAGTGCCCAAAGAAATACAAGCAAACAGCAAGGTCAGTGAATTTCCTCAACCGATTTTAAAAGCCCCTTATCTTTCTTTTAGCCATAACACCCCAAACTCAAAGTAAGACCGTACTATGAGTCCCTCTAGTGCCTTTCCTCTCTTTGCAAAGAGCTGTTTAAAGAAAATCCACACACCACCAGCAACACCTTTCCTTTAGCATCACATTACAGTGTATGGAGGACAGCATGAAGCTTGGCTTACAGCTCAGTTCAGCTGTCCAGAAATCTTTAGCTGAAGTTCATGAGTTAAATAGCTTTATGATGGCCACTGACTGACTGAGATAGCTCCCAGTCACAAGCTGTACACACAATTGAAGGATGAGAAAAGAAGCAAAATTTATTAGGGGGAACACCGGCTTTTAAAAGGTTGATTGGGGAAGGTGCTGGAAACTGAGAGGTGTCAGAGATGGGATTGGGCAAGTCCAAAGATGGAGTATGTAACCAGGCAACAAACTGACCACTAGGGGAACAATGGCCAACAGGCCAATAAGGGAACAGGGTTCTGGACAGAGGTGGGAAAATGACCCAGAGGCTCATGGGAAGGAGAACATGACTAAGGGCAAACAGCTATGGAATCCATTTTAGAAGAGGGGGGGTAACAACCAGTGAACTGTAAAACCAAAAAACATACAGTAGAAACCACAAAGTCCTTATTCAAACATTCATAACGTTGGACATAGTGGACTTGTTGTCCTTGGGCGATTGCAGGGCCTTGAATTCCTCGTTATCCTCATAAACCCATTTCTTGCAGTATTTCTTCCATCCTTGGTATGTTAGACATTCTCCTACAGCTTTAAATACATGCATTGATTTCAAGACAAAATACACAAACTAGAAATTGAATTACAGCTGTAGGACAGCTATCTGTATATAAGACATTGCAGGAATTCATATAATGTCACCCAGACACTTCACATTTGAATCACAAATGTGGCTTGCAAGCTTATACTGCAGCAACAACTGGGCAGATGGTATTTCTAAGTCCCTTAAAACAGAAAAAAACCTCAGCAAAACAGGACAAGAACATGAACTGGATCACTATTTTGCAGCATGTTTTTCATTGTTGCTCTTATGGGATGTTGACAATCCAAGTTCTTGTATGTGTTGGGGTTTTTTGGTACATTTGGAGATTCAAAAAGAATCCCAATGCTGCATCTGACACACAGACTTTTTGGCTATATTGAACTTTAAAGGTTTTCAGGAGCTGAGAAATTACTACACCTGCCAACAGCACGTTATATTTATCAACTGTGTGTCTTCAGGAAAATGAACTTGCCATTCTATCAGAAATTGACTGCTTTGGGAGGTGTGATAAGACTTTAACCATTGGTGTAGAAATGTCATTCTTTCTCACAGTTCATTTCTTTCCAGTCCACTAGACTATAGATAATATAATACCTTAAAATGAATTGTGGATGTAGCAACTGCTTATAAAAAAAACCAAACCTGACTGCATGTTTTGAATAAAAGCTCCCCTTCACCTTTAAGTTTGTTATGAGGAATCTGTCTTACTCAAGACTTTAAAGGAGACATGGCTGGTGAATAGCAAAGGAATTGAGACTCTGTTTGCATTTTTATGAGGTAGAATCAGCTTGCAATGTATAGAGAAGTCCATAGAGATGCCAGTAAAGCAGACACAATACAAACATTAGCAGGAGGCAACCAATGGAGGAACCAGGGTGTAAGCAGGTCTCAGCCTGAGAGGAAAAGGCAGGCTTCAGAGTTCAGTGATCTCCACTCATACCTGCTCACTCTGAATAAAGGTAAAGAGCTGGGACTGAAGTAAAGATCAAGGTGAAACTTTTCTCAAAAACTGCCAAAAGCAGAAAATACAAGTAGGTTTGAAACCACTTAAGATTTAAGATTGACCCGTAATGATGTTACTTGTTCTGTGTGGCAAAGGGACCTCCCCACCCCTTGTAGGTGTCATATGATTTCGAGGAGTCAGCAGAGGAAGCAGTATTTCTCCTCTAGCTAGAGGACAGACTTGGGAAGAGTGATATGGAAGGCTGAACATCTCTACCAATACATGGGGAGCTCCTTTGAAGCCACCTCTGGCAGCGCATCACGCTCCTTTCAGCCCATCATCATCTGCTCAGGCCGTTACAAGTTGCTATAAGAATGTTAAGTATTACAGATCTAAAAGGAGCCCTCCTTACCACCAAGCTATACCCAAAGTGGTCAGTACTGACCCCTGAAAAACCAGAACCTGGTTGGATGCTGTTAGATTATTTTTATTTGTATGAAAGTATGTGCTACAAACAAAACATAGAATAGGCCATTGTAAGAGATGCACCACAAATCCTTCAGAAACAGAGGAAGCTCAGACAAATTCTGGGAAGAATTTGTTAAGGAAACATCCCTGTCCAGCCATCCAGGAGCCACTCTGGCACTCACTCTCATACCACCCGAGCTGGAACCAAGGTGCTTTCACAGCTGCACACTCCACACTCACAGTCAGCCCAGGTTTCCTTACCAGCTCCACCCCAGGTTTCCCACAGCAGAGTTTCAGAGGTCCATAGCCTTAAAATAATTTAATAATGATGCAAAAACTAGATAATAAAGTAACAACTCCAAGTGGTTCCTCTGAGGAGGGACCCCAAACAAAGGAAACCCTGAGTCTGTATCCCCTCATAGCCTGAACGTGAAAGTCTGGAGTCATCGGCTCCTGCCACGTCTCTGTGTCCCTCACCCACCTGTGCCACAGGTCCCCAGGCCCTTTGTTGTGTGCAGGGTTGGCAGTTCACAGCCTCTTGCCTCGACTTGGGCTCCTCCAGAGTTCAACCTGCAGCTGCACCCTGTGCTATCCACACTAAATGGATTCTTTAATCAGTTGTCAGCATGGGGGTTTTTTTCTGCTAGGTGTAAAGAGTTTTGCTTTTGAACTCACACCTTCAAGGGCTCTGAGAGACATCATCATTCTCCAGCAAAGGTCTAGCAGAGGCTCTACCAGTGACCAGCCCCACTGCACTTCACCTCCTGTACAAATACAAGAGTGTACCTTCCTGATTCTGTTGAAAGTCATAAGAAATAAAACATTCTCTGCAGATCTGGGGAGTACAGATCCCAGCTTTGATGGCACATATCTCAAATAGCCAAGGAGTAAAATATATAAAGACTGGAGTTATAAATCTGTCATGCACTGTGTGATAGCCTTTGAAGATATTGTAGCATAACTCTTTTTCCATCACAACAGCTAATCTTTCATAAGGCTAATACTGAAACACTAACATTTTTGTTAGGTAGAAAAATAAAAAGACTGAGCCCTGTATGTATTACATAATCTCTACCTAGAGATGAAAGCAATGGGATTGTTTTCATTAACCTTTCATTCTTATAAAAGGACAAAAATCAATATCAAATTTATTCAGGCAAGTGAAAGGCAATTTCAAGCAATTTCATAAGGAATTTCATTTCCATTGCTTTTTTCCTCCCACAAATTCTAATAAAAATAATATGATCTGTCCAAATGTAAGACAAATACAAAAAGCAAGATACTGTCAGCTCCTGAAAAGCACAGAATGAAACTTCCTTTTTACAGCTAGATAATAGTCTTACTAAAAATATTGCTTACTTTGGAATCCTAAGCAAGTCTGCAAGGCACCACCTTACTGACAGCCTGTGATGTACTTTGTTGCATGGTACTGAGCTGGTCTCTCTTAAATATAGCACCTATGATACAGATTTTCTCCTATGACAAATTAAACAATTTCTTTTTTGTGCACTTTGCCCAATCATGTCATGAACAGATGTTGAAATTACAGGGATTTTGATGCACTTTAACTTTGCTGTTTTTCTTATATGCTCCACAGCATTTTATCTTTTAAAGAGCTGGCTTTGAATTCACAGTCAAACATCTGACAACAGTAATGATAAAAACCACAAAGTCATTCAACAGCTGCTTCATTTTCCTCAGAGGAAAAAAATGCTGAAAAGCACAGAACAGAATTAATAGCTATTTAGTTTAATCTGTGACTTGACCTCTTCCCATGAGTTTTCCACGTACCCTTTCAGAATCAGTCACAGTGCCATGAGGGGCAGAGAGGGAGCAGGGGCAGCCCCAGCCTGATGCATCAGGCCCTATTGTTTCCCTCACAGCCCAACATAGGAGCTTTTATTTGTTCTTGTTGTTGTTACAGTAGCCTTTACAAATATCCTAAAAGGTAAAATTATAAATTACTTCTATAAAGTGCCATTATTCCAGAGAGACATCTTTACTGCAGCTGTTCATTTTCAATGGGCTTTGGATCCCTTGCCCACAGTGATGCTTCTGAGGAGTTTCAGGTCAGTCACAACTCATTTTCAAAAGTTCAGTTTCAAGGGAAACTTGTGAATTTTTTGCACGGGTCAAAATAGATCTAAGATTACATAAAGTTGAGCAGAATTTGAATTCCAAACTACCACCCGTCAGCAAAGATGTTCAAAATGAGATTATCCAGTTGTTTAGAAGGAAACATCAACTCTCTTCCAGTGGCTGAAATTAGCGGCGCTGAATCCATCAGGTGCCTTCCTAAAACCTCGGAGCTCCACCAGCCCCATGGCACTTGCATTGCAAAGGAACAAGCAACTCCTCTTCTATTTCTCTTTGCTGGTACAAAGAGGTGTGTTTGCTTTGAGGATTATGGAAATAACCATTTGATACTTGATACTTCTGCCACCATGTTTTTCATGGGGGAATGGAGTTTGTGAAGCTGGGAAGTGTGCAGATTTCCAGTGAAATATTAATGGATGAGAAAGCAAGCTCAAAACTGCAGCACTGTGTTGAAGGCCTAAATCTGCAATGCATTTGGGGAACATGTTTCAGTAAGCCTGTGCCCAAAAATGAACAAGAAAATATGTTGAGATATTTTTGTTAAGAGGCAGAAATCCCAACAAAGCCCACACACACTCAGATGAGAAAGTACTGAAGAGTCATAAAAACTTGGAAAAACATCTCTAGGTCTTTGTGATTATTGTTACAAGGCTACAGGGCAGCTACTCTATGAAAAGTGCCATCAGGAAAATTTTGGGAATACTTCATATAAGATAACCGTGACCTTAATATGGCTGTAATATTGGAGAACCAATAGAAACACTAGGAATTCAGTTTGCACAACTCAGAAAAAAAAACCCCATAGTCAGAGTTTGGATTTATTCACTGTAAATTAAATTATAACACACAAGAAGAGAAAGAAAATCATAGGGGACAAAAAGTTGCCAGTTAAAGGGATCTAATTCCAGCAAATGTCTCATTTAATAAAATACAGTTACTGTATAAATACTACCACGTTTTTAGGATGCTGTGTAAATCACCATCACCTCAAAGCAAGGAAGAAGTAGATAGCAAGGAAATATTCTGGGGAAAACTGAAGAGTTGGTTTCGTTTTTTTTAAATTGTGTGAAAAAACAACACCAAGAAAACAGAAATAAGTATCTGAAGGTGCAGAATGCATTGGAAAGGCTTCTCATTTTCTCTCAGCAAAGTTTGAGTTGGCAGGTGTGAAGGATGTGCTTTTGCCAGGCCATCAATCTCCAAGGACAAATCTACTGCTCATTACAGTTAATTATAGAAATACAATATTTATATACTAATTTAAATTATTTATGGAAACATATAACTATTCTCAGGGATTAATACTTTTATAGATATAGTTCTAAATTTATGCTCCTAGATTACACCAAAACTGAAGTCACACTATGGTTTTCCCACAACACCCAATAATCCATTGCCTAGATGAAGTAGTCAAAGGTCTCATCAGGAAGAAATAGATTAGACAAACTGCAAGCAGGGTGAGGGATCAGCTCCCAGACACACTTCCTGAGTGAACTTTGGATGGGAATTTCTTGAATTAATTATCTGTCAGAGAACATACAAACCACCCATTTCCACCTGCATATCAGATAGCAATTTTTGAAGCCAAGTTTGCCAAATCATCTGAAATACACCTTTTACCAATCATTAGACTAGGTCTGCCCACTTTGAGCTTGTTTTCAGATGGTACTAAGGGCTTCTATTTAAGCCAGCATTGCACAAGCACAGGGCTAGAAAGGGCACAGATGATCACCAATGAGTTCCTAGCAATACAGGATAGACAGTGTTTGTTGTCCATAAAAGATGTTATCTAGTTTTTCCTCAAAGAACTCCACAGAATGGAGGGAAGTGCTACATTTTGCCATGCCAGTGCACTCTACTGTCTTATTTCCCATGCAGTCAAAATAGTTTTGCAAACAGCTGGCCAGAACTTCTCTCACTGCAGTTTAAGCCCTTTTTTCCCTCATGCCTCACACTTTGACTTAGGAGAGCACATGGATATTTATGACCTTTTGAAACTATTAAAGAGTGTCTTAGCCCAGACAGATGCCTTCTTCCTTGTCATTCACAGCCAACTCCAAACTTTCTGTAGGGATCAACTATTTTCTCACTAGTTATTGTTTTTCTGATGCAAGGAGAGTTCTGAACTCCACTGGGAAACTCCACAGCTTTTAGAGTCTATTAATCAAACTCTCAAGTCCATCTGAGTATCAGCGCAGATTATTGCTTATTCATGCTGGAATTTTGTCATGATAGTACCAAAAAAAACACCCTCAACCAAAAAACAAAACCAAACCAAACCAACCCAACAAAAAGCCCCCCCCCCAAAAAAAA
>JAWWEV010000336.1:0-13623 GCA_035583235.1 Hafferia zeledoni
GAAGGTGCGCATTAATATCCACACCCCCCTCCCTTTTTTTTTTTTTTTTTTTTTTTTTCCCAGCAGCAGCCTCTTCACTGATGGCAGCAAATACATGCGCTGGGAGGTCAGCCTAGGTAACCTCAACAGGTAAAGGGAGCCCAGGCAGCCCCCCCTGCCCTTCCCATTGCCCCCCTCCACCAAATCATTCGAGGGGAGCTCCTTGTAGTGCTCAACATCCTCCCCCTCTCCGTGGGGTTCGCCAGGGAGGATGGTGGGGGTGCCCCCGCTGTTGGTGTCATTGTGTTGGGGTCGGGGGGGCTGCGAGGCTGAGTTTGGTCCCACTTCGAGGGGGGCAGAACGGGGAGGGGGTTCTGCTGCGGCTGGAGTAGCTGAGCCCAGATTTCTCCTTGCGTTCCTCTATTTTGGGGTTTTTTTTCCAGGGGTGGGGTGGTGTGTGTGTTGTTGTTATTGTGGCGATGTTGGTTGGGAGGTTGAGTCAAACAAGCAAACAAAAGCAAAACGGGAGCGAGCGGCCGAGGGAAACGTCTCCATATGGATTGGCTGCTCCTTTCTGTCCTTCTTTAAAGAAAATAAAGGCAGAAAATTATGGGGAGTTATTTATTCTGTATTTTTTTTTTAATTCCGCCCCCCTCTTTACTTCCTTTTAAACCAACCACTGAAAATTCACGCCTGGAAATAACAGGGAAGCGCCTTTCCAAGGGAATAAAGTGGACCATTGCTAAAAATTGGACGCAAGAGAGGCAAAGTGAGCCAGAAAGTATGTACTCCCCTTTGTGCATGCCTGTAAAAAATAACCAGCGACCTTTTTTTCCATCGTTTTGCTGCTCAACACAGCGATTTCCCCCGTCTTTTCCTCTTGCAAACGGTATTTGTGCCCCTGGCTCCCACTTTTTGCACTGGAAGTGACCATTCCCCGCAGCCTTTCACTCTGGACACTTCATTTTTACGACTGCATGAAGAAACTGAGCTCATTAAAAAAAAAAAATCACATGAAATCACCAGGATTCTTGTTAATTTATTTTTTGGCGGGGAGGGAGGAAGAGGAGGACACACTTCGCAGAGGAATTTTTGCTGTCGAGCCGCAAAAATGAGCAAACCCACTAAAAGCCACGGTGTCATTACCAGCCCCCGTGTTCCCCTCAAAAGTCCACAGCCCTTCAAATCCTTCCCTCATGTTCTTCCACAAAAAAAAGGGGGGGAAAAGCAGCCTAATTATTTTCAGCAGAGCCCTGAGTGACTCTGACCGATTCCAAGTGTGGAGGGAGAAAACCACCATCTCAGCTCCTCTCGCCAAGCTGCTTTGAGGATTTTCTGCCCAATAAAGGTCACATTCTCGGGTTTTTTTGAGGCGCGGGGTGGCTCAAACCTCTCGTGAGGTTGAAACCGCCTTTTAAAATTTATTTTGGTTTTTGGCAGACACTTCCCAAGAAGAGAAAAAGTCCCTGTAACCATCCAGTCCACCTTTATTAGATTTTCCTATATCGAGGGGGTATTTTTCCATTTAGAAAGGCAACTGAGAGCGGGTGAGGGGGGGAGGTTGTTCCTCCCTGTAGCAGACAATGAACTATGCAGGAAAACAGTGATTTTATCCACCTATTAGTGTGAAAGTATTTTTTAATAATTCAGATACGTTTACTGGGAAGAAATAACCCCAATACACGGATAATCTCGAGGATGGCACGAGAACAGCACTCTTTTTTTTTTGCAAAATTCATCCACCTCGTCCCCTCTTTCCCAGATTCCACCTCACCTAGAAAACCTAACCCCAAAAAATGAAGGAAAGAGCAACTGGGGACAGAGGCTCCTTAATTAACAGCGAATGTCGAGGTGACCGTTTTCCCTCTCTAATCAATACCATTTCTATTTTAAAAATCCCACCGCAAACGGTGCAAATGGAAGGGCAAAAATAAAATGAAGTTGTCAGATGTGGTCAGTTCGGGGGTGGGATCGGGAAGACCCGCTGCATTTTCCCGGTCTTTATCCCTGGGTGCAGCGAGCGAAGGTGCAGCGAGTCCCACAAAACGCAGCCTTAGGCTGGGCATAAATGTTTGTTTTCAGTGTCAGGGAAAGAAGAGACCCACCAGCCCCTTCCAGATTTCAGGAAATAAGATATATGCAATTCCTGCTTCTTTTTAAGGGAAATATCTTGACATTTAGTGTCTGGGAAAAGTGCTGCTCTTTGTCTTTCCTGTTTTGGCCGTGTTTGGATGTGGGGCTGGGGCGGGGGGTGATGCGTCTGGCGGGTGCGTGTTCCTCTGGGCAGCTTTATCGGGGAGGTTTATGGTACTTTTAGGTGTTTCATTGTACCCTCCCGGAGATTATTTTATTCCCCCCCCCGCCCCTTTGCCCTGACCTTCACTGAAAAATGTCATTCCCTCCTTCCCCACCCCAAAACGAGGAGCCTTTGGAGAGATACGTGACGCGCGTAAATAAAGAGGAGAGGGGAGGGAAAAAAATCGCCCCCACGACCACTTCAAACCGGGCGATTTCTCTGCGCCAGCATTTTTACGCCTTTATGTGCTCCCCGCGCCGGCAGAGCGGAGCTCCGCGGGGAAAACGCGGCGGGGAAAGCTCTTTAGCGGGGGGGGTGTCTGCATGGGGGAAGGTGCGCAGCCCCGCACCGCAATGCCCGTGCTGCGGGGCCGCTCCGCGGGTGCAGGACTGGGCGCTCAGGCTCCTCCGCATCGCTCTGCCCATGATGCGGGGCCCTCCGCGGGTGCGGGACTGGGCGCTCAAGCTCCCCCGCATCGCTCTGCCCATGATGCGGGGCCCTCCGCGGGTGCGGGACGGGGCGCTCACGCTGCGCGCTCCCCCCGCGCTAACTCTGGGCCAACAGCGCCATCTCGCGGCCGCGGGCGCGCAGCGCTGCGGGCGGGGCGGGGGCTGCGACCCCCGAGGGCACCGCGGTGGAACCGCTCGCCCCTTCCCACATCCGCGGAGGGGACCCTCCTTTATATAACCCCTTTATAAACTCCATATACAGCCGGAATTTCTTGCTGTTGCCGTTGTCGTTGTTAAATCCGCCTTTTCTTTTTTCTGCCTCATTTCCCCCTTTACTCCCCCTCCCCCCATTTTTTCCCCCCATTTCCATCCTTTCCTCTTTTTTCTCACCCATAAAAATACCAAGATATAAAACAAGCTCAGCACACGCACGCAGGACCGAATAAACCCACCAGATGTGTCACCCCCCACCACCTCCGGCTTTTATCAGTTTTAGCTTCGACTTGGGGTTTGATTTTCTCTTTTTCCCCCCTCCCCTCGTCCGAGGGGGGTCTGTTGTTTGTAGCTTGTAGACAAAACATTCCAATAATCCGGTTTCAAAGAGAAGAGCACCCACCTTATTTAAACCATAAAGCAATTAAAGCCAGACGTCTAGCCAGATCTAGGGTCCTGTTTTGTTCGCTCCTATTCACTCCGCATAGCAGGGAGACAAACAGAGTTGTAAAAGTGGCATTTTTTTGGCTGCGGAAATGTACCTATGGACAGCTGGAGGGTCCTGTCGGTTTTGTGTCCTTTACAAAAGGGCAGATTTGAAACCAGGCGCGCACACCCCACCAAAAAACACCCCCAGAAACACAGACATTCCTCCGTATTGGGATCTTTTTTCCTCATTTATGTATTTTTGCCTCTCTCCGGGAGCTCCGAGCGCATCTCTCCCCGGGCAGAAATACATGAGCATGTTCACAAGCGCCGGCACACAATGGCTGTATCAGTATGCGACTGCACACACGCGCCATATGTCAAAGAATGCCGAAATTGGAGCATTTTGATACATTAATCCGGGGAAAGGCTTGGCCACAGGGCGTGCTGCCGGGGGCCAGCCGCATTCGATTTTATTTTTTTAAATTATTATTATTTATTTTGAGCCACACTGGGCTGGTGCGTTGGGGTTTGGTTTTTTTTTTTTCCCTGTTCACCGCTGGCTGCTGTGGAGGAGAAATTCAATGGCTGAGCTGCACCAGCTCAGCCTCCCAGCAGGGCCAAATGGCATTTTATAACTGGTGTAACCCTTCACCGGGGGACGAGGGGGGGGTGAGGATACCGGGGGCCTTGCACATGAACTAAAACTGCGGCAAGGATTTTAACCCAACCCAACCCACTCCCAACAAAGGAAAGCCCCAACCAGCAGCTCGGTGGAGACAAAGGGGCATCTCCTGCGCTGCCCGCCGGCTCCAATGGGGTCTGGCCGGAGGGAGAGGGGCTGGGGCGGGGGGACAGGGGCTGGGGACAGAGGGAGGGGGGCTGGGGACAGAGGGAGGGGGCTGGGGGAGGGAGCGGGCTGTGGGCGCACTGGAAATGAGATCCGCTTGAATGAAAGGGGGGCCAAAATGAACTTCCATACATCATGTCTTTTCAACATCGCTAAACGTTCCTGACAAGCCCCTCCAGAGAGACGGGTCCGAAACTGCCTCCAAGTCCTGTCCAAATTATGGTCGGGATTATTTTCCTCTCTCTCTCTTAATTAATAATGATAAAACAGGGGTGATTTCCCCCCTCTCGCGAAGAGGGCAAGCGGCTTCCCGACCCCGCAGGATTTTATTCTTTATTTGAAGCAGGATGAACAGAAGGCAGAGAAGGAGACAGGAGGGGAAGAAAATAACAATAATAACAATAATAATATATTAAAAAAAAAGAAAGGAAGAAAATTTGGCATGACTTAGGTGGAAAGATTTCCCCTTGTCCTTTTTTTTTTTCCTCTTTCTCTTTCTTTCTTTTTTTTTTTTTTTGTTTTGTCCATAAATCTTCTGCGCTGCTAAAATGTTTTCTAACCTGACCATTTCATTGCGCTCGTTAAGATTTTTTCCCCCAAACAGACCTTGCACAAAACTGGGATTGTAAAAGGGTTTTTTCCTTTCCCCTGCTCCAGGGATGTTTTCTGTTGATAGACCACGGTGTGCCTTGTCCCCCACTGGTGACAAAAAGGCACCCCCGCTTTAAGAGCGAGGACACAAATCAGGGCAAGGAAAAGAAACCTCCAAATGCTGCAGCGAGAAATATTAAAGAGCAATATTTTATGAGATCAGCAGAAGTAATCTCTTCCAGATTTTTTTATTTCGGAGGAACTGGGACGAGGGCGACAAACGCGTTTCTCTCGCCCGATCTGGTTCTGATTAGAAAGATTAAAACGCTGCTCCACTCATTTCATTAAAAAAAGGGACCTATAACAAGTTTTTATGATTAAACATCCCTCACTGCTCATTTTTTATACAATCTCCTGCTTCTTGTTTCTCCTTCAGCAGCCTGGGAAGCGCCCAGGGAAGGGGCCATTGATGGACCCGGCTCCAGGCTCTGTGGGCAGCGCTTTTCTCGCCTCTGCAGCCCCAGCCCTTGGCAGGACGGGGGGGTTTGACCTTTTCTCCGCCAACAACCCTACCCCCCCCCCCCTTTTTTTTTATAATCTCCCCTGTGTAGGGCGAAGGAAGGGGCGGTGGTGTGTCTGCTTTATTTTTTTTGGCCTTTTAGCCCTAAAATTCGCTGCCGCGTTGCCACCACGTCTTTAATTCTTTATTCTTTCTTGCTCCCCCCACTTCCTCTCCACCCGAGACATTCGTATTTTCCCCCTTCCACCTCCAGCAGCTCTCCAGGTCTGGAGAACCCCCGGCTCGGGCGGATGCTCCCCCTGAGCCGCCGGCAGGGAGAGGCTGCCTTTGCCAGCTCCTGCTTTCCCAGCATCCATATTTAGTCTTTTTACATATCCTTCGATTGCCTGCGGTCATAAATTAGTACAATTAATTATCCCAATCTAAAAATTGATGGCACATATAACCCTTACCTCAGCGCCTTTTTATTATAGTACTTTGGAACAGAAAAGTGCTGGCGAAGGAGGCAGAAAGCTGCGCTCTGCTCGGGGCGGGGGATGCTCCGTCCCCCCGCGAGGCACCGGCCCCGCGGCTGCTGCTCTGCAAGGGGCTTGAAAGAAAAAGACACCTACAATGCTGCGGGTTTGGGCTTTTTTTGTTGGTTTTTTTTTTCTCCCGTGACGTTAGGTATATTTACATAGAGCTGCTCTACAATAGCGAACATAACAATATTACAGAACGGTTCTGAGACGAGAATAAAATACACAAATAAGTACAGCAGAAACGCTCAACACCAGGACAGAACATCATCGAGCCATAATCCCTTCAGTCCTTTTTTTTTTTTTTTTGTCTCTTTTTTTTCTCTCTTTTGTACAAAATATTCACTCACGAGCTCGCGGGATTAAAAAATAAAAATACTGGATAAGTTTAATTTATGAAATAAAATACTAATAAAAAAAAATTCAAGTACTTCTTGTGTTTGTTTGCCGAGGACAAAACAAGGCAGAAGAAAGGAAGAGAAAACAAACCCCCCGAACATCTTTCTTTTATTTAGTTGCATTTTAGAAAAGCCTCGTGTCCCCAAACGCTTGCTGTGTTTGCCTCTAATGCTAAACATTCATCCGCACATTCAAAGTCAGAAACATTTCAACCCCCAAGAACAGCCTCTTTTTTTTTTCGTCTTTTTTTTTTTTCCTCTCCTCCCTCTTTTCTCATTGACTGGACTTTGCCAACTTTATTGCTGTTCTTTATCGGTTTTTTCTTTATTCATTTTCTTCATTTTCATTCGCCTGTTCTGAAACCAGATTTTGACTTGGCGTTCAGTGAGATTAAGGACTCTGGCTACTTCGTACCTCCGGTCCCGTGTGAGGTACATATTGAATAAAAACTCTTTTTCCAGTTCCAGGGTCTGATACTTTGTGTAAGGACATCTTTTCTTCCTCGTGGAGCGCGCGTGAATCCAATTTGCGACGGGATTGTCTGAGAAAGAAGATTTTTATATTTTTGGGGGCGGGAAAAAAAAAATCAATGTATACACTGGCCTTTCTTCCCTCCCCCATCCACGCCCTGGTGTATCTACAGACAGAAACCTGTTTAATTAGCAGATCTTACCTAAATATTTTAAGTGACCTTCAGAAGAGTTTAATCTGTTTATTTTGGAGGGGTCATTTCCTTTTCTTTTGCTGCTCTTCTCACATAAAAGTTTCAGTAAATAAAACTGTAGCAATGGGTTTAAAATAATAATTATCCACATGACTGCTACTAGCAGTAATCTAAGAACATAGTCATAAAAAGTCAAAATTCCCACCATTTCATAGGCCCATAAACTCTTTTTACAACCCCAGCTCTCCAGTACTTTCCCTAGAAGGTTTCCCAGACCTGGAAAGCAGAGTTTGTTTTTTTAATATCTTAAGGATGACACGCGAGATGTCCCACTGGCTCCAAGAAATTGGCTTTTTTTGGGTTGGGGGTTTATTTTGCCTTCCCTAAAGGACCTTCCTCGCTGCTGCCGCGGCCCCGCTGGGTCAGGGCAGCTTTTCCCTCTCTGCCCGTTCCGTGCAGCTCCTGCCAGCGAAGAGACACTTTCACCCCCTGATTCCTCCACTTATTTTTGCCACGAGGGTGCCTGGCACCAGCTCGCCCGTCATAAATAGAGGTGTGAGAGCCTGTACAGACAGAGAGAGGGATCTGGAGGCACCAAGGTGCTCCCGGGGCTGTCCCGCAGCTTTAGCCCGGAGCTCTCCCACATCTTAGGCCGGGGGGTCCCACCAGAGCCAGGGCAGGGCTGCGGAGGGTGCGGGACCCGCCTGCAGCTCCCGCAGCATCCCCCGCATCCCCCGGGGGGCTCAGCTCCTCTCTGCGAGGCTTTGGCTGGCAAAGGGGATGGCCTGGGTGGGTTTTCGCCTCCTTCCTGCAGCCCCAGGATCTGGTGCCCTCTGCAGAGCTGGGGACCAGGTCCCTGCTCGGGGGCTGGGGCTGAGGGGGTGGTGGCGGTTACCTGACTCCTTTCCTGACAATGTTCAAGGTTTCCTGATGCCTGGCTTGGTTTGGGGTTTGGGTTTTGGGGTTTTCCTTTAGCTCCCCCTCGCTCCCTCACTTGGGTTGCAGAAGATGTTTCTTCAAGTGTATGGTCCAATGTCCTGCGCTCTCTGCCTTGTGCTCTCAGCTGCCTCCACACTCTCAGTTTATGCCTTTACAATTCCAATTTTCCTCCTTCCTTCTCCCCTACACCCCCACTCCGGCCCCCCGCCCAGGGCACCCACCTTTTCCTTTATTCCCACGTGTAGGAGCATTTTATGAATAATTTCACCGGTGGAGCTTTTACTGATTTTTAAAAGAGATAAAGAGACCCCTCTGCATTTATCCAGAGATATTCCCTTCGCCTCCCTAAACCCCCCACATCAATACGTTCACTTCCAGCCACCTACAACTCCTTCTTGTTCTTTAAAAGTGGAAATATTTTAAAGCAAAGAGGCTTCTCCCTCTGCCTACCCCTTCTCGCTGCTTCTCACACACACACTCTCTTTCTCTATTATTATTTTTTAATTTCCCCCGGTGGAAGGTGATGAATATTTGATCAAAGCAGCCAACAGCCTCCCCACTGGAAACAAAAAGAAAAAGAAAAAAAAACAACAAAAAAAAAAAAGAAAAAAAGGGAAGAAAATAAAGAAAAAATGCTAAAGAGCCCGAAACAAAGTCGAGAGATTCGCTCTCCGGCTCTGCTAGGCGGACTCGCTCAAACCCCCAGATCTTCCTGCGTATCTGGAGTTTTAGGGTCGGGCTCTCTAAGGTAATTTCATTTTATTGAGTAGGGTCCTGGAAGCCGTAATGCCTCCCCGGTCGTAAACAAGAATGACTTCGACTTACTAGGGTCTAATTCGTGCTTTTCTTCTTTGTGTTTGCTGGAAGCGATGGCTTCGGACTCCGGGGAAGGAATTGTCTGCGCGGCTCTGTCTCTCAGCTCCCCGGGAGCCCCGTACATGTAGTCCGCGTAGCCGCGGCCGTCGGCGGGGCCGCACTCGGCCCTGCGCCCCGCGAAGGCGTCGGGTTTGAGGCCGTAGGGGCGAGCCCCGGGGGCGAAGGCCGGGAACGACACGGCCCCGGCGAGCGGCTCCAGCCAAGTCCGCATGTACCTGGGCTCGGCCCCCACGGGCGCCTGGGGAGCGTAGGGGTGGTAGCCCACGGAGGACTGGGAGTGCACGGGAGCCCAGGAGGTGGTGAACACGGCCGGCTTGGGGGCGAAACTGCAGGACGGAAAGTCGGCACAGTCCGGGACTAATCCTGACGGTCGGGCGGCAGCCGGGTGCGCGGCAGAGCCGGGGAACCTGGAGGCCAAGAGCTCTTCGTTCTCGTGGCTTATCAAGGAGTCAACATAGTAGTTGCTTATGGGGCCAGAAGCCGACATGGTTCCCCCCTCTTTTACATTCATAAGATTATTGTATGAACTGTATGTGTACTTTTTATCTGCTCATAGAACAATCAGGGCAGGTAATTATTTTTTCAGCCTTTCCCACTGTTCCATTGGCTGCCGCCCTCACGTGATTGTATTTACCCAAAAATATCGCCTGGATCAATCCGCAGGGCTTTTTTTTTTTTTTTCCCTATCCTTTTTTTTTTTTTTTCCTTAATCTAATAACGCCACCCGGCTTTTCCTAAACCCGCTGGAAATGGGGCGGAGATGGGGAGGAGGGATGCTCGGCTGCTCCGCGGCCGGCGATGCTCAGCCCGCGGGCTGGGAGGGGGCACGTTCACCCTGATGCTAAGAGAAGGTGGAAGGTAATTGTGGAAGGTAGTCCAGGAACTATTTCTTGACGTAATTTATCTCTGTCCTTTCCTTCTGCAGCTTCCAGCCTCTAATGGATACATTAAATCGAATATCGGTGCAAAGGGGAGACGGGAGAAGTCCAGCGGAGGTGGGATCCCCACCCGGAGGAAGGAGCTGGGCAGGGGAGGGGGGAGAAGCTCCGAGCCTAAAAGCAAAGGGGCTTTTGTCATCTTTTGCAGCGCTGTCTCCTCGTCAGGCTGCTCAGCAGCTGAGAGAGCTGTGGGGCACAGGCACATCTCGTCCTGCTCAAGAAATAAGTATCTTCAGAAGGAAAAGGAACCCCAAATATATACATATATATAATACGAGGAGCATCTTTAAAAAGAGGAGGGGGAATAATAATAATAATACCCCCCCTCAAAAAAAAAAAAAAAAAAAAAAAAAAAGCCTGAGCTTTTGCAGTGAGAGGCTGCGTTATTCGGCAAGTAGTCATGGATGTTTTTATGTCCTTCAATAAAATTTTTACGAGGATCGTTTGATTGTTCATAAATGTGTCGTTCATTAAATAAAACCCTAGGACTGAGTTTCAGCTCTCGAGCTGGGGATGAGGAAGCTTTTGGTATCAGGAGGAAGCAACAATGTGTTGGGCACATGATCTTTTTCTTTTCTTTTTTCTTTTTTTTTTTCTTTTTTTTTTAGTAACGCCTGGAAACTTTTCTTTTTGCACCAAATCAAGTGAAGAAGTTGGGAGCGTTAAAAAATCGGTGGTAGCCTGTCTGCATTTTGAGAGAATAACCTTTCCTTTGTAAGGGAAGACAGGTAGGTAAATAGCTCACGCCCATTGGAGTCTCAAAAGAAGGGACTTAGGCGATTTCTTTGGCAGAAAAAAATAAATTAAGAGTCCTAACAAAATATAATCTCTCATGATTTCTTTTTTTTTAGAAACCGAATCCCCCTCCCACCCCAAAAAAAGACTTTTCTGGGCTCTCCAAGGGCTCTCCATCCCCTCGGGTTTCCTAAGGCTGAGAGGACATGGAGGGAAATGGTCAATATTGGAAATAAGAAGGCAAAGTGTGGGCTCAGGAAGCGCTGGGGGCTCCTGGCGGAGGCGGGCGGGGGGTGGGCAGGGTGTCCCCAGTGATGCAGAGTCACCACTGACAGTCGCTCTGCACAGCCTGGACAAGTCCCACGGACCGACACGGCACAACCTTCTCAGTTCTCAGTCATTTCCCCCACACACAGAGTAAGTTGCATGAGAAACGCGAGCAGGAGGAGGAAAGGGATTGAGGCAGATCCAGGGAAAAACAGGCAAAAAGAGTTGGTGTTGTCAGGAGACCCCCCCAACCCCTCCAAATTCACCCCCTCAGCTGAGTCAGGGCAAAACCTGCACCTCGACCCGCAGAGCTCGAGCAAGTCAAATAAATGGATGCACAAGGGCTGCCCTCGCTGCTGGGAGGATTAGGATTTCCCTCTCGGAAAATAGGGAAGGCTTTAAAATAAAAATATGACGAGACGTGTTTGCCATGGGATTCCGGATTTTCCAAATTCGAAAAGACATCGACTCGCTGCCCCCCCGAATTTGCTCCTCATTCCGTTTTAAGTCCCTTGCTTTATGTGAGCCCTTAAAGGGAAATATTCCTGCAGGAGCAGAATGTCTCCTTTGGCCTTTATCGAGATCAATTTATCTGTCAATCACCAGTCTCCAATGACGGTTATTTTTATGTCCGGGAGGAAAAAAAATATATAGTCATCATTCTTTTATCTATTCCCATTTTAAAAATACTTCCTCTGCAGGGCTGCTAATCGAGTGGGCTGTGACATGTGGAGGGGAAAACGCTGCCTGCCTTTCCCACTTGGGTGGAAGATTTTAAAGAGAATCCTTACAAAAGCAGGGCTGTCTGTACCAGCAGAAGGGGAGAGGGAGAGAGAAAAAAGAGGCAGAGAGAAAAGGAGAGAGAGAGAGAAAGGAAGGACTGAGCGTGAAGAGGGAGAGAAGCTCTGAGTGGGGAGGTTTTACCAGAAGGGAAAATATAGCACTAATATCAGAATACACCACAGACGAACGGCAGAACGAGCAGAAATTCTCAAACCACGCAGCTCTAAGAAGTAGCAGCAGTTTTTGTAACCTCAACGCGAGCAGGCAAGGTCACTGCATTAGTCATGAACAGTGAACGTTGGTGTTACACAAAGGCAAACGTATCTGGCCAAGATTTCTTTTATTTGCACGGAAACCTGCAGCACACGGAATTATCCACCCCCCGGGTTGGCGTGGGATGGGAAATAAAAAAATCAGACCGCGCTTGCAGCACAGACCCCTTTCACTCAGGCGCTGCTGAGAATGGAGCAACACAAAGCAGAGATGGAGACACTTCACCTTAAAGCACATTAAAGACACGACTTAAGATTATAGACACGGTTTGAGCCCAAAGACACGTTGTGAGGCTGAGGACACGGCTTAAGACAATGTTTTCCCCACGTTTAGCTGCAGAATCCCGGAGCAAGATGTGAACCCCCATAAAATTTAACACGATGTGAACCTCCATAAAATATTGTCCTTTCACGCTTATCTCGACGTGAAACCATCCCCATGGCTGAAAGAAAGTTATGTGCAGAAAGTCCTCTCCGAGTGTCTGGCAGAGAAAGCAATCCCCTGAAATATTCTTCTTTTCAGTAGCAGCGTCCCCAAGCCAATATCCAGACTGGAATTGGAACACGCCTTGCTATTGAATTCGAGCAGCTACGAGGTTGTCTCGCAGCTTTTCTGTGCGCTCCGGCCACACTCCTGAGCCTCCACAACAGCGTCGGGACTTGTTTAATGCGAGATTACCTCTTCTGAAATGACGGTGAACTATCCCATCCCTTCCAGGAGACTCATATCATTTCCTCTCACCTCCCCTTTGGAATCTGCAGGGGGAAGAAACTCAACTGCCCTGAGCGCAACTAACCCTGGCAGCCCACAGGCTGTATGAGTATTTAGATTTATTATTTCCTGGCGAGGAAAAAAAATAATAACAATAAATAATAACCATAAAAAAATAGAAAGTCGAGTCGCAAATTAGGATGTTACAGAAAACGGAGCCTTTGTCTGAGCACTGTCCTGGCTGGTTGACTTCTGACACCTTTTCCGAGCTAAATGTTGCCCACGGTCGCCCTTGTCCCTGCGAGTGCTCTGCGAGCTCAGCCCGAGCTGCCTCCCTTTCCTTTCCTTTCCTTGCCTGCCCTTCCCTGTCCTGTGAGCTCAGCCGGGCTCTTTCCCCGACTTCCAAATCTTTTGCTTTCGCTTTGAGAAATTCTCCCCTGATTGGAAGGAACTGAGACAAAAAAATAACCCTAATAAAAAGAAGAAAAAAAAAAAAGAGAGAGAGAGAGAAGGGGAAGGAAAATAAAAGGCAAAGCCCCCACTATCGGGCAGCCTGCGCCGATGAGACGCTGCTTTCGGGAGGATTTTCTTGCTCTTTAATTCTTATTTTTTGCAAAAAGTGGTGGCCAGGCAAAGCCATCTGCGGGTGCCCAGGACTCCGGAGGAGGTTTGCCCCTTTCCCCGCGGCAGCCCCAGGCCCAGGCCCGTCCAGCAGCTCCCTCCGGAGCGGGACACCCCGAGGCTGCGGGGCCCGGAGCTCCCGGCGGGGCCGCTCCGCAGCGCGTCCCGCAGCGCCGGGGGGGGCATCGCGGGGCGGCCCTGACAGCCCAACAGCCCCTCTGCATTCCCCCGCTCTCCCGCCGTTCAATTAACACTGTCAAGGTCGGATTAAATCCGAAATCGGCGTTCTCGGCCCCCCCGCGCACCTCCAGCCCCGCTCTGGCAGCGGCGAAGGGCGGTGCTGCCTCCGGCTCTCCCCAGGAGCGAAGCGAGAGGAGCCTCCGGCAGCTCCGGCTTCGTCCCCGCCTGCATTTCCAATCTTAACCCGCGAATAAATTTCCCTTTTCCTCCCTTCCATTGTCCCTTTCCATTCCCTTCCTCGTCTCTTTTGCCTGCCCAAGTTCTTTCTCGCTTTCTTTTGTTCCTTCTTCAACCCCTCCTTTCCTTAAGGAAAAAAAAAAAAAAAAAGGAAAAAG
>JAWWEV010000337.1:0-13617 GCA_035583235.1 Hafferia zeledoni
TGAAAGTTAGCTAAAGGGAATTAGCTACTCCCTTTTGCTAACTATTTTTGAAGTCATGCTGCACAGATCAGAGACATCTTGCACAAGGTGCAAGGAAATTCCTTGTTTTGCACTAAGTTAAAATGAGTTATCACTGTGATGATGTGTTCTTATATGTATTATGTTATTTGTCCTTTTGGGTTTTTTTATTCTTTGATTGGAGAGCGGGAGATGTTGTGGCCCAGGCCCTGGAAGAGCCTGGAAGCTGCTGGAACCTTACCTGAAAAACAGCATACACTGATACTGCCCCCTGTAAGGGGCTTTGGACATTACCTTATATGTACAAAAGGCAGCCCTAAGCTAATGGGGTCAAAGGGCTGGCCCCTAGGCGGGGTCAGATCAGAGGTCATATATGTTGCTGTAATTTGAATAAACACGGAGTTTGCCTGATGCATCGTATCGATGTGTGTGACTTCACTAGACCTGTCTGCAACACCCAATCACAAGTTTTTGTTTCCTATAACTTGGCACGTGGCAAGGCCAGACACGGACCAAAATAATAGCATCTCATCACATATAAATAGAGGGGGAAAACAGGAAACGATCTCCGCTGAAACTGCTGGGATCAGTCAAAAGGCTGAGTCCACCTTCTCCCCCCTCAGAGGGACATCTTGATTGAAAAATATATGCATATTAAATGCTGCTTTTAAGACTAAAGTTTTTGCTTGTGCTTACCCTGTAGCGTACTAGTAAATTGTTTTGTATGAGAGCTCGTGCTTGCTTAATATATGTTTCCATAGCTTGTTTTCAAATGCATTTTTGCAGCAGACATTATCATCAAAAACCTTCAAAACTTATTAATCTGCCAAAATTTGTATTAATAAAGAGTGTTATTCCATTAACTGTTAAAGTGAGTCCTTGCAGTGGAAGGAAGTGAGTTTCTGGCAGCGGAAAACACCCTGGCAGTACCCACTGAGGGTTCTTCACTCTGTTGAGCTCTTCCTAAAAGGGTGGTTGAAGTATCGTCTGACCTTGTGAATCTGTTGGTGAAGGGTCTCATTATGAGATGCTAACCGACTGTCAAACACCAGGGTCTGGACTTTCCTGTGGTACCCACAAGTGAAAATCTAAACTCCCACCTTTCATGTGATAAGCTGAAATGCGTATCCCTAACTTCTCCTGAGCAATCATCTTCTGGATTCTCTGATCCACTACAGAGATTCACGGGTTCATCCAGTGCTTTTATTTTGGCAGGGGGAGAATTCTGCCCCTGCCTGGGATGTTCAAAAGGAACAGTCAGGGTCTGCAGGGTTTTCAGTGTCACTCATCAGGGATCTTATCACTAAATCTCAAAGGTGCACTAGGCCTCAGGACCCTCCATTTCTCAAAAAACCTTCTTTCACACCATGAGAAGATGCAGCACTTCCATGAGAATGCTCTTGTAAGAACCTGTCCTAGTTCAGCAAGCTGGGACCAGTTTATCACTGCGTGGGTGTGACCAAAGCTGTGTATTCCAAAACCCTCTATGGCATTTTCTCGTGGACTGTTAACAATGAGTCATTTGCAGCAGCTGCCCAGGGCACACCTGACCCCTCAGGATGTAAGCTGGGTGTTAAAGAAGCCTGTTGGATGAGACCTGTGATAACTCCCCTCCGGGAAGTCATTAGCATCTTCACATCCAGCCTGAGGGAGTGTGTCTGCTAATGGGCCATCAAGGACTCTAAAAATACCCCATGACTCACAGAGTGAGATCACCCATTGTGGAACTCCCTGCCCTGGGGTAGGTACTGGGTGCTCCCACCTGAACCTGAGGATGTATAATCTTGGGATTTGGAGAATTCTGGTACCACTCTTTGGATCCAGAGTAGGACCAGAACCTCGACAGGAGGAGACCACCACTCTTGACCAGACTGCAACCACCACTCTTGACCAGACTACAACCATCATCTGCACCAACAGGTTTCTCACTTCCTTTTACTTTGGACTTGGGGGAACCATGTGGGTCTCAGCACAGGGGCCAACAAACCCTATTGTGTTTGTGCCCCAGGGTGCTGGGTTATACTTCTGGGTTTTGTGGCTTAAAATCAATTTCTCTTTGTACCATTGCATTTATTGCAATATTGTTACTAAATTCTAACTCTGACTTTTGTGTTGGGTTCATTTCTCCTGGTGGTTTACCTTTAAACCAGCACAGAACCATTAGCGTTACTTGTGTCATTTTTCACCTCATTGTAGATGTTTTCTAGGGCCAAATACACTTTAGAGGTAACCAAATTGAACAGTATATTTTCAGTGATGTGATGGGTGCCTGGGATCACCCTGGAGTTCATCTAGAGAAGGGGATGGGAGAAAGTGTATCCATCTGCCAAGACCCCACCCCTTCATCTGCCCTTTCAGGTCGGTGGTGTAGAGATGTCCCAGCCCTACCCCTCGCAGGCAGCACTCTGCTGGGTGCCCCGTGTGCTCCCTGGTTGCATGTGGGGTTGCCTACTGACCACTCATCCTGTTCCTTGCTCATCCCTCAGCCCTTTCCCCATGGGAATATATTGCCTGGGTTTGTGACATCCAGCAGCTCTGCTGGAGCACCTTTCCTCTCTCATGCTGTGCATTTTCCCACCAGAACAAGACACAGCCAGAGATCCTGGGCTGCTGCAAAGCAGGGCTTCTCTCCTGTTCCTGGAGACCTGGGAGAGAGGCGTTTGTCCCAGGAAGATGAAGAATAATAGGGGAGAAGAACAGAGAGGGAGGAGTCTTCTGTTCCCTGAGGAAATAGCAATGAGCCCAGAGAGCTGAGGCTACCGCAGGAAGATGAGAAACCTCAGTGGGGAAGAAGTCCCTGAGCTCCCCAAAGCCAGAGTGTGTGCAGCAGAGCAGGAGATTCTAGCTGTGGAGGAATATCACTGCGAGATATTCCAGGGATACCATCCACTGCTCTAACCCTGAACAGCACAGACCAGCAGGTTCCACCAGCGACAGAAGGAGCCTGAGTGCAGTTGAATGGTGACGCCTACAGATGTGTCCAGGGAAGAGGCACAGAAATGCAACCTCTGCCTCCTGAGCCCTCCATTTCTTGCCCCTCCAAAACTCAATGCCTGCTGATGATTTCGGGCCCCAAAAGGCTGGTTTCACTCCAGCTTGGATTCTCAGTTTAACTCAGTGTAAACAACACTGGCAGTGCCTCAGAATGGCTGGCAGCCCCTCCGTCTCCCCTCTCCAGCTGTGATAAAGCTGCTCTCAGAGGTTAGAAGGAGCAGGATTGCCTTATGGGAAGAAAGATAGACTCAGGAATCCTGCCCACTGCATGCTGCCAGTAACTGAGTGGATCTGGTTCTGATGCCGCGTCGGTGGTATCTGGGACGGGACAAAGCTGTCTCTTGTCCCTGGCAACCCCAAATGGATTTGTGCCACTTGGTGTTCTGGTGCGGTATGAGGCGGAGGCTGAGCCCGACCCGGGGCGGAGCTGGCCAGGGAACGGAGAGGAGAGAATGGGAGGGGAGGAGTGGAGGGGATGTGGTGCGTCCAGAGCAGAGAGCTGGGGACAGCGAGGACAGCGAGGCGCGGGCGGCAGAGCGGCGGGATGCGGCGGTGGCGGTGCGCGGGGCTGGCAGAGCGGGAGGGTGGAGGCCGGCGGGGGGCTTTTTGGGACCAGGGATGGACCCACGACTCGTCTCTGACCCTCCTCCTTCTTCTCTATCCCTATTTTCCTTTTTGACTCCCCCTTTGCCATCATACTTTCTTCCCTCCAAGAAATCATTCCCTCCCAGCTCTCCTGTCTTTGTCGCTCCTTTTCTTTATGCAGCTACCCCTCCCTCCCTCCCTCCCTCTCTCCTTCTCTCCCTCCATCTATCCATCCCTCTCTTCCTCCCTCCCTTCCTCACAGCCAATTTCTTTCACCTCTTCTTCTCTCTCAGTTTTCTTCCAAACGTCTCTCATATTCTTATCCGCAATTAAAGACTCTTGGAGAAATGGTGTATCCGTACTTTATTCTCAGCACATATCCCCATCATCTCTGATCTGTTATGCTCTCTTCGCTCTCCCTGAATGGCATTTTCTGCTGATTAAAGTAATTTTGTTTCTTCCCGTCAGTGCCTGCGGGCAGAGCCCAGGTGCAGCAGGAGCCGTCTGCAGAGACCACCGAGGACACCGCTATCACCATCAACTGCTCACACTGCAGCATCCAGTTAAATGAGTACATCCAATGGTACCGTCAGCTCCCCGGCCGAAGCCCTGAATTTCTCGCAGGGACTAATAAAGGGTCCAAAGAGCTGCGGGACCCAGCGGGGCTGATGTCGGTCTCGGCTGACCATCGCTGGAGCTCGCTGTGGCTGTCCGGGCCACGCTTTCGGGACGCGGCAGTGTATTTCTGTGCCCTGAGAGACACGGGCAGAGGAGCCGGGGCTGCGGCCGGGCACGAACCGCCGCAGGCAGGGCCGGGCGGGGGGCGGGGGCACAGCGCGGGCCGGGCCAGCAGGGGGCGCTGCTGCCCCGCCCGTCAGGTTCATCCAGGCCCCGCAGCCCCCGCGGCCCCACCCGTTCCCTTGCCCTGTCCCTGCTCCCCACCAAACATTCCATGTCTTTCACAGTCCCCAAATACTTCACTGCATTCAGTAAGGAGTCTGGTCCACCTGCAGGCAGGAGAACTGCCGAATTTATTATACGGTCACCTTACAATTTTGGTGGCTGTCATCCCTGGACAAGGGGTCAATCATCACACCCAAATCGCTAGTGAGGAGATTGTAGTAAAGAATGTTGAGCTGAGAGTTCTCCTGTCAAGGAGAAGCCATGTGTCTGTGACTGGCCATGGATGTTTGCAGGAGGTGCTGTTCCCAGAGGTGCTCCCTTGAAGGGCTTCATGTGTGGTCTGACAAGAAGGGAGAGAAAGCCCTTGTGGGGAATAGAGAGTCAAACACCTGGATCTCGGTGTTTTTGCCTGCAAAGGGGGTCTGCCTCCAGGCCACATGCTAGGGAGTGCAGGCTTCGGTCTCTGTCTGGGCAGTACATGGCTGGTGAAGCTCATGATGGACACTCCTCCCATTCTGGGAGCTGATTGGGCGGGTTGTGAACTTCAGGAGGAGCAAAAGGCAGGAAAGCTGCCCACAGCCTCCTATTGCTTGACAGGGTGCCTTCAGGCTTCCCCATGAAATTCCAGGTACCCAAGGCCCCTTTGGCACTGAACCTGGAGCTGAGGGGCATCGCTTCTCACCAGCCTGCGTTTGCTTGAGAGCATGCTTAGAGCACGTTCTGACTCTGAGGTCTGTGAGGAGCTCAGCTGTGGCCTGACTGCCCAGACATGAACCTCGCAATGCTGAAAATCATCCCTCGGGCCCTTGCAAATCTGAAACACAATAAGAATCATAGTTTGGTGTTTGTCCTTGGGCTGTCATGTTAACAACTTCAATTTCTCTCTCCATAGAAGCACCTCATGGCAGAGGAATGGAGGGAGTTCCAGTCATGCTTGACTCAGAAGACTGTCATTCAGAAGACACTAATTTCCTCCTATCAGCTATTTTCATACATTACCAAGATCTCCCATGAACCTTGTCTTCCCTAGGCTGAACACTGCCAGCACTCTCAGCCCATCTTCATAGGAAAGATGCTCCAGTTCCTGCACCCCATTGTTGGGCTCACTCTGACATTTTTCTTGTACTGGGCAACCCAGGACTGAAGCCAGCAGTGATGACCTCACCAGCACTCAGTACAGAGGAAGGATCAGATCCCTTGTCCTGCTGATAATGCTTTTCACTTCTCTGGGATGCAGAAAACTTAAGTGACTCTGATGTGGGAAACAAGTTCACCCAAAGAGAAGGTGGCCAGGGCAGGAAGAGCATCAGGAGCTGCAGAAAGTCTGCACCCATCACAAAGAGGTCATCCATCTCCCTGGCTCAGGGAGAGACAGGGGCCAGCAGAACCCCCAGGCTGACTTTGGGGTTCTTACAGCCCAGAAGTACACAAGACAAGAAAGACATGGGAGACAGAATAAGGCAGGGCAGTCAGACGCTGGCAACGGTTTCAGAGAGCCCCAGGTGGCCTCCTTTGGAAGGGCAGCACTGGAAGCTCAGCCTCTTCAAAATCGATGGCCAAGAGCTCTGCCTTCAGTGCAGCATCAGCTTCTGGGTTCCTAGGGGTCCT
Source organism: Hafferia zeledoni (assembly GCA_035583235.1). Taxonomy (NCBI): domain Eukaryota; kingdom Metazoa; phylum Chordata; class Aves; order Passeriformes; family Thamnophilidae; genus Hafferia; species Hafferia zeledoni. The sequence continues at coordinate 6,109 of JAWWEV010000337.1, forward strand.
TGTCCATGCAGCACCAGTGGCATTAGGTGTGGGGACACCTTGTGCCACCGTGCAGCCTGGTGATGTAGGTCAATGCCCCCAGGGTTGATGGGCCCTCTGTCACAACTGAGGATGCTGCCAATGGCAGGGGAGGTGGAGGAGCTCACCATGGTGTTCTGTGGGAAGGAGCTGAGGATGGAGCCGGGCAGGGTCACCTCCAGAGCAGGAGGCTCAATGGCGATGGTGGAGCTCTGGCACTGCCTGACACAGCACTCATTGCAGCTGTTGGCCACCGTGGTCGGGCCTCAGGGCTGGCAGCAAGGGCTGCAGGTTTGGCACTGCTCTGTATTAGGGCATGAGATGCACATGGAAAGAAGGAAAGGAGGAAGAAAACTGTGAGCAGCCTGTCACCTCACCAGGAGTGAGTCAAAGAACATGCAGGGCCAGGAGGTGTAGGCTGTGCAGCGATGTGTCAGGGCTTGTTGGCCTCATCCTGCCAGAGCCCAAAGAGAGCCACTAGCTCCTACGCAGCTACTGCCCAGCCCCCAGGTTCAGATGTCACCTGAGTATAGTCCCAGCACCCCTCCATGTTTAACCTTCTCTCTCTCCCATGACAAGAAGCCCCATAATCTGTGATAGGACAAAGCTGTTTCAGCTGAGAAGTCTATTGAGGTGAGACCACCTTTTAGATATAGCAGAGAAGAGGAAGAGGCTTCAGACTCATCTGACACCCAAGAAGCAGGAGGCAAGAGAAGTGGACGAGAGAGCAAGGAGCTGGGCTAGCTTTTATCATGGACCTCTACTGCCCCAGGCTGCCAGAGGCATCACTTGTAGAGGTGATAATTTTCTGACAAACTCATCTTGAATGCAAAACATCCCAGATGCTGCCATGGCCTGTGGTTTGGCTTCCTGAATGCCTGGTTTTTATTTCCTGTTGTATTTCAGAGACATTTCCCAGTGAAAACTTCTTGGTTTGTTGGTTGGTTGGGTGTTTGGGGTTTTTTGTTAATGTGACAGCATGAGACGCCCAAGCGTTTCTGGATCAAAACACATCAGCATGGGCAGGGGGCTCAGATTACGTACTGGAAAAGTCCAGTAAAGGCAAATGATGACAGACTGGGTCACTCTTTTGGGGTCTTTGTGGCTCATTGGCAAGAACTGCCCAGTTCTTGGGTTTGACTGCATTCCACTTAACACTGTGCTAGGAAAAGTCTGCTGGCCTGTTTTGTCTGTTCTTGTTCTGCACCAGGGAGGTAACATGGAGAAAGAAGGGGTGCAAGGTCCCTTCTAGATCTCAGAGACAAAGGCCTGATAGCAAATGTCATAATATAGAGGCTGTTTTAGTAATATAGAGTAAAACCAGGAACATAGATAGAAATTAAACCTTACCTCCTTTCAGAGGCTGAGAATCCTGTTTTCATACAGCATTATACAGACCATGGTGGATTTTCTCAAGATACTCTTCATAGAAAGAGCTCCTGCTTCCCTGCCACACCATGATGCCTTATATTTTGTGTAACAAACCAAAAAAAACCCCTAAAAATCATACATTTTCTCCTTACATGCTGAAAGGTTATTTCTGCCATGACACTCACCAAGACGCAGCACAGGCTGGCACAGGGCACTCCAGCAGATTTCTTCACAACAGCTCCTCATGCCAGTGTAAGGGCTTCCCAGACCTTCAGTGCAAGGCCAAACACAGCAGGTATGTCTTGTCCATGATCACTGACTCTTTCAATACAATGTTTCCTTAGAAGATCCCAATGAACCTCCCCTCTGGGCAGTCTCCAAACAACACCATTAGCCCATGTGGGGCCTTGTTCTCCAGAATCCCTGCCAGAGTTACCCCCAGGGTGTCCCCAAATCAGTGCACAGTTCATCATGTTTCTGCATGTGTACTCTTGCCTGCACTTTGCCCACTGGATTTCTGCAGGTGGTTTTGGGTGCAGATTTCTGCCTGACTGATGTCAGAGCACATGAACATGTGTGTGTTTGCATGTCCCTCATCACAAGGGAATGTGTTGCTCGTAGCAGGGACATCCTCCACTGCTCTGTTCATAAGCACCACAAAGCAGCCAAGCCCAGTAAGAGACTCAGCACAGATGCACAGCAACAGAACAAACCAGGCAGAGATCTGCCCACTGCAGAGACACTGCAATGTAACCTGCTGTATCTTCAGCCCTCTCTATTCTGCACCGGCAAAACTCACAGCTTTCCCACTGATTTCAGGCCCCAGGAAGGATGCTTTCATACCAGTTTGGATTCTTAGTTTAACTCCATATGAGATTATTTGGAGTGCATCACCATAGCTGGAAGTCACTTCTCTGTTCCTCACCAGATCAAGACACAGCTGTTGTCCCAGGTGAGAGAGAGTAAAAAGGATAGGGTTTGCTTAGTCAGTTCCTTCTTTAAAGCAAGGAAACATTACTGACTCATTGTCAGCAATGTGTCCAGCAGGACCCCCCCGGTCATTTTCTGCAAATCTGCCTAACAGCTGGGCAGATCCCAGTACGTACTGGTGCATGGGGTTGTTCCCAGATGCAGGACATTGCCCTTGTGTCCAAAGGAGGAAACATGAGTACATTATTGCCCTTCTACAGGCGCTGCACCAAACCGGCTACTTCACCTTGTAACTTTCAAAGTGCTCACATTGGTTGGGCAGCCTGTCACAAATATCTGCATCATCATCTTGCACTGAAATCTCTGCTCAGACAGGTAATCAGGGAACAGTGAGCCCAGGTACTTTCTGGGTATTGCAGGGTCCTCCAGGAACAGTGGCTTCTTTGGCGAGGGGATCTTCATCACCTGGGCAGATTTCAGCTAGGGGTCTTTGATTTACAGGGCCAACCTCCCCTTGCAGTACTGACTGATAAAAAGTACACCCTGCAGAATTAGATGCCCAGCAGTGAAAGTCTCTCTCTCCACTGTATGCAAAGTACCCACCAAAATGAGAAACACAACAAAGGCTGAGGATTTGTCAGGAGGCTGGAGAGAGAGAAATGCTGCCCAGGAGCAGTTTTTTCCAGTGCCAGGCCTGGTCCTTGGCATTTCTCTGCTCACCAGCTCCATACAGCAGGATTGTGCCTCCTGCTCCTGTCCCTGTCCCAGTCTCAGCCCAGGCCCTCTAATCAGCTTCCTCCCTTGTCTTCGGAGTTCTAACCTGTGGAGAAACACTGAACAGCTGCTTCCAAAATATCAGAGGCTAAACTAAGAGAAACCTGAAACCTTCTGAAAAGAACACTACACCTGTGTTTCCCAGAGCCCTGAATGTTTTGAGGAGACATTGTGCTTTCAGAAGCCCACCCACCAAGAAGGACTGCACCAAAGCAGACACACTGCAGCAAGAGAGATGTTACCTTGTAGAGTAACTGTTAACAAAGGAGGAGGAAGGCCAGGGAAAAGTGCAGGAAGGCACTAAGACTGTTCACTCTCTGCTGAGAAGGTAACCAAAGGCAAAAGGTGAAAGGGCTTCACTCTGACCGTCCACACCCCAGAGATGTGATTAGGTCACACATACTCTGGCACTCTCTGCAGGATGCAGCCATTTCATTGTGTCTGCCAAGAGTGCTGTGTCCTGAGGGACAGGGATTCTTGAGTTGGGAAAAATGATCTTCACCATGGCTGTGCCAGCGTGTGTCCTGTTAATCCAGTCAGGTGGGTGCATTCGCATACTTCCTATTGTTTTTCGCAATGGTAAGATAGAGGGTGTTTGCATAGCTAGCTATTGAAAAACCTGGGCAAATACATAAACCTCATAAGAGGCAGAGGAAGGGGGTTTGGGTTGGGCAAACCTCCCGATTGTAGTACGAGAGAAAAGACCTGGGTCACTGCATTTCTTTTCCCCTAATTGCTTTTCCTGTATCTGCATTCTTCTTATATCTCTGAACTCACTCGTGATTGGTAAAAAGCGGCAGCTGTCCAAATTATCTTGCCCAGTAGTTCTGGTAGAGCTCCAGAACTGGCATTGGCCCAACAAATCCACTCCGTTTGCAAAGGGGCGTTGCCTGCCCTAAGAACTATTAAAAAGTTCTACGGAGTCGGAAGAGAAGGGGAAAAGACATCTGTTCTCCCTTAATAACAGCAGTTTGCTCAGAAAATGGGTCTCTTGTATTCCCTATGCAGTGAGATCCCTGATGATACACCTCTGGGGCATATCTTAAGAAATTGGCATGATCTGATTGGTTCTGAAAGGGACCTAACGAGACAAGAACTTATAGAATTAAGCACGGAGGTTTGGCCAGATTATGCTAAGAAAAATGATACAAATTGGCCAAAATATGGGTCTCTGAGGAGCAGTTTGGTCCTCCAGTTAGTGTTGTGCTTACATAGAGATCAGAAATGGAAGGAGGCCAGATATGCGGATTTATTTCTGATGGTGATAGAGCATCAAAATCAAACGAAAAATAGTAATTCTGAAACTGATTTAATGGCTGAGCCCCTTAAACCACACCAGTGGACATGCCGATAATGACACTGGGCAGAAGTGAGAAGCAGGGGTAGAAAAACATATCTATCCCAAAGATCCCTCCCGTAGAAACTTTGGAGGATTTAGATTTATTAATTTCTCCCAGTTTGCGCTGGGGACATTCCCCAGCTGTGGGTGCGGCTGCACCCGTGGGGGGGGTTGGGGAGAGCGGGGGGGGCTCTGGCTGTGCCCGCTGTGGCGGCTGACCCCGCCCAGCTCCCAGCTGCGGCTGGTGGCACAGCTTCGGGGGGGGCCGCGGTGGGTCCAGCCCAAAGTCCGTCCCGGCGAGTGGCTCCCGCTGCTTGGACCCCCGCCCCTGCAGTGGCAGGGGCACCTGCCTCTGATACAGCTGTCAGCCCCTCCCAGGGGCTGGCTTCTACTGCCCCAGTCTCCGCCCCGGGGCCGGCATTGCCCACCTCTGCCTCGGCAGTAAGTCACGCCCAGAGGTGGGCCCCTGAGGCCATTGTTCCCGCCCCTGCCGCTGTGAAGTAGGCCGACACCTTTGTCGTTCCAGTGGGTGGGGCCGGCGCCGGCCCGGGACCTGGTGCCATTGCCGTCTCAGCGGCCGGGGCCGGGGCCTCTGGGACTGGAGGCGGGGCTGCCGCAACCGTTTCTGCGTCCGCCGCCGGCGCCCCACGCCTGCCCCTGGTGGCGTCGCTGCCCCCACTGGGGCACCCGCCGCAGTCTGTGTAAAGATAGAGCCGCCCGGAGCCGGGGCAGCTCCAGCTGCTGCCCCTGCCACCCCCGCTGTGGCCGTGAAGCAGGAGGAGGGCTTAGCGCCATTGTCGTGAGGAGAGAAGCAAACGGTGGGGCTTCCGATACGGCTGCCGCTGGGGCTGCCAGAACACCCGCTGCTGTGCTGCCAGCAGCCGCTGGCTCCTTGGGGGAATTAGGGCGCCCTGTAACCTGCACTGCTGCTACCGGTGCTACCCAAGCGCCCCCTGCTGGTGATGCAGGCTGGTCCCCTCCAGGGATCTGCTGGAGGAGGCACTGTAGTGAGTGGGGTAAAAGAGACAGGCATATTACAAACAGGACCTAGCACAGTTGCAGTGACAAGTACGATAGGCCAGAGCTATCAAGCTGCCTATCCCTCCCAAAGTGCTGCCATTATGCAAAGCAGATCACTTGGTATAGGTGATGGCACAGGAACAGGAGTTCCTGCAGCCCCTGTTGTTCAGGACCCTGGACCATTGGGGACCGGGGTGAGGATAATTAGTACTGCTGGCCTTCAAGCTGCAGTGCAATATAATATCCCAAGAAGGGAAGTAACTACTCTTAGACAGATGCATCTCAATTCGAAACCACTGGTCCTTTGAGAAAGAAAACCATAGCTGCAAGGAAAGGGAGAAGACAACTTCCTTATAAAAGAAGAACAGATACAGATACAAATAAAAGTACAGACTCAGATTCTGTAACAGAGGATGAATCAGATATTAGCTCTGAAGAGGAGAAAATAGCAGCAGCAGCTACCAGAAGGAGAAAAAGAACTCGAGAGGGTCTTGCAGCCCGAGATCCTGCGGCATCAAGGCTCCAATCGAAAAAGAAGGGACCAGAACCAGCTATGCAGGCTCCTCTAAGGCAAGCTGTAGGTGATCAAGGTCCAATTTTAATAAAGGTACCTTTTTTCCTGGTCAAACTGCAGCAATGAAAGGCTGGAGTTGGAGAATATAGAGATAACCCAGATCAAGTGGCCAACTTTGTAGAAAGAGCCATAAAATCGCAAAAACCGGACTGGAGGGACTTAAAAACGATGTTAGAATTCTGGCTTAGGGACTGGTGCTACCGTCAAAATTTTGGTTTTTTTGGTCACGGGGCAAACTCCATGTTACTTAGTCTCCTCAAACCAGATGGGCTTCATCTATCTAGGAAGGGCAAAGTTGGCAGGGTTGGTTAGGAGGGCTTTAAACTAGGTTTGAAGAGGGAAGGAACTGAACCCGGACTCTCTAGATATAAGCCTAAAGGTGTAGAGCCTGAGTTGAGACTAAAGTCAATGGCCTAGCCGAAGTGCATGTACACTAATGCACGCAGCATGGGAAACAAACAAGAGGAGCTGGAAGCCATAGTGCAGGAGGAAAACTGACGTAGTTGCCACCACGGAAACATGGTGGGATGACTCACACGACTGGAGTGCTGCTGTGGGGGGCTACAAGCTCTTCAGAAAGGACAGGCAGGGTAGGAGAGGTAGAGGGCTGGCCTTATATATTAGAGAGTCTCTTGATTCTGTTGAACTCGAGGTCGTCAGTGACAAGGTCTAGTGCCTGTGGACCAGAATCAGGGGGAAGGCCAACGAGGCTGACATCTTTGTGAGTGTCTGTTACAGACTGCCCTACCAGGATGATGAAGGAGATGAATTATTCTAAACGCAGCTGGCAGATGTCTCAAAATCGCCAGCCCTTGTTCTTGTGGGTGGCTTTAACCTGTCAGATATCTGCTGGGAGCCTAATACTGCAGAAAAGAGGCAGTCTAGGAGGTTCCTGGAGTGTATAGAGGATAATTTCCTTCATCAACTGGTAAATGAGCCTACTTGGGTAAGGCCCCGCTAGACCTACTGTTTACAGAGAGGGGCTGGTGGGAGGTGTAGTGGTTGCAGGCCGCCTGGGCCATAGCAACCATGAAATAGTAGAATTTTCAATCCTCAGGGATGTAAGGAGAACCATCATTAAAACCTCTACACTGGACTTCTGGAGGGCAGATTTTGGCCTATTCAAAAGACTATTTCAGAGCATACCCTGGGGAACAACCCTTAAAAACAAGGGGATCCAGGAGGGATGGACATGTTTCAAGGAGGAAGTTCTTGAGTGCACAGGAACAGGCTGTCCCAGTGTGCCGAAAGGCAAGCTGGCGGGGAAGATGACTAGCTTGGTTAAATGAGGAGATTCTGAAAGAAATCAGGGATAAAAAGAAAGTTTACTGACTGTGGAAAAAAGGGCTGGCTACTTATGAAGAATTTGTGGAGACAGCTAGGTCAGGCAGAAAAAAAATCAGGGAAAGAAAAGTGCAATTTGAAGTTAATTTGGCTAATTCTGTTAGGGATAACAAAAAGTCCTTCTATAAATACATTAATA
>JAWWEV010000338.1:0-13601 GCA_035583235.1 Hafferia zeledoni
AAAAAAAAACCCAACCCCCCCCCCCAAAAAAACCCCAAAAACCAAAACAAAAAACAAAATAAAACAAAACAACAACAACAAAAAAACCCAACAATGCCAAAAAACCAAAACATGGTGTGTCCGTACATGAAAGACTTTTCGAAACATTCTGCTGTCACCTAAGTTTGGGAAAGTAAAGTGTGGGATAGCAGTGGTTATACATCTCTTTCCACAGGCAAGAGGTGCAATAAGGATATTTGAAGGCAGGACTAGAAGAAAAATCCAGACTGGAAAGAGAAAAGACAAAAAGCTTCAAAACTCACCTCTGGATTCCAATATATTGATACTCTACTGTTCCAGCAGGTCTGTTAACAGCTGGTTTGAAAAACATTTGGCCTATGTAGATGTTTTTTTTATCACTACATCTGCAGGTGGCCCTTTGAATGGACACACAGCCTAATATGTGTAAAAACACCTCACTCTCAAGTGACATAAAAGACAGGGTTCCACAGGTAAAGCTGTTCAGGGGGGAAAAAAAAAAACGAGAAAGATAAACAGGTTATCTGATTCTAGTACAGAAACACTATTCTGTAGCATGAAGCTAGAGACCATGTGTTGTGAATAAAGTCCTGTAAAGTCTGGAAACTGGTTACCTTGGTTGGAGCTGAGGACTCTGTGGAAGATGTAATTTTGCATAGGAACTGAAAATTAAAAGTAATTGCCAGATTCCATATGTGCAAGATGTCCAGGCTAGCAGTGAATGTCAACAGTGTGTTTTATACCAGTTCTCTAGAGAATGTGATACATATGATATTGAGCAGCGGAAAATTAAAAAAAAAAAAAAATTCTAATGTTTGCCTTTTTCTTTTTTTTTAACTACTTGCTTATATTCTGTATCTGCAGGCTGCTAAGTATGAATGACCTAGTCAGGGAGGCCCTAAAGAGTTTCCAAGAGTTTGTATTGTCCCCTTTAGAGGAAGGAAATTTCAGAGCAAAGGACTTCTTTTATTGGAATACTCATTCTCAGAGCACAAAATAATGTTTCTCTCTCCTATTTTACTTTATGATAGAATTAATAAACACTAAAGACTCTTCTAAGTGTTTCAACTTGAACTCATGAATTGCCAACACATCTTTTAACAGAAATTAAAATCTTTCATGGTCAAAAGCTTTTCTGTCTACTGCTCTTCTGTTTCTGAAAACTTCAGCTTACAAATACAAAATCAAGCACAAAGAGGAAACTTGTGCACAGGTTGTCCCTTTTGCCTCCTTCCACACGCTATTTTTGGTTGGGGTTTTTTTTGTTTGTTTTTGGGGGTTTTTTTGTTTTTTTCTTTTTTATTTTTAGCAAGTTAGTTGAGGGAAGGCAGGGGACATAATATGGAAAAGTACCAAACAGAAAGACTGAACTTTCTAGATACATGAGCACTGTCACCTCTACACGCTACCAAAACAGATGTACTTCTCAAGTACAACAGTGGTTTTAACAAAGAATGTGGGTTTATTTGCTCTTCTGAAAGGAGACAGAGGTTCTCACCCAAGGTCTGTAAAACACTTTCCTAGTACAGTTAATAAGCCTTTTTTTGGTGACCTGAGTAAAGAACATTCAAGAATCCCAGGTTTCCATTTTCTTTGTAAATGCAATGCAATGCCATCCCCTTCCTCTGTACCATATTCATGGAGGGATTGATGTTTTGATGAACAGTAAACATATGACAACAGCACTGAGAATTTTGACACCAAAACCCCTACCCAAGTAGTCTCAGATTTCAAATGCTCCTCCTGTTTGGCTTCTTAAAGAATTTTTTTCACATTTGAAGGAAGGCAATTATATATATATATATTTACATACATACATACATATATATATATATATATACACATACATATATACATACATACATACATACATACATATATATATATATATGTTCCTCTTATGTATAGCATATAATAGAACAAAATCATATATCTGTTCAGAATAATTTTTCAGAAAGTGGTGTTCCCAAAGGGATGAAGCCATTGAGAAAAGGCAACTAGAAACCAGCATACTTGTTACATAAATGTATTAATTTTTTTATTGGGTTATTCCTAAAATAACTCTTACAACGAGAATATGTTTCCCATTTTGCCAAGGAAGGTGACCTGAGAAGAGATGTATCTCTCACTTTCAATAAAAGAGTAATGACAACAGGGAGAAGGACTGTAACAAGTCACTTGGCAGTAAATGGACCTCATAGCCCATAGGTTCTAAATACTGTACACACCATGGACAGGCTACAGAGGAGTCCACAGATGGTGCTGGGGGCAAAGGGCACAGTGGATGCCCTGGCTGACATAAGCAGACAGCTCCTGGCCCCTCAAGGAAACTTTTGGGGAGGGCAGCACATTGGATAGAAGAAACACACCCAGTCGGCTGCCTAAGGAATAGTGAGTTTAATGCATTACACCTCATTGGTTTGATATGAATACACTACTGTATATAAGAGCCATAATGTGATACATTTGAAGCCTAGCAACTATACTTTAAAAAAATCTTACAAAAAAAAAAAAGAAAGAAAGAAACAGACTGTCTAATGCCTACCAATTAATGTGTCTTTGATGACAGTACAGTGGAAGAAGCCAAAAAAAAAAAAAAAGTAAAAAAAAAGTAATGTCTGTGTCTTAAACAGACAAGGAAAAGTAACATGTTGAGAGATCAAAGGTGTTGTTTGTAGGCAGAGATGTGCAGTAAGAGCAGCCTGACTGAATGTTGTTTAAAGTCTAGAAACTACAGACCTATTGGATAGCTATGGAGGTCTCAGTTTCTGGTGCTCAGTCACCATGGCTATCAATGCCATGGAACAAGTTTAGTATATACGTTACTTTCACTACTTCAGTGAAGAGAACAGGTAAGTGCAACTTTCATGACCACAAAATGGAAAAAAAAACAAACCACCACTTATGTGAGAAGTGAACAAAGAGATCAGAGCCCTGTCAAGATCTTTGTAGTCTGTGAACACTATGCACAGATTTAAATGCTGTCTGTAGGTGTACTGAGTGCTTTGCACCCATCAAAAATGAAGCTAAACATAATAACCATGTGTCAGAGTTCAGTAGGTAAAAATAACAGCATTATTAGTTGAAGGAGTGAATTCATTACAATGTCTAATTTGGGAACTATTTGAACACAGGGAGTTTGCAAAGTGCATTTGAATATTGTTCAGCTCTTATTCTCTATAGGAAAGATTAGGAAAGAATAGATAGAGGATGAAAGAGAATATAAAACAAGCAAAAGAGCCTTCAGAAGAAAAGAAAGTCCCTAAGCTATGTTATTTTTAAATTTGTTCTTTCTTCTGTGATTCTATTTCCTGCATCTGTGCACGACCTTGGCGTGTGTGCAGAATAAACTTAATATTCAGACCCCAAACAGACATGTAAATGCTCTAATCATTAATATTTAGATTCCTAGAATTTCTCGGTTTCATTAAAAGTAGGTGTAACTAGTTTTCAAATTCTAAAGCTGAAGTGCAAAAATTGTGAATCAGATAGAATCCTACTTCAGTTTGAAACAGAAAAAGTACAAGTAAATTTCAAATTCCTGAAACTTAAATGAACATACATTTTGTGTATTTTAGGACTGGCCCAGTAATGCAGCAATAAACACTAGAACATGCCAAATGGCCATCTTCAGACTCTGTATAAACCTAATACTCAATTAAATATTTGCAGGCAAAGCATGAACAATGTGTATTATTCATGATCAGACTAAACTGCTGTAAATATCTCACAGAAATATTTAAATTTTTCAGAAGTTCTTGGGAAAAGGGCATTTTTATAAATTTTCTTATATTGTGTTGTGGAAAAAATCTATTATCACCAGAAAGAGATGAAGCTAACTCTTAGTGTCTGAAAATTAGCAGTCATTTGTGAGAAATATTTTTCAAATAGTACTGTATTTGTCAGAACTTTACTGAAAGATTACTGGAACATATTGCTCTTGCAAGGCTATGCTTTTAATTATCAATTTTATTTATTTTCTGTTTACATCATAGTATAAATCACAGTATAGCACTCATGAAAGTAGAAATAACCCATCTGGAGCAAAACATTTTAAACAAAAGGTTATTTTTATATTAAATAAAAGCTTTACAATGTATATTAATATTTTATAATTTTTTCAAGGCTACAAACATTTTTGAAGTGCTAAAATTTTTTAGTAAGTTTGGCATTCTGACTTTTCTTTCTCATCAGTGATGAGAGAAAAATTCCAGAAATCCTTGCAAAGTTGGGGATCATTTGCAAGGGACAAGGAGATCTCATAAAACAGCCTATATGCCACAGAGCTCTTGTGCCAGGGTACTGCCACAAACGGGAAGATGGAGGAATTTCTGTGCTCTCCTGTTCAGAGGGTTTTCATTCATTTTTTTCTGGGGACAAAGGGTAAAAGAAGACAGGTTGTTTTTTAATTAATGGAATTTCTGGAAGCCTATCTGATGAAATGAGCTATAAAGGTGAGAGGAGAAACAGCCTTTAGTCTTTACTTCTGACCAGATCTTACAGGTTTTGCAGCAGCAAAAAATCTAAAGGATTTATTGGAATTCTCCTGCTTTCGAGATTTCCAGTGGTGATTGTACCAAGAGATTGTGTGTGAATTTCCATATCTATTTCTTTTTTTCTAATGGGAATTCAAGTTTCTATCCCTCCTGACTCCAGAGAGAAGCTTGTAGATATGAAATCAGTGCAAATATGGAGACTCTGCACAAAGACTTCAAAAGCAGAAGGCAAATAAAATAACCCCAGATGACTACATATATTTTTCAGCCGCTACTGTGATTTTGGATGGTCTGGGGTCAGAAGTATTGCTCTTGCAGGCTAGGTTTGAACTCCACACCTCAGCCCTGTTCTCATATGATTAATCCCATTTATTCTTTTATCCAGGCTACACATTTTCCCTCTGATTTCCAGTATTTAAAGATGTACTGCAGCAAGAGCAAAACTCAAAGGTGAAGTTATGCTCTCTGTGACACATTCAACATTTTATTACCCACACAATTAACAACATAATTCATATGAGGGGTAGCTTGAGCGAACACTGTAGGGCTTATGACATGAAAAAAGAGAATATGAGAATATACATAAAAATAATAAGAGAAAGAGCAAAAATAGAGAGCCTCATTTTACATCCACACATTAAACTATGAGAAAGTCTAAAGGCCTATAGAAGAAGTGGTGTGGCCAAAGGGAATCTCAAACAGCAAGAAACCCCAGAGCACTAAGAGGAGTTTCTGCTAATACGGTCAAAGATACAAAATGGTCATGAAGATAATGTTCTTCTTTTTGGTGACTGCATGGGGGGACAGAGTGTATCAAGAGGAGGAATAACAAAAAGAAGCACATAAAAAACCCAGATTATCTTTCATTTTCTAGTATTTGGGTCTATGACTCAGCCTACAGGAGGCAGGTAAAGAATCATTTCTGTATAGCTGGATATTCAAGTTCATTTTCTTGGAGTCAGACAACTTGACGAATTCAGGAGTAACTGCAGGTACACTTCATCCTGCATAATCCAGTTAAAATTAACAACCCCTCTCCTGGGAGCAGTCATCCTCACAGGAGCCAACATTGAGGTGTTATCTGATAAGAAGAAAGAGATTTTTACAGTTGTCTTTCAGATTCTTTATGGAAAAGGGTTTCCCTTCTAAGACCAGTGAGTCTTTGTTATTGCTCATCCCACAAGAAAACAAGATTTTTTAAAAGTGGTGCAATATTTGTAATGTTTCATGAACAAACAGTATATTGGCCATATATATAGAAGTACATATTTTCTACATCATTAAGCCACACTTAACTCTTACTAAGTTGCATCTACACGTAAGGTGATAAATACACAGATCTCCACAGTCCTGGCAAGCCCTAAGATCTGAGTGGAGGGTGGAAGCATGGGCAGATGAGGCTTCCAGCACGAACAACATGGGAATAAACTGAAATAAATTAATTGCCTTGAGTTGCTGAAATGGACCCATAGCATGGAGGACTTCAGGGGAACCAGGACATGCTGTGTGCTTGAGACAATCTTCATGGCAAAGGTCAACAGTAAAGAGCTCAGCAAAACCGAGGCCACCAGCTGAGGACATTGTTGTCCAGACATTGACCAAAAATGACTATTTATTTTATACTGATCCTATTATTAGCTGCACTGTGGTAACAGAGATGGTCACAGTGACTGACCTGGGCTTTGTGAAGAGCAAAAAACATCCAAAACACCCTATAAAAATACCTGCCTCAAAAGGATGCACTGTAGATCAGTGCAAGTCTAGGATACCACCAGAACAGGGGAAGACATTTACCTATGCATGAGTGTGCTTTCTGTAGATCCCTCCATAGTGATCTCATGAGGTTATAATTTGAATGTTGGGCCCATTAACTCCTCCTTACATGGAGAGAACAGAAGCAGTAGCGAGAAAGAAGATGCTGAAATGAACTGCCAATGCTGGAAGCAAACCTCTAGATTTTATTTTCTCTTTGCTGATTTCCCACTGATTTGCTGTCCCCGTTGCCCAAAGGGGAAACGTGCCAGCTGACAAACCTGCCTCTCCTCATCTTTTATCTTCCCAAATATTTTAATGACGTCACCATTTGCTAAAACTTCTGATCTTGAACTTGCTCCTGAGTTTTACCTGAAGAGGATTTGTCTTGCTGTTACCTTCACATGTCACCCTTCACAACGTCTGCATTTGCATACTATTAACACTACTTGTGTTTTTCATAATCCCTACAAAATAATCTATGTTGTGCAACTCTTTGGCCTGCAGGACCTTCTTACCTTCCTGCATAACATGAAGCATAGGGAGAATGCTTTCTAAGAGACTTGCTAAGAACTCCAAACACTTTTGCAGTAGCTAAGCAATGTATCAGTCAAGTTCTTCCTACCTGCTGCAGGTGGTGGGTTTTTCCAGTCCTCGTTCGTATTATAAAGCTTAGACAACACCAGCACTGCTTTGGTTGTTTTCTTGTAGTTTTAACAAATAGCTCAATTTTATTTCATGAACAAAAAAAACCTTGAACAATTATAATGCAGCTACTAGCTGTGAATTTAGAATGGCCAAAAGCAAAATTTAAATTGGACAGTTCAATATCCGAGCTTGAACTCTGCTCTTTCTGCATATTCTTACTAGTGCAACTTGAATGTTCAAACGTTGCAAGAAGATGAAAGAATATAATATTGAACTAAATCAAGGTTGATTTTCAAAGTCAAACAAATACTTGTAAAAGAGTTTTCTGCTCTTTGTTCATTTTCTATTAGCTGGTCAGTGATCAGCAATTTAAACTCTGATAATATTCTATTATGTCTTGGTTCTGATTCAGACCACAGAACAAGTCACCTCTACATTTTTATATTACTTCTGTGTTGTGGCTGGGGTGAGCACAAAAACCGAATAACCTGTTTCAACCACCTTGTCTTTTTGGAAGGCTTTCAAGCCCTTCACAGCAGAACTAGTTTCCTGCTTCCATTTCACATGGGTCACATTGCTCAGCATCCTCAGGTTTATGAAGCATTAAAGCAGTGCTGCAAACCTCATCTTCTACTTCACTCCTCTGACAATGTCATTCTTTTCTACACCTCCCTGATTTAGGTCCCCTTTTCAAACCTTCAGTTTGCTCTCCACTTTCAAATCCCTGCACAGACTTGGGAAGTTGGATCTCACTCTCAGTTCATGAAGCCTTTTCCCTGTGTACAATCAAACAAATTATTTCACATTTTCTTCCATGCCAGTCCTTGCAAGGAGCTTCCAGCAGGATTTCTGTCCCCTGTTTCAAAATGAGATAGCTGGGAGGAAGGGGACCCCAGGCTGTAAGGGATTTTGTTATGAAAAATAAAGCAAATGGTTGATAGCTGATTCATCCTTTTAAGGAAAGAAGGTCAGCAGAGTTGTTTGGAGGCATGTGGGATTTCCAAGGTAGGAGATATTAGCAGAGACTAATTCTTTTGGATTTCCAAAACACACAAGTCAGGTTGACCTTCTACTTGTCCGTTAAAAAGAAAGGAGACAACATTCCAGTAAGTGCTACAGCCATTTGGCTCAGCAATATTAGGACAAGATCCACATCTACAACCAGAAAGCTGGCAGTCCAGTTCCCAGTTTAACAAGTTCGGTGGCAGTATTTGACACTTGAGTCTTATATTTTACCACTTTTTACACATTGAAGAGCAGAATAATTACTGACAAGTAGTCAATTACTCCTCTTTTAACACAAGTTCCTACATCAGAGGGCAGTACTGATTATTCTCTCTCTTCTTCCATTGATGTACTTCACTGTCTACAGTTTAAAAGTACAGTAAAGAGCCAAATTTTGCTGGGGCAAAACATAAAGAAAACAGTGTTGAAGTAGAAGTGCTAAACGCAGTGCAAATAAAATTGTAAGGATAATCCCCTTGAACTGTTTTAACCTATTTTAAAAGGCAGTAAATAGGGCTATTCACACATACCCCCCAAGGACTGTATTCCTCTAAAATGATGAAAGGTAGAACAGAAACCAGTGGTGCCAAAGTTATTATGATAATATTATGTGCTTCTGTAGCTTTTTGCACTTAACTTTTTGTAGTGTAAAACACTTTTGGTAAGCAATTTCCTCAATAGTGTTACATCTTTTTTTTTTCTTTTTTTCTTTTTTTTTTTTTTTAGGTAAAGCTCATCTAAACATTTCAATAAATAAACCATATCAGTGTACGTGCACATAGCAATCTTTCCCCAAAATCTTTTCCGTGAAAAAGCTCTGCCTCCAACACATACCTATTACCAGCCTTAGCAAGTGGTCACATCACTGTTGGTTTTCTTTCTCAGAATTCATCTGGGCTTTTTATATGCTCCATTAGAAGACAAAAGCCTTTGCAGGCAAAACTGCAATTCACCTTGGTCCACTTTGTGAATGCTTGACACTTGAAAATGCTGTTCTCAGACAGTCCACCTACAAATAGTTTCATGGAACACTTCTACACAACTGCTTCTAAAGAGCTGGCAGTACTCTGGTACTGCCAGTCATTAAAGCCATGGGTAAGACACATTATCTTACAGCTTCCACATATTCATCACAAGGAGCCATGTAGGTCAACATGCCTCTGTCGACCCCACTGTGCCAGAGGTAACATCATGTGCCCTGGGTGTCCCCAGATGTGTCTCCCTCCATGATCTCCTGCTGTGGGAGAGGAAGGGAAAGCCTGTGCACAGTCTGATCGCACTTGTTCCCAAGGAGATGTCCCCATTACCCCAAGGAGAATGTCAACTGTGCTATGGCTTGGAGGCCCACACCAGAAGAACCCAGGGCCAGAGGAAAACCTGCAGAGCCCCATAGCCAAAAGCACTGACCTGCTCTGACCCTGAGCCCTGACAAATCAACATTATTCACATTTCAAAGTCAACTCTAATTTCTTCTGGGCTAGAAGAGAGTTGTCCCAGGGAGAATTAAATTAGTTCCAGAGACTGTGATGCCAGAGTTTAATTCCAAAGCATCTCCTTGTGCAACTCACCTGCAGGCCATGATTTTAGGTACTGCTGGGGACCCTCTGGGTGCAGTAACACTGTGTTTAGCAATTCTGTAGTTATGTTCATCTAATTGCTGGTTTGCCTACGCTGTCACTGAGCTGACAGGATTTTATTATGCATCAGCACTGAAGCATGGCACCATTAATCTCAGAGCTGTGCCAGCATCAGTCAGACCATTTTGCTAGCATGGACTGTAAAAAGTCATTTCCAAAACCTATTTTAACATTGTCATTACCTGCAAAACCAGTTGGGCAGCTGGGACCACAGAGCTGCATTTTGCTGTGTCACAGCACAGATCAGGCTGTCTAGGGCATTGGCTGCACCACCAAAGAGGCTAAAACAGAATTCTGAAGTTCTTTCCCCAGCAACCTGAGGAATGTCATTTACTGAATACTTAGGGTGAAAAAATGCTTTCAGGAGTCTCACTTTTGTATTTTGAAGTTGTATTTTGGGTCATGTCTGTGATAGAGTAGGAAATATGTGCTGGAGTAATATGATGGAACAAGAATGGATATTTCCAAATGTTTGTTGCAACAATTGGCACCTTTCAATTTAAAGCAAGGAGAAATGGACAGATGAGTGACATTACAATGTAGCCAAGAAAATGCAAGATAAATATAACAGCATGAAAATCTGCAAGAAGCAGCACAAAGTGTTGTCTCTTTATGGAGATGAAATGACACAGAAAGCATGGAAAGAATAAATGAGAGGCATATTAAATTATTGTTATAATTACACTTAAATAATAATGGACAGAGACACTTTTGTAATATCTCTCTAAATTTAACCTGTGGGAAAAATAGTCCTTTCTCCCACTACACAAATGTAGACTAATTAGGGCTACAAATGCTTGATTTTCATTTATTAAATAAATCAAGAGTGACTTCCTGTAAATAAAGTTATGCTAATGTAAACAGATAAAAGAAAATAAATAACATCTAGATTTTTTAGTGTTTATTATTTTCATCTATTTACCTATTTATGTTTATTTAAATAAACAAGAAGAAATTTGAGTTTGAAATCTTGATTTTGTTTTGCTAAAAACAAGAACAGAAAGCAAGTGCCCTTATGAAAGATAAACAGCAGTCAAAGAGGCCTGAAACTGGACATGAATGACAAAATGCCTGCAAAATATTAATAAATAGATCTGTTTGCTTATGTTATTTGTTCCAGGATTAGAGTTGCTGCATGGAAGAGCTGGGAATTCAGGATTGCTTCTCTATCATGCACTGGATAGTTTGAGGAAGGTGAGAAACAGGGATAACGCCAACAAAATCTGATACTGTACCTTAAGACAAGGAGGATGTGCTAATGGAGTAGTTCTGTTTTTATACCAGAATGGCTGATACAAACCCAGAATCCAAACCTGTAACAACAAAGCTACATCTCAGAGATCCATTTCCAACAATAAGCTATGTCAGTCTTGGGTTTTTTCAGCTATATCAGGCCAGAAAATGCACAATTATGAGCAATCATAACCATCTTTAGCATAGGCCAGTAATGATCAAAAGAAGTCATCGACCTCTGTCCAGCATCACAATCGTCAGGTCATTCCTGAAAGATGCCTGACAATTAGTTTGTATGTCCACAATGCTGAATTCACAGCCTCCTCATGCAACCTAACCCAGGGCACCAGTACTACCAGCATTTTTTTTATAATGCCAAACTACAACTATTCACTGGTGAGATTTAAGATTACTCTTTCCTGTTTATGATTACTATTTCCTATTCTTCTGCCCATAGACATCGAAAGGTTACTCTCTGTCAGTCTGTGGTAGCTTTCACAAACCTGGAAATTACTACATCCTTCTTCAGCCTTCCTGTGAAGGTAATCCCACTGTGTTTAATCCTCTCCACACATACCATGCTTTTGTAGACTTCTGTTCATTTTCACTTTTTCCTTGAATGTTTTGCAACTGGTCCATATTTTTCTTGCTGTGTATTTGCTAAGACAGCCCACATTACTGCAGCTGAGGTCTTAGCAATGAGCAGAAAAATAACTTCAGGGCTTTACAAGTTGCCTTTTTCTTTATACCTCCCACCACCATTTTCACAGTGGAATGGCACTGTTGACACATGTTCAGCATGTGAAACACATCCAGACTGTAAAGCTTTTCTCCAGCTATTCCCCATGGTGTGCCACTGTGGATAATTGATTATGCCCACGTGCAATACTTAGCTGTAGCAGGATGCTCTGCGTGGACTGGGGGTAAAACACCTTGAACAATACCCCATTTGCAAAGCTGTAAGTGGCAAATGGACAAGGGAGTGTCTCTGATGCTGAAATATTGAAACAAATGATGCCTGAAAGTGTGATTTAATGTAATTTTAGAAGGTTTCAGAATCATGTAGTCTCTGTTCAGTAGCCTTGATTCTAAGTCTGAATATTAAGGTGCCTTTCTCACCAGCTAGCAGGCCTTGTCAAGGCCACGCTGTTTTTCAGTAGACACCTGCAAGATAACAGAAGACAAACAACGGGAGAAGGCCCGACTGCCCCCCATGACAAAGGGGGCAGATTGGCAGGACCTTTGGGTGGGCACTAAAGAAAAATGAAAGTTCTGATTAGATGTTATTGAGGGGTATAAAACCCTATAACTTCCTGACCACGGGGTCAGACCTTGGGGTCAGACCCCCTTGAGTTTGATCGTGGAAGCTTCTAATAAAACCCTATATCTTTCTCCATTAACTTATCTTTAGTGTGTCTCTGTTCACAAGGGTACGCGATCGAAGGCATCACCAGTATAACTCATCAATCTTGAAGATCCTGAGGAACAATGTTTTCTGATATAAACTGGCACTAGTGAAGCTGCAGCAGACAAAATACCTGGTAAATGAATCGATAGTACTGATTACTCACATAAAGATTCAGAGCTGACACAGTCAGCTTGGAAACATATGACTGTCAGTCAACCACTTTATACTATCAAAGCCCAGCCCCATGTTTTAAAGGTGAGGAGTTTCAACATACCCCTTCTTGGAGTGTGTGTGGAGATTTCTCCCGTGAGTGGGGACACCCCTCAAGGTTAGCCCTTGAGACTGCGTGAAAGAGATTTGCTGTGGTCATTGGTATAGGTGAGAGAGATCAATCTCTACTTAATAATTGTTTTTACTAGCCTCAATATAACAGCTTCAATATTGCTTTAAAAAATAGCGCACTATACTAATAGCTACAGCTATCTGTACTGTGATGTAAATCTGACTAAACTATTGGAGTGTAATCATTATTATAGTAAATTTAAATAGATTTTTTTCTAAAATATGTAATTCATTTGCCATACTTAATCCTGCAGAAAAAAGCTGTATAAACATTCAATTACACCTATATAATCCTTTAGTTAAAAACCATTGACAAAGTCTGGAGGTGAGATTGGATGCAGCTGCACCTAGACTCCTCTCTGAGAAGGAGTTTAGAAAGGAACGTGGTGCTTTCTGTACCTCATACCTCAATGAGTGCTTTTGTATTCTCATCTGACAGCTTTCCCATTGTGGAAACATAACACAGCTATTCTTAGAAAAACTTTTGCAACATATAATTATAAAGAATTTCATTTTATTCTGCTTAGAGTTTCTTAATTATAAAAAATATTTCTAAAGAAGATTTTAACTACTTTATGACTGGGATAGGTAAGAAATGCTGAATTCATTGAATTGCAATATAACTAAGATGAAACTCTTAAAAATATATTAGAGTGCTATAAAGAAAAATGTATAGCAAAAAATATACACTAAAAAAGTCAGCACATTATATTTGGTTTACATAATTTATTTATGTGCTTTCTGTATATTTTATAGTATTGTGTTAGGAACTAAAAACTGTTCATCTTTTGGTCTGTGTTTTTGCTAATGCCACCCATGAAAAGATTTATCCTTTTCCTGCCAAGTTCCAGGGAACAAAAGCTGATAGAGTGAAGGCTTTGTCCTTGAAGACAGAGTTTGCATAAACTAAAGTTACTTGAGTTTCTCCTATTGGTTGACAGCCTTTAGAGGAGAGCTGAGGGGGAGAAAGCAAGAGGGGAGAGAGCAGAACCTTACAGAAAAAACCTCTGTCGGGGGAGCCGGGGGGGGATCGAGGGGTGGGAGGGGGGGAGTGATGTTGCT
>JAWWEV010000339.1:0-13549 GCA_035583235.1 Hafferia zeledoni
GCAGTTAACTACTTTTTTTGTTAACTACTGGCATGGGCAGTTAGTGGCAGGGGAGAGAATTTACATAATAATTCCAATCTACAACACAAGTGTATGCCAACAGATTCCCTTCCTGTAGGGCAGCAGGAAAAGAGAGGTATGATAAATTGTCAGACTTGCTACAGAGTTGTTTATGTCAATGAAAAATTGATGATGCTGGTTCAGAAAAATATGAACAGGGCCTCTCATTGATCCTGCAGGTGGCTTGAGCAAGGGATAACACTGAAATGATACCAGGGGTGAAGCAGAGTCCTCACATCCTGATGTAGTTTCAGTGAGCCACAGAGGAGCACCCACTCTGTACCAGCCATTGGCCTCGCTCCCACTTTACCATGCATCTGGTCCTTTCAGGAGATCAGGATGAGTGCAAAGACATTCAGGTGAAGGTCAAGCAGGCTTTGCTGCTGCCTCAGTGGGTGGAAGAAGACCAAATCGATTATTTTACCTTTTATATTCTGACCAAAACAAACTAAGCCTCTCATTCCTATTTGCATAGAAGACAAATGAAAAGAGAACATGCCTTACATGTATGACCACAGTCACCAACAGCCTACTTATGACATACGATTGATCCATGTCTTTTGGAAGGGACAAAATCATTGTATAAAAGAAGAGGGGGGGTGGTTCATGGCAAAGAAACAGACAGGAGAGAAAAAATGAAAGAAAATGAAAGAGAGAAAAACACCTTTGCTTGCTCAGAATTGATCAAAGGTTTGTGTCTCACCTCCTCCGCTGAATGGATACCTTTAGGTGAGATTTTGTGCCTCCAAGTGCATTGCAGCAGATTCAGGAATATTTTAATCTATCTGTTTATTAGATCTCTGTTTACTGTACCTTCTGTTCGGACACATATTCACACAGTGTAGTTAGCATATATATCATCAGCAATCCTGGACCTGCTTTCTTTTTGCTTCAATAAGCTACATTATTTGTATATCTGGAATGTGCAAGTTCTTATTGACCTCAGACAGACCTATAGTATAAGTACATCACACTATTTGTGAATCTGTTATTGTGAAGTTTCTTATTGAACATGACCAATCTCATAGTGGTGAATTGGTAATAATCAGAAACAAGTCCTGGCTGCATCCAGCCCCTCAGATCTCTGAGGGCCAGTAAGGGTGTTTATTTTTTCCCAGATCCTTAAATTAGCAGGAAGTTGCATAGGTTTTTTTATTTGAGGATTCGACAAGTCAAGGCTGCTTGAAAGTTACTGGTAAGAGTTCACAGGCAAGGCCCCGGACATGGTCCAATGAACTAATTCATCAAATGAAATAAAGAAGGAAGGACATGTTGAGTAACAATTGAGTTGCCTAAATTCAGTTCCTTTCCAGAATCCTACAAAAATATGAAGAAATTGGAGAAGAAGATAAATTTTTGTCTAACATTTAGGGTGGGAGCAATACACTAGAGGCCTATGTATCATGATGGAGAGTGATTTATCAAAATGTTTGCTGGCCCTCCAGAATGGAAAGGAGCCTTGCCACAATGTGTATACCCATCGCTCTACCTGATTATGTAAGTTTATTGAGCAATTTGCTAAACCAAAGAGTGCCTGCATTTTCATGTCTGACTTTTTTGTTGTTGTTGTTAGAGAGGGTCTCCACAGTTTTGATGTGATGAGGGAAAGGGGCATAACAAGAATTTGCAGTCCCCCAGTCTGCTACCAGATTCAATGCTAATCAATATTCTCAATGCTCAGGGTACCTAATTACTTTCAGATATGACATTTTTCTGCAGCTTCTACTTAACTGAGTGTTTCAGAACTTCCACTGTTAGGTGTCATCTTAAGGTGTCTTCTTTTCCTCTTGCTTACAATTGTGTTCAAACTTCATGAGATGGTTTTGGTTATTTCATGATTCAGTTTTGGGTTTGCCACTGGGTATCAAAAACATTTGTTCCTTGCATACCTATGTCATGGGAGTTTCTGGGGACTTCTGGAACCAATCAACCCTAGGGCCGCTCCTCAGGAGCACAGGGAACTGGGACTTGGTATTCCCAGCCTTCTGACTGAAACCAACAGATCAACTCCATCTGGCTTTCATGTGTTTCACAGAGGAGTAGAAATAAGTAGTAGTGACAGAAAGGCTCAGAGAGTCATAGTTAAGTGTTGCATACAATTAACAGATAGTCACAGGTGGTATTCCCCAAGACTCAGTATTGAGACCAGTCCTGTTTAATATCTATAACTATGACCTGGATGAAGGGATGGAATGAACCATCACTACGTTTGTGGGTGACACCAAGGTGGGCAGGAGCGTTGATCTGCTGGAGAGTAAGAAGACTCTGCAGAGGTATCTGGACAGGCTGGATCAATGGTCGAGGATGATGGTATGAGATTCAAAGTGCCAGATCCTTCGATCACAACAAGCTCAGGCAATGCTACAGGCTGGGGGAAAAGTGGCTGGAAAGTTGCCTGGTAGAAAAGGACTTGGGGGTGCTGGTTGACAGCTGGCTGAACATGAGCCAGCAGTGTGCCCAGGTAGCCAAGAAGGCCAAAAGGATTCTGGTTTGTATCACCAATAGTGTGGCCAGCAGGACCAGAGCAGTGACCATTCCCAGTACTCGACACTGGTGATGTCGCACCTGTGGTCGTACTGTGTCCAGTTCTGGGTCCCCTCACTGCAACAAACACATTGAGGTGCTGGAGCGAGTCTGGAAACAGCCAGCAAAGCTAGTGAGAGGTCTGGAGTACAAGTCTTAAGAGAAGTGGCTGAGGTGAGTGTTTAGCCTGGAAGAATGGAGGCTTGGGGGTGACTTACAGCTCTCTACAACTACCTGAAAGGAGGTTGTGGTAAGTGAGTGTCAGTCCCTTCTCCCAGGTAACAAGCAATAGGACTAAAGGAAACAGCCTCAAAAGTTGTGTGAAGGAAAGTTTAGATTGCATATTATGAAAAATCTTCACCGAAAGGGTTGTCAAGCACTGGAACAGGCAACTCAGGGAAGTGGTGGACTCATCAGCCCTGGAGGGATTTAAATGATGTGTAGATGTGTGTGGCAGTTTTGGCTTTAGGCCTCAGTTAGGCCTAAATTTAGTAGGCCTAAAGGATGTGACATAGAGCAGAAGGGACAAGCATCACCTGATTTAAACAACCAGAGAGGTATTTCATATCATCTGACATCATCAAGTGTGAAGAGGTATAAAAAGAGAGCAAGCAGGAGCTTCTGTATCTTTTGGGTTTTGCCTCAGACCTGTAAAGACGCACTGCTTGCCTCTGCTGAGATTAGGCCTTGCCACCCTCTGCACTGTGTTATCCAGGGAAGTGAACATTTTCTTGTTAATTTCTCTCTTCTCTTGCAGGGTGGTTTCTCTGGAAGAGTTTTTGGGAGGTTTTGTGGGGTTTGGGTGGTTGGAATCTATACTGTTTGGTTGGGTGACTTGGTAGTTATTGTTGGTAGTCTGGTTTTCTTTTTCTCACATTTGTATATATATGTATTATCTTCTGGTTTTAATTGTCTTTCTTTTGTATAATATAAGAAGCTTGCTACTTGACATTTTGGGGTTTTTTTTCCCCCTCTCCCTTCTTTTCCCTTGGGTGTGGGGGGGAACCTTTCTCTCTGTGTTGGGCAGTTGGTATTTTGCCAGCTCAACCCCAGATAATGTGGCACTTAGGTATATGGTTTAGTGGTAGACTTAGCAGTGCTGGGTTCAGTTGTATTCAATGATCTTAGAGGTCTTTTCCAACCCAAACGATTTTATGATTCTGTGAAAATTCCTGGAATCACATCCTTCCCACAGGGAAGACTTGTTTTTCAAGCGTGCATGCTGGAAGATCCTGAGGAAAGAGAATGATGCAGTAGATCTTACTCAATTTTTCATCAGGGATGGACCACCTAAACAGTGAGAATGGGGTTGATTTTTCTACAGGCCATTGTATTTTAACTTCATATGTGATATTTTTTTTGTTTGACTGGTCTACCTCTACTAGGCCTAGCTGGGGATGCTCAAGAACCTGTTTGTTGTGGCCAAATGAGGTGATTGAGGCTTTAGAGAGCTCTGAGACCTCTGAGAGCAGCTCTTTGACCCCTCACCCCTATTTTTGTGTTGACTGTGTTTTCAGCAGTATTTATGTATTTTATCCATGCTCTTTCTGGTGTCCAAAATGGCTCACTTCCTTGGTGAGGTTGTTATTCTCTCATAGCTTTTAAGCTGCTCATAACCAAAGAAATTTAGTAAGAATACAAGCTGTTGCTTCATGAATCTCTTTTTGAAAAAAAACCCCACCCTCTATATTATTTATCCTGTGCATTGGCTTATTTGAGCACTTATTTATTTGCTGTGATCAGTCTTACCTCTTGAGTATGTCTCAAATGAGTAGAAAATAATGAATACACCAGGACTATAGTATCTCTTGTTAAAACACAATGGCCAAACCAATTCTAGGGAAAAAAATGTAGCTCCAGTTGTAAATGTGAGTCAATTACAATCCCCCAGGTGCTCAAATTGTCCTTCAGTTTTGGGGAAGTTCGAAGAGCAGAGTTGCCACTTCTTCTGGGAGAGCACTTGCAAAAATGGTGTCAGCCCACATGCTTTTTTGTCTTTTTGCTTTGGTTTGCACAAGGAAAATTAGTTTCTGTGGGCCATGCAGCAGCTTTGTGGAAGATGAGAGGTTGGGAAAGCAGGCTGGAGGTCAGAGCTGCCTTTCTGTGAGACCTGGGCAGGCTGGAGAAATGGACTGATACAAATATCAGGAAGGTCAACGGAAGCAAATGTGAAGTTGTGCCCCTGGGGCAGAATGACCCTGTCTTGTGAAGTTTGTGAGGTAGCTAACCAGCAGTCAGCACATGAATCTGCAATACAAGAGGCCTTGGCTGTATAAGAAAAGAGTGCAGGGAGTAGTGTGAGGGGAGTGATTAGAGTGATTATAGTGATACTAGTTATTACAGTCTCCTCTACTTGAGTCTGGTGAGATCCTGCCCAGTCTGGGTCTCC
The DNA here is from genome assembly GCA_035583235.1 of Hafferia zeledoni. Classification (NCBI taxonomy): domain Eukaryota; kingdom Metazoa; phylum Chordata; class Aves; order Passeriformes; family Thamnophilidae; genus Hafferia; species Hafferia zeledoni. Next base: position 4,973 of record JAWWEV010000339.1, read on the forward strand.
CCAGTACAAGAGACAGAGAAACAAACTGGAGTGTGTCCAGTGGAGGTCACCAAGCTGGTTGTGGGGCTGAATCATTGAGCAAGCAGAAGGTCATAATGAAGACCTTCAGAAGACCCTGCAAACCTGAGATACTCTAGGTCGTATATGCAAAACACCATCTCTAATCCCTGGAGATTCCAGAAGACAGGATGACTTCAGACAGCTGGTAGACAGATTAGATGAGTTGCCAGTCCCTGAAAGTTTATCAAAATACACGGACAAAATTCATGGACAAGCTGGACCTGCCTTGCTCAGGCAGGGTCCTTTCCACTGTAAAACAGTGAGCAGCATGCTGCTAAAGGATGGGTCAGTACCACTTTCATGCATGACAACCAGTTTGCCCCAATTCAGCGCTAGCAAAATATGCATTGGGCAAAAAAGGCAGGGAGAAAAAAGCAGCAAACAGTTGATTCAAAGCATATAGCAGAGGAGCAACAAAGGCTGTTGTACATTTTTAGGTCATTATGATCAGTATTGTTGTTATTTTTATTGTTGAAATCCGTTGCAGTATTCTCCCTGACAGAGATCAAGTCAGCTGATTTCCCTTTCAGTGTTTCACATATACATATGTGTGAGATATGACTATGTATGTGTATATTTACCTGTATATATGTATGCACATATATGTGTGCATATGTAGCACTAAGAAACAGCATGAGTCTGAAAGACAGGGAACATCTCTGAGCATTCTGGAAGAAAAAATTGAATCTGAGAGGTATGCAAATGCCTGATCTTGTTTTGGAAAGGGAGGGCTGCTGTAAACCATCTGGTGCATTACTTAAGATGCTTTGCCTTTGCACAAGCATAGTCTGTTACTTGTCAGAGACCACCATGAGAGTTATTAGCCAAAAGAAGCTTTCTCCCCAGGCATAAGGCACTCTGGCTGTGTGCAACCATAGACTGGATATAGTAAATTACAGATTCTCTCCTACCTCTCACCCCATAAAATCTGTCTCACAGAGCCTTTCCCACACCTCAACTTCCTTCCACTGATAGCTATACCCTGAAATGGCAAGAGCAGCCTGTCATAAGTACACTTGGACACGTGTGATGGCACGAAGGAGTAGCATCTACCTTCTGACAATTTTAAGTAGTGGGATCACCAGAGCTGCCTCATAACCAGTAAATAGGAAACACGTTGTGCTCACCATACCACCATAAACTGCAACAGTGTTGGCAGGTCTTGCTTTTATTCATTTGGCATAGCTGTCATCTGTGATCCTTGTGTCTGCAATGCTGAGTCGCATGCCATAATGTCTGAAGCAAACCCCAGTGTTCTGTGCAGCACAAGAGAAACGGGACCAGACTGCCTGAGGAACCACAGGATCACGGCATCTGTGCACAAACTATCTGTGCAGTCAGTAAAGCACATCCTTTGTGCTGGTCCAATACAGAAAGCAGAAGGCTGAAGAAAAGGGCTAGGTTGGTTTAGCTGAGAAAACTGAGACTGGTCTTGTTGTCCATCTTGGCCTCTATCTTGGATTTGAAGTTGGATAAGCCAAGGTTGGCTACTTGGACTGCATCTTGCCCTGAAGAAACAACCATGCACATCATAACAAGTTCTCTCAGGTGCAGCCCTTCTGCAAATACTCACCCTGTGGTTCGGCATTGCTAACAGGCAAGTGTAAAAAACTCTGAGCCTGTTCTCCAGACTGTGTATCATGGCCTGTTGTGCACTCTGACTGAAGATCCACCGCTGTCTGGGGATTTTAGCAGCCTGAGTGTGTGTTCTCTGATGTGTGATGCACGATGTACTCTTTGTGCCCTTTCTCTGGGAGCAGCAATTTGATACATCTCTTCTGTTGCACTTCTCCTTGCAGTGAAGTTTATAGGCACTTAATTGCATCAAGTTGTTGGCTGCCCGTGAATTTCCTTCACAGCTCACCAGGTGGCATTCCCCAAACTGTGAAGGGTTCGTGTCAGCCAGTGGAGAGAAGGTAGTTGCCACTGCTGTTCCAGCCTTGGTGAACCCTGATGTTCCTAAGCTATGCCTCAGCATATGCCTCTTGTTGCCTCAGCAGGGAGCTCTTGCAAGCTCACTTTATGGTAGGTGTTGCATAGAAGATGGGACAAATTAATTTCAGACTGACAGAGCAATAAAAGAATGCTTGGGGCTAGGAAGATTCCCAAATGAAGGCACCGAGAATCAGTGGAGGTATCAAGGAGTTATGAAATCCTATCAGATGGCCTATGTAATGTGTAGACCCAGCACTTTATTTGCTGTCTCTCTGTTCCCTTGAGCTCTGACAGGATTTTTATTTCTTACCTCTCTGTGATTCTCCAGGACTCCCCATGCATCTTTTGAAGTCAATTCACAATTACATCCTACATTATGTGATTGAGTTGGAGCCTTCTGTCCCTGGACTTTACAGTTTGGTAATTTAACTTGTAGTAAATCTTAGCTATCACTAGAACTTGTCATCTAGTTAAAGATACCAGTGCCATTTCTTTATCACCTCCTGACTGAGCCAACGTGGCATAAAGGTCTCACTTCAGAAAGGGAGGGCAATAGTGAGGCAACTGTAGTTTTTGGGAGACTGGCTTTTCTCCACACTTTCTGTGATAACATAGTTCTATTGTAAACTAAACAGAATCACCCTGTATCCAAACACAGAAGAGCAGAGCACTCTGCTACCTCAAAAATTAGGTTTATTGGAAATAAAGCTGCCATAAGCAGAAAGAGAGCATAGAAGGAGCAATGGCTTCTGAATAACAGGTAAGTTTACGGGGCAATTCAAGCTGAACTGAATGACAGGCATGCTAACTCATTAAGTTTCAAAAAGCTGCTTTGAAAGAGCAAACTTCTCTGAGTAATTTTCTTGGTGCCCCTTGTATAATTTCAAGGGTACATATTTACCTGTCTGTACTTCTTCCTGACTTCTTCCTATTCATCATTCACAGCAGAAGTAGGATCCCTGTCTCTCCTCCCTGGTGCCACAACCCTTCCCTTCCTGAAGAAGGGACTCCAAATAGACAATAACTATCAGCAACAAGCAGCCAACAAAGAATAATGTTTGACCGTGCTGTGTTCAAGTGCCTTCTTAGCTCAACAACTGCTGACATTTCATAGCTGTCTTGAATAGCATGCCTTTAAACAGAAGGACTAATTGCTACAACAAGTTATGAAGATATTACTCTATCTGACTGATTTCCCAATTCATACAGATTTATACATTGTGACATCACTCAGATATAAAAACATCATCTGGACAAGGCAGATACATATACTAGTCTTTCTGCAAAATTTGGTGGAGTGCACAATAGAAAGTTCATGCCAAATTTATTATGGCTGGGGAAGACAGATGGGACCTGCTCTGACACAGAGCATGTATGGAAAGATAACATGACAGCTTATTTTTTGATATATCTGAACCAGTGGACTGCTTGTCAGCCCATGGCCTGTGGTGGTTTGGAGCTGGTACTCAGAAACCAAAGCTGGTGGTGTAGTTTCAGCTGGTGTGTGGGTCACACAGCTGTTCTCTGTGAATAAGACACAAATTTCACATATCTTAGAGCTTAAACAACCATGAATTTTAATTGCACTTACACACAGATTGTCCTCCCTTCTGCTGAAGAAGGTAGAAATCTCCCTATGTGTGTTTAAAAAGCTGTTTTCTGAATTTGCCAGCCTAAAGTTTTCATAAACGTCAAACAAAGTCATAGACAGTCCAAGGCATCACTTTTACCTTTGGTTCTTGCTATTCCTCTTACTCTCACATACCTTTTGAGAGCCCTTACCATGTTTCTCTCTGTTCTTTCTACCTGGACAGGACCTTACACATCTACCAAGCTGATGTAGAAAGAGACATTGATACGCAGTAGCAAAATTTATGTTCACAGCTGTCATCTTCCAGGGGTACTCCTGCAGATGGTGAGATATATAGCACACCCAAAATTGGGGTGAGTCTCTTTTTCTTCAGAAAGGCCACATACACATGCAAACCTGAAAGTATTTAGTGTTTCTCCTGTGTGTGTGAATGTGCACTGACTTAGGAAATCATGTATCTTTGCAAGGTCACCTGCTCTGTTCTTCCAGCTCTGTCAGGGTCAAGCCTGTCTCTGCCAGGATGGTCCCACGGTGTGCTGGCCTGAGACTACCAGCCCAGAATATACCACAAAGATACAAGAAAACTTGTTTCAGGTGCGCAGGTAAAGCAAAGATAGATCCCAAAGTCTGTCTCTGCAACAGGGTGCTTCAGTATCTCAGATGGGTGCTAGTATATAGCTGCCTCTGGGTCCAGTGTGCTGAGGTGATGAAAACAGTGTTTTGAGAACAAATATTTAGACAGGCAGAAGCTGAAATGCTGTATCAGCTCCTCAAAGCCCACTGTAGACTGATCTGAAGACACTCCTGCAGGAGGGAAATCCTCTGAGGCAAATGCATCTTCCTACAAGATGTGAGACAGCATGAGCTCACTGTGTGGCTCTCTGCATGTGATCCTTCTTGCTCTTCTGCAAGGACCATGCGAGAAGGACCACATGGAGTACACTGCTGCTCAGTGAGATCAACTACCCTTGCTCAAAGACTGTTTCTCTGTTTCAGCCATATCACATTACATGTGGCAGTTCCAAAGCCTGAGTTAACTGCAAGTCAAATGCTTCCTCTGCCGTATTGCTTTTTATATTACACCTTCCTACATCAGAACCTTCATTGAGAAGTAAACCTATTGCACCCAGCTTCAAGAAATGCTTGCTCAGCAGAAGCTCAGACTGTACCACTGTCATCAGTGGCACCTTCTAGTCTTCATGCCATGGATTTAGAGCATTTGGATCTTTGGAGGATTATATGTGTTCTGCCATCCAGAGATGCTGCAGCAGGCCATGGCAACATCACTTAGCAAGACACAGATTCCTCTTCAGCTCCTTATTGATCCACAGTCCTGGGTAAATAACCATGCTGCAGATAATCAGCAAACTGGACCCATACTAAGTCACTAAAGCTATCCATGGGAGTTTCATCCCCACTTTGGTCTGCAGGGAGGCCCAGGTCCATCTTCCCAGGATGCAAGCCCCCTTTAGCTTTCTTCCTCACTCCCCTGAACTGCCAGGCAAATAGCCAGCTCCCTGTCACACAGTGGTCTGCTCCAGCATGTGCAGCATAACGGCATCAACTTTCAAGCCTGGTGATGCTTTCAGGAGTGCTTTTGTTGTGCAGGTCTCTCCGACAGTGCTGCTCCTGTTTACTGTTTGTTGGGGGACATGGAAGCCTGCACTCCCCAGTTTGGGATGCTATTTTTAAGGCTAGATACAACGGCCTCTAAGGCATTTTTATGACTGCCATCTAGGAAAGCTGGCTTTTACCTCTCAAGTCAGTATTTAGCGTGCACCATCATCATCAAAAATTGTAAGGCAGACTCTTTAACCACACGATTGGTTTAAAAATGACATTCATATTTTTGGGTTTGTATCTAGATTTGCTTTCCAATATTTTTGAACTCCAGGTTAAAAGTAGATCAAGGCTAGGAATCTTTGCTCCTTTCCTTTTAAATGATCTGAGGTTTTTTAATTCATGTGCTCCAAAGTTCAAGGTTTGAGAGGACTAAATTTCACATAAATCATGCATAATATATATGCATAAGGGAAGAGCATGTCACACTTCCTTGGCTGTGTAGGTTTTTCTGGCCAACCTGTGTGTCAAGGACAAAGCATGGGAACTTGTGGTGAAAGCCAAGTTCTAACTGAAATGTGCTCCCTTGACCAAATTATGAGTACTGATAGGAGTGCAGCTGAGGGTGATGTGCCCCATACTGCTGCTACTCCACATTTTCCCACGTCTTAGAGCTTATTTTAGATGAAAAATTAATGGGAAAATACCCAGATGGTAAACTCTTCATTTAAATAAATAATTACTATTTTCAGTCTTTGCCTGCTTGTTGGGCAAGGGCAATCTTGGCCTCAGACAAGGTTTTATCTCATATAAGGTGTTAACCAAGCACAGATACTGTCCATTGGGGCAAATATGGAGTGGGGACTCTAACTTGTCCTCTCGCTACCCCTTTGTTTCAAAGGGAAAGGTTTTCCATTGCACTTGCTAAAAAAAAGATTGAAGAAGAGCCACAGAACTAACTCCACCTTAATAGGGCAGTGCAGCCAAAACCTGCATGTGCAGGGACCTCAGCTGTAGTAGTGGCTGAAAATGGATGAAGATGTATGTATGGCCAGACTTCGCAAACGAAGATTTGGGAAGAGCTCTCCCCAAGTGGGTGTGTGCCCTTCCAGCCTGCACAGTGGATTTTTTAGGTGAGGCACAGTGTGCACAGAACTGGCCCCACTGTTTAAGTCCTAAGGTCCATTTGCTATGGCCAAGCAAGCTTGGACAGTGACAATGAAGTCCTCGGGACTGTCTCCAGCACCCGGTACTAACCAGGGCTGACCCTGCTTCGCATCCGAGATCTGACGAGATCGCATGGCAGGGAGGCATTTAACTGCCAGGGGACGGTCCCCACTGAGACTCGAACTCAGGACCTTGGGATTCAGAGTCCAGAGTGCTCTTCTTTACACCATGGGACTGCCTTGGATGAAGATGACTAGGAGTACATTGGCTCTCCAGGCTTAGGTTTGAAGCCCAATAATTTGCTACCCAGCGCGAGTGGCATCCATGTCCAATGGCAGGGGATTGGACTAAGTGATCTTTAAGGTCCCTTCCAACTCAAATTATTCTATAGTTCTTTGAATGCAATGCAAAAGAAGAACTGTCAGGCTTTTGGGTCCAGGTACAGTATGAGTTAGTCCATGTGGGTACAGTATTACAGAACCAACTAGGTTGGAAAAGACCTGTGAGATCATTGAGTCCAACCTATGACCTAACACCACCTTGTCAACTGGACTATGGCACTAAGTGCCACATCCAGTCTTTTCTTGAACACCTCCAGGGACAGTGACTCCACTACCTCCTCGGACAGCCCATTCCACTTTCCAATCACTCCTTTTGTGAAGAACTTCTTCCCAAGGTCTAACATAAATCTTCCCTTGACACAGCTGAAGACTATCTCCTCTTGTCTTACTGGTGGTTGTCTGGGAGTAAAGACTGATACTCACCTGGCTACAACCTTCTTTTTGTAGAGAGTACCTCTCTAGGTAGCTGAACTTGGGGTACTAGAACAAGTTTCACTCAGTCTAATGCTTCACATCCACCCAAAGTTAAGTGTCACACAGAGCAATAGTAGCTGTATACCATGTGTTTTAATAAACTAACAGAAAAATATGTTTGGATGTTTGTTCTCCTCCCTTAAATAAGTAAAATTAAAACCAAAATAACACCAACCCCAAAACAGGAGAAAAAACTGTCCCAGGGCAAAGATGACACACAATATTGATTTGGAAAAAAAAGACCTTTGATGACATTCTTGGATAAAGAAATTACATTTGCAAAATACAGTGAGTAATAAAACAGTTATTGATTTGATCGGTTTTCCTCTCTGCTTATATATATGTAGCTACGTACATATCTATGCTGATACACTCTTCATGGGATGAAATGGCACTTCTGTGAGACAAAAAAAATGTTGACTGTGGGGAGGGAGTAAAACAGAAAATAAATATGTAATTCCAGTCAATGAAGTAAAGACAATTCTCTAATCCCCTACAATGTACCATTGTTCTGCTTATCGAGGGACAGGCTTTGCCTCTGCATGGTTTTGTTTCTCCGTGGCTTTGTCCCTGGTTCACAGATGAGCTGTGGGCTCATAATCTGAATGGTCCCCTTCACTGCTCTGTGTATGAGCAGGACCTTGGAAATACATGAAGCATTCCTTCTTCTGGTTAATTCCCATGATTTACTATGATTTTAAATTAAAAAATGTATTAGTACTTCAGTTTACATTTTTTCCCCAGGTTTCTTGTACAGACTGCTATGCAGGTCTCCACGGTAAAGCAGAGCAACCCAAATGAGCAATATACCACAGAAAAATGCTGTTATCACAATGTGACTGGATGGAGGAATTAATTTTACAATAGATCTCATGTTACTTTGACCTTGCATTCAGTCTGAGGAGCCAACTCATGCAGTAACCTCAGCACTTCCTCATTCAGTGGATCTGTGGGTCACAAAACCAAGAAAAAATGAAGAAATGAAATTTTTATTGTCTTTTCTCCTTCCATGGAAATCTACCCCACAAAAGGAGAGTAGGCAATACCACTCTATGTTGAGGTGTCTGTTTCAAAAACACAAAAAAAGCCATAGTCTTCCTACTGTTGTTATATTGCTCTTTCACAGAACCAGCCACTGTCCATGGTTTCCCAGATCTCAGAGCCGTGCTTAAAAAGCAAAGAACAAGCTCATGCTGTCTGCAAAGTTCAGGTCACCAAGAAGGTATTGAGAGAACAGCTCAGTTTGCCAGCTGCTTGGAAATGCTGCATTGCAAAGAAGGCAAAGGCAAAACACTCCTCTCCACACCTCCCCCAGCTTCCTTCCTTTTCTTTTTTCTTTTTCTTTCTTTCTTTTCTTTCTTTCTCTTTCTTTCTTTTTCTTTCTTTCTTTTTCTTTCTTTCTTTCTTTCTTTCTTTCTTTCTTTCTTTCTTTCTTTCTTTCTTTCTTTC